>JARHVA010004733.1:452500-505000 GCA_037957365.1 Torreya grandis | reverse complement strand
TTATTTAAATAGTGTAAACTCAATTTCATTTCTCATGTTCAACACTTGACACACATAGAGTTATATCTTTTTTCAAAAATAATCTTACATCATTTTCATCCTCAATCAAGTCTAGTTTTGTAAACAATGTTGTCATAAGCCAATTTCCCTTTGTAAACTCTTTTTTAGAGATAACCTTCAATAGAACAATAAAATTTTATGTAGATACAACTTTATTTAATGGGTTGACTTTAATAGAGCTTGAACAATTAAAATGAATTTCAAGTTCCTTCCAAATAATGCCCTAACTCTTAATAAATATTCCCCCATTTTTTTTCAATGCTCACAACCCCAACTAAATAAAGCATATGCATCCACTTTTTAATTTAACAATAATTTCATTAGAATTTTTTATACAATGACATATGCATCAGATATAGACCATAATGATAATTTAAAGTGTGAGGATGAAACCAATAAAAATTGGGGCAAATGCCATCTTGGTTGTATATCCTTATTGTTGACTTAGACTGGAGTAATAGTCTTTTTCAAAGAATGTTTTTGAATTAAAAATCCTTCTAAGTTAAGAACAAGCTATTGTTTTGAGATTTAGCATTACATTCAATTCTTTTTAATGTTATTATTTTAATATACTAGTTAATGTTTTACTTGAATTCTGAGTAATTTTCATAGATTGTACATCATCTCCAGTCAAATCCACACAAGAATTTAAAATTATAATTATTTAATGTTTGAGAAACAGAATCAAACTAATAGTATTAGGACATGGTCATGAAGTTTTCAATAATTAATTATTAACTTAAGTAATTAGCAATACCTATTTGTGAGCCAAGTGTGATAGTATTTAGTGTATGATATGGTGTAGTTGATGTGCTTACCATAGAAATACGTGTTATGAAAAAGTTCATCTTATCAATTAATTATGACCTATAACTATTTTCTTATCTCCCCTTGAGCTGAAGTTGAGTCTTCATTTAATTCATCATCTAAATTCATCAGTATTTGTAATAGAATTTTATTTTTGACCAACATAAAACATGCAAGTTTCTAATGCAAATAATTTAGTGTGTAACTATGTAAATTTTATGATATAAATTATCATCAAAACATGTATGTGCCTAGGAGTGTCATCAAATATTTTTAGTATTATTCAATCATCATCACTTGTTTTTGATTTTTTAATATGCATATTAGTGACTTCATCTTTAATTTTTTAATAAATTTTATTTCATTTATGCCTTCGTAAAGTAATATAATAGGTGACATGTTTATGCTACATCTCGATAACATGTGATCCCAAAAATGGATAGATCTCTCATACTTGAAAGGATGATCTAAAAAGATAATTTTAATATCATTTGGCCTCAGAATGTCCAAGGGATTGGTGTATGACTAGTCAAGTTTTATTCCCACTTATTTATTGATGTTGTCTTTTGAATCATGCATAACAAAAATGATAAATACCACTTATAGTCCCTCGAACCCACCTTCATTCAAAATCATATAACATCCTTCATAAATTATTTGATTTAGAATTTTCCATGTAGATCCATATAAAATTATGAAATAACAAATCTTTTACCATTAAAACAATAAATATGCACCCTTAATCATTGCACTAGACCTAATGCAAGAGATTAGATCTATAATATCATTTTTTGCTACATCAGTGACAACATTGCAAAATTATTCAATAACCACCTCTATACTAAGAGAAAGATGGAGTTTTAATATTCCCAATATTCTACCCACTATAAAACAAAAATCACACTTACATGTGAACTCATAAATATCTTTCTCTCTTGTTATATAACATTTTGTAGCTGATGATACATATAGTTCCAAGAAGTTGGAAATCCTTTGATATTATTCTATTATCTTCTATTGTTATTTGGATCACTTGCCCTATTTGATTTTTTTTTCTTTTTCTCTTTCCATTTCCAATTTCATCACATATTTTAACAAAGTGATTTTCATGGATGTGAAAATTTTCTTTCACAGTTAATACATCACACCCTAAAATAACTAATTACTCAATAACTCATGAATTCAAATAGTTTAAAATTTTCAATGTTAAGACTCTAGTCTCCTACATTATTTATCAATAGGTACTTAAAGTTTTTTCTTTCACACTTGTATAAACATTAGTGTTCATCCAAATTTCCACTCATATCTTTGTCTATGAGTACATTCAATTATTCTATAAGCATACATCACGTGACTCTAAATAAACTTGTAAATTTATCCAATGAATTTGGATTGAAATAGTGGTTACTATCTTTCTTAAGACTGGAATCCAGCCTACCATTTGTCTTGATATCCAAAAATATAACCCACTTTTCTCATATGTCATTCTTAATAACAACAAATATAAGCTTATCATTAAGGCTATCCACCTTTTGGTTTTAAAAAATATTATTAATCTCTTCTTTGAATGTTTATATTCAAACATAAAATCAAGTTACATTAATCAAGCATATGGGGTTGTTAAATGAATATTTATTTGTAAATTTGTTCATTTTATTTCTAGGTTGATTTAATTCAATATTTAAAGTACCTTCTAGTTAGACTTCATTTTGTTTCTTGAACAATAGCATTGTGGATATTTTTTCATGATGCAAAATGCCCTGCATTTGTATAATTAGTCAATAAAGTGTATTAAAACCCATGTTCTATTGAATATACTTTTTTTTTTGTAGATAATGATTATGTGCTCTATTGTTCCTTTGGTAAAAAGAGTAGGATTTTAACTTTGTTTAAATCTATCATGAAAAGATGAAAAATCATGATTTTACATAGTTATTTTCATACATGTAATGGCACATTTTCTATCGATGATTTATAATTTAGTCTTTGGTTCATGCAATTCATGCTTGAGATCAATGTATAAGATATCACTAGTTAATTTTCTAAATGGAATCAATTCTACCTCCCATTAAAGAGGCACATGATTACACAACATTGATATAACTATTCAATCAACACTAGCTAGTTCAAGGGATCAATATTGGTATTGAAGATAAAATTGGTGGCAATGTTCAAGTCCAATATTGAATTATTTTTAATTGAATAGAAAAATTTGAATCTCTAAAGATGTTGAATATTCACTTTTCTTAAATGTTTTTTCAACCTACTTCAATAGAGTTTTCTCCCCTGTATATGCCCTTACCTCTAGTAATTGTGATATTTGAAATTTGGTTTTCCATCTTCACCAATAGTTACCACCCAATATATTTAAACATTTTTGAATGAGAATTTTTCATACCCAATTAGTTATCCATATTGAATTAGTGGATGATAGATGAAATGAATGCATATCGATAAATTATTTTTAATGCTAGTTTAAATCTGTTACAAATATTTTCATTGGTTTCCACTCCTGTGATGTCTCCATCTGTAAATGTTTTAATTTTCCAACCATAATAAAAATAATAATATCTATTATGTTTTTTTGGATGAACCATGATATTTTTTATATATAATGGAATCTATATCTCTATTTGAATAATTTGGCATAAACAGTCCTTATTATGTATATGCTCCACTTAAACCCTTATTACATTATTTGAAAAACATTTCAAATTTAACTCTATCCCAATTTCTTGATGTTCATTTGAAATTAAATTTTTTAACCAAAGGTGATTTTTATAGTTAGAGGGAGAGTAGATTTCTACAAACCAATATCAATATCTATAATTTCTTGGTAGGAAACACTGCCCACAACATCCATTATAATCCTTTTTATAAAATGATAGTCATAATTTTTGAGTCTAACTATATCATAATGACATTTGAAATGTAACATGTTTTTAAACCTTGTAAAAACATATTATTTGAAGACATCAATCACCAGATCATAATTTTTTTGAATGGATGGATATTACTTAAACCTGTAAAGAATTGGCATATGATTGATAGAACATAAACATCCATTTTTATTATTTTTTTATTTATAATAATCTTAGACTTGTGTAGAATGGATACACACCCATTGTGAATGAAGTCTATTATAAACTTATATTATGTCATGTCTATTGATATTAAGTTTGTATTATTGTATTTGGTATTTACAATAAACTATAATTAAACAAAGATGATAGTTTATATCTTGTGCATAATGGATTTGTACCTAATTTTAAACAAGAAAAAGATAAGAATTTTAACATTTGATCCCATTATACACATCATAAAAAATGTTGACAATTAATAGTATTACAATATTATGTAGAAAAAACACATGCCCATTCTGAACAAGATAAGAATAATATGAATATCCACTTTCTAACTAGTATTCTATAACACATGCCATAAATGTTCCTATGGTCACACATGAATTACATAAAAACCTTGAGAATGGCCTTTATAAATTCTCTTATGATGAGAGAAGGATTGTATAATATAAAATGAATTTGAATCTCTCATTGAGAATCCTTGTGTAGAATTGGCCATTGCCCATTTTGAACAAGATAAGAATAATATGAACACCCACTTTCTAACCAATATTATATAACACAAGCTGTGGGGGATTCTTCAATTGAGTAATATTAGTATGCAATTGATAATATTATAATCTTGTATGTAGTTAGCACATGCCCATTATAAACAAGATAAAAATAATATGAAAATCCATCTTAAATTCTAACAAATATATTAAATCAATGAAACATTCAGGTCCCAAAATCTCCCAAAGAGAATCCAATATAAGATCCCAATCATTATCTCATGTGCTCACTTGAAGCACCCAACTTAAGACCAATTATCATCAGTTCTATCACATAATGGTGTATGCATTGAGATTACTATACTTGGGTGGTTGAATAGGCACATATTTCTAGAAACAATTTCATAGTAAGGCTAATCCTAATAATTTAATCATTCCATAAACTATTAATCATAGAAAAGGATGGGTACAAATCAAGATAAAGTGTATTAGTACCATTAATTTCCATAACGATGTTATAAGAGGTGTTTCAATGTTACAAGTATTCTATTCCATTTCGTATTAAGGTTCACCATATACATATTGAAATATACATCAGGGTTTTGACTAAGCTCCATATTAAAATTACAAGATTACCATTACAACGACCACAACAATAACCTTCTAGGTAAAACTAGGGATTTTTGTACATGATTTTATCCTAATCATTATGTTACAATATTTTAATGAAAGTGACTACTTTCCAATGACCATTTTAAACAAGTTGTGGGAAGCCCATAAGGCTACGACAAGGATGAACACAAGGCTGCCACTACTCAACTTGAAATTTTCACAACTTAAGTTTATAATTTTCTATAATAACCTGAGGAGATGAAGTGGCTATGAGATGAGGTGGTACTCATTACTTCAAATCTTAAAATAATCAGTCTCACCTAGTTGATGTATATTAGAGCTATAGATGATCTATCTCCCAACTTCTTGGATTCTCCTTACCTAGACCCCAATGCTACTACCATGAAGTTGAATTCTCAATTGAGCTTGGATAGGTTCATTGGAGGATATCCAAAGATGACTTCTAACTGAGACAAAAATATTTTGTAGACATGAAGAGGGGCTGACATAAACACTTTTGCTTTCAATACATGGATAATGATTGTAATAAACTGGGTCAAGAGTTAGAGCACAAATTTGGCTTAATACTTATTTTCTCAAGCCACTTTCTTTCATATAGCCTAGTCAAAGTGACCTGGGTGGAATATAAATTTTACTTGATCTATCAGAGTTCCATTTAGGTAGAATAACACTAATATATTGACCTCTATTAAGTAAGCCAATATCTTCTTGTTTCCTTTTTCTATGGGATTCACCACATTCAGTTTTAGTGATAGTCATTCCTTAATTATTTCCTCATGTGTATACATATAATATTTTCAAACATAATCAATTACTATTGTGTTCTCTCTTGTAAGAACTTATTGAGTCTCTTTCTATTTGAGTACATGTAATAAAAGGGGAACTGGGAAAGGGATGGGTATACTAGTGGTGATTCAAAATATTGTTGTCCCCTATGACACCACTTTTTATCTACACAACCATCTCCTAAACACTTCCCCAAGATTTCACACCTCCCTTACACAATAATCTAATAAATTTACTGCCTTCTTTAGACGTTACCTAATCAAATAAACCTTTTTGACATTTATTGAATAATGTCTACCTGGGTTGACCTTGTATTCAAATTAATATTGGCACGTTATGGGTCTCAATTTATATTGGTTGACCCAGACCAAAACCTAACTTGATTTCATCAACTAATGATAAAAGGTCAAAATTTGCTGACCTCATCAGCTAAACATTTCAAAATGTTTAGGGTTAGATTAAGATATATAAACACATTAGTTTTTCCATTTCTTAGAGAAATATGAACTTTTATCATTCATTTATGTTTATTTACAATCTTTTATTTGAACATTATACTTAAGGAGTTATTTTTTTAGGGTTTTAAACTTAGAGGGAATAAATTTGTCTTGTGAAATCTTGAGATTTATTAGGATATCCTTGGATATAGTCCATTGTCCATCCTTAGTTTATTTAACAATACACAATAACCTCTTGTGATGTACCTTTATCTAAGTAAGATATTAAGTCTTGACAACTTCATCTTCTACGCAATTATCTATGACTTTAATCCTCTATTTTAGTACATAAAGGTAACATAAGTAATATATTTTGAATGTATTTATCTCTTTATGCATTAGGATTTCATATACATTTGATTAAGTATAAATATTATATACATGTTTACTTTTTATGTTTATTATCCAAACATTATGACACAAGATTTGATGAGCACTACATTATATTTTACTTTACCTTTCATATATTTTGTGAATATGAAAACATAGGACCTAACTAGGGTTATTGCATGGTGTTGTTTGATTAGAGGCTTTAGAACCCTATCTAGTTATTTTATTGTGATAAAATAACCCTTGATTAAGTCTAGAAGATCCATTTTGGTCATGACCCTAAAAACCTAAATTTATCAACAAGCACAAGTGTATGTGTGATGTATCTTCTTCAAACTATGAGTTATTTTTAGGTCACCTATATTTCAACTTGTATACATTCTAGTGGACACAACATGAATCAAACCCTTATATATTTTATTCAATGCATTCATTTTATTATCATGTTATATATTTTTATTTTTATATCAATGTATCTGACCTATCAATATAATATAACATTGTCTACATAGTTTTAACACACTGTCTCTCCAAAATAACTCTTTTATCTTTGTGAAGGTATTATCAAAATATAGGCAAATATATCGATCATCTCAACATAATTTTATTCTTTAGCTACAAAATTGCATACATAGTTGAGCCCGTCAATTATGTCTGCAATTTTATTTTTCAACATACAAGTTTATAGACATAGTCGATCCAGTCACCTTTCTTTACAAATTATTTTTTAGTAAATAAGTTTTGTATACTTCATCGACCCAATTGACCATGTTTGAAAAATATTAAAATCATAAATTGAGAAACATAGTATAAACTTTAAAAACTAAGCATCTTCAAAATTACCAAGTTTCATTCCTATCTTCTTTGGAATTTAAATTTTTCCTTTACACTCTTGTGTTTCATAGTTTTTAGTTAATAAAAAATTAACCCTACAACAAATTGGGTCAACTAGATTAACATGGTTATGTAGCTTTTTTTTTTCTCTAGAAGACAGTCGACCTATTTGACTAAGTTCTTCTAGATCTTTCTTTCACATAATAATATAAACCATGTTTATTATATTATCTATTATTTGTATACAATGTCATATGAACTGACTCTTTACTCTACAGGTCCAAAGGAATTAACCTATTTTGCTATTAATTAATTCATTTTTTATTTCAATTTCTTTCATGCTTAGAGAAACAAACATAAAAGAACTAGATGATTTTTTAATTGACCAATTTAGTCACACTATTTTTCTATTCTGAGGACACTTCTAAATCTCTTTACACTAAAATAATTAAATATTTTATTCCTAAGGTCTACGTACTAGGATTTCATCACCAATGGGGAAGTCGAGTTGGTTTTCTAGCCAAGTATAAAATTGTGGTTGATGGTATATATTGGAAAAGCACCCAACATCCTTATCATTTTTATATTTTGAAGTGAGGGGGTAGGCCCCAATAATAATCCAATACAATCACCAATACAAATCCTTTTCAACTTAAACTACTTGAAACTATACATAGATTTTTATCTAGTTCCTTATTATAAATAAATCTTTATCACATTAATTTCAAAATTTATTATAACTTAAGAACATTAAATAATGACCAATTAGTGAGAACTTACATTTTGATTTTTTACTCTATATTTTTTATCATTATATTTTTTATTACAAATCTTATAGTAGCTAACATTACTATAAGGTTTGTGTTATGTGCTACAATTAGATCAAATATATTGATCTAATTTCTTGTGTGCTTTATTTTATTAGCTTATCTATTACTTTGAAAATATTTACCTATTTTTATAACATTATCATCCCTATTGACATGATTTATTACATATTATTAGTCCTGCATACCTTCAATACATAGTTGCCCTATATGATTGTGTATTTTTTTATCCTATTTAGTTTCTCATTTTGGGGTACATAGCTAAGCCATAAAACATTGTATCTTTCTTGCCTATTTCAATCTTATCATCTATAACACACAGTTGAGTAGTTAGATTGCATTTTTCATCATATTTTATTGGTCTTTTTCATAGACTTTGTTAACCTTGTCAACTATGTACCTATTGGTCAATACTATTCAGTGTTTGGTTGACTCTATCCCTCTTTTTTATCCTTTTTATTGATTTCATATTCTACCTTTAAGCACCATGAAATCCCCTATTAGAATAATTTTGTAGAAATTGAATCCATTTAAAATCTATATGTGATGTTCTTTTCTACCTACATTCACAACCCAAGAGGATATTCACTCTTGGAGCACTTTTTTTCATCCCTCATCTTTTTATTGTAACATGGTTTAAATGATGCTAACATATGATATTGGTGGATCATATCTATTAGATATGTATCAATATAATTCTCACCTTCAGACATCTTATCATACTATGGGGGAAATCGACACAAGCCTAACATATAACCCCATAAGAAACCTTCTCAACACCAACAACCTACCTCTTACCAATATGATAGCTACTAACCCTCCCCATAATACCATTTTGAGGAATATTAATAAAAACACCAACCCACCAATTGATGCAACTCAAATTCTTGAACAAATAGTGAAATAAATGAATATCATGGAAATATCTAACACCTCTCAAATGATTTAACTTTAACAACATTTGATAAACATTAGTAATCAGTTTTATATTCTTATTCCCAAAAATAATCGAAATTTTATCCCTCCACCTCTTAAATATACCACATGAAATGTTATTCCCCAACCTGTCATACACAATAAGATATTTCAACATATTCAAAATAGACCTTTAGAGCCCTGCATTATATCTATTGATATTGGTAATATATATCCAACTATTAAATATTATGTGAATAAATACATTACATATTTTCTCAAAGAATTTAATAATATTTATCAAGATTTAATATAAAATAATACCTTATCTACTACCAAATATTTAGTTAAAACCTTCACCAGTGTTGTATTACAATGGTATAGCCAACATTCCCAATATTCTATACGAAAACTTGAGGATTTAGTCAATCCTTTATATAAGTAATTTTAACATAATGATCTTCAAAAAAAGTGTCTTAGTCATTTCATCAATGCTAAGATATCCCCTACCAAATCAACTCATGATTTTAACAAATAATTGAAATATTTGGCACATAAAGGTAATCACAACATGACTAATGACAACTTGTTCAAACATTTAATCACATCCTTAACTCCTTCCCTAAAATAATAGATTAAAACCTTTTGTCCCCAAACATTAAATTATGCTCTCGACCAAGCTAAGCATCAAGACTTACTAATGAGATTGTTTGAACTTAACACTAAAACCATGAAGGGATATTTCCATCATTAATTAAATGAAAACACCAATAATCCTCCAAAACTAAAACCAAGAGTATCAAAAATGTAAAATACCTAACCTTCCCATACACCATTAACCATGAAAAAATTGAAACAACGTCTACCTCCCTGTAAACCTTTCATGTATCTTAATAAGCCCACTCAATGGTATGATCCTAATACGTAATGTGGGTTTCATGTTGATATAGAACATTCCCACAAAACATGTTGTGGGATTAAAAAAATTATTGTTTCTTTCATGCTAGGATATTCATTTAATAATTATTCCATGAAAAAATCCATCATCATGATTATGTTAATGCTTTTCAAAATAATTTTCTTTTCAAATCTCCTTCCTCTAACAATACAAAAACATTCTCTATATCCAACCCTAAATAATGAAACAAGGATATTTATGCAATTAATGCTGATTATGATCAATATTATACCAATTCCCAATACATGAAAGTGGATAAGGTCAATTATTACCGCAAACCCACCCACAAATATTCCATCAAAAAACCAAATAAATTGTCTGTATAAGAAAAATTTCTCTAATATACTACTACCACTAGCCTCGCTTCAAAAAAAAATGAGGAAATAACTCCTCAATTTGAACCTCAACTACTTCTCTTCCTAATAAAGATAGTTTACCTTCCAAGCCTCATGTTGGTTCTTCTTCTTCTAAAACTCATTGGAATTTCTTAGACGAACTTAACTCTATGCCTTGTAAAATACCTCTCATAGAGTTAGTTCTCACTTCTCCATACCATCATGAATTCCTAATGCAAAAAATATAAGAAATCAGAGAAACATCTTCCTTAGAAGATGAAAAACCTTATCATGAGCCTCAACTAACAAAGTTTATACCATTAAAACTATTTTTTCTTCTTCAAAACCTTCCATAGAGTTCCTTGAATAGGACATGATCAATGACAAAATTATCTTCTAAGTTGACAATCCACCTCTCTTTATTAAAATAACCATTAATACCACCATTATTCATAATGTATCAGTAGACAAAGGGTCAGGAATTAATGTGACATCTATTTGGATCATTTGAAAACATAGGTATAATAAAGATCATCTCAAGTAAACTCATTTAACATGTTATGGATTCGACAAAAGCAATCAAAATTTGTTTGGTTGTATTTGGCTCCCTCTTACTATTGGATCCAATACTATACATACCAACCTTTTGGTTCTTAACCTACCATTTTCCTATAGTATAATCCTAGGATGACCATAAACTCATTACATGAGGGATATTACCTCTTTTGGTAGCCAATGCATCAAGTTTATTCATAATGGAAAAAAATATAAATATGTGACCAATCCTAACCCATGGAGTATTCAACTTCCAAATCCTAAATTTGAGTATCAGATTCCCACTATTGTAAGAATTAATAGTGCACGTTTACCTAAAATTGTTAGTATTAATCTAGACATACAAGTCACTCTTACTGGTTCTAAATATAATGAGCCAAATGATTTACAAAACACTTTTAATAGGACCAAGTTCCCTCCTTAATTTTTAGAGTGACTTCTTCCTCCCTTGTCACCTCATGATCATACCATCATTCTTATCAATGAGATCACTAATTTCCTTCCTTGATGTAATACACATGAAACATCTTATGTAGAATATGATTTCACTTGAAATGATTATGGAGTGTCAAAGTTATTTAAATATCATCTAACCATGTCACCACATGAATTTGGTGATCTAGGTGTATCACCTTCAGAAGTTCCTTTAGGGACATAATCATGTATTATCTCTCCAACCAATGATGATAGTTAGATTATTACCCAAGCTAAATAAAAATAAACTGTATGTGAAATGCTATCAACAAACCTAAACTAAAATACATGTTTTTTACTAAGATATCCATACTATTTCCATGGATATTGAGTTAGAACCTAAAGGTCCCATACCACTAGTTTATTCTCCACTTCTTGATACTCCTTGGGTTGTTGAAAAAATCTTACTTCTCATAAAATCATAATTTCTAAAACCTTGTATACTTTTTATCACACTAGTCACTATACTATATCTTCTCATTGTCAATTATTCTAAACATACACCTATTATCAGTCCAATTGAATCTAATCACCCTTCCTCTATAGTTCCACCTACTCTTGAGATCACCTTTGATGCCAAGGTTGTATAAGTACATTAGATACATTCTAAATATGACTGTCATGGTAAAAAAATCATTGATGTTGAATTAGACATGGAATATTATGTACCTTTACCTATATTAACTAGTGATGAATCCATACTTGAGTTGCTCCATGCACGAGAACCTCAAATTCCTTGAAAACATCATAAACTTTAGAATTTCAAAAGTAATGCCCCTTGTTTTAACAAATTAATTTCTAGAATCGATCCAAAAACCAATACTATTTCCTCTCTTCCAAATACACCATGTCATTTTTAAGACATAAATGCTATTCTTATTGAGGAAACCACAAGAATAGAATATGGCACACCCTCATGTCCTCAACCCACAATAATTTTTAGAGAAGTCACGCCAACTGAAAATGATAATTTTATTCTATTCTTTGATAAATATCATGAGACTTTCAATTTTCCATATGAATACATGCATGTCATTGATCCTAGTATCATTGTGCATGACATAATCACATACCCTTATACCAAACCCTTTCGTAAAAATAGTAAAAATCTCCCCCCCAAAAGTTTTCACACTATGCCATAGATAAATTATCAAAATATTAGATATTAAGTTTATTACATTGATGGAATATTTTTAATGGGTGTCAAACATTATTCCTATTCACAAAAATGTTACTATGGTTATTTGCATCTTCATCAATTTCCAAAATCTCAACCTGGATTGTCTTAAGGATAATTTTCCATTACCTTCGATTGATACCATCATCGATTACACTAATGTATCATAAATTTTTTCCCTCATGGATGTTTTATGAGGATATGATAAAATTCAAATCTCTCCAAAATATCAACACAAGACAGTATTGACTATGGAAATGGAGTACCTATTAATATTTTAATATTCCTTTTGGCCTTAAAAGCTATAAGTACTTATCCACATGATATGACCCACATTTTTAGTGATATTATATACTATATTTTGGATACCTATGTTGATGACCTCATTTCAAAAATAAAAAGTCATAAAAATCATCTCTCTGATCTAGTCACCATCTTTGATCAACTCATCAAGTATAAATTTAGACCCAACCCCTATAAGTGGGTCTTTGGAGTTACATCTGGTAAATTGATAGGGTTATTAGTATCTATTCATGGTATTTATGTCAATCCCACTAAAATAAATGCTATAGTTAACATGACTATTCCTCACTCCATTCTAAACATTCATACTTGCCTTGATAAGTTTGGTTAAATTTGATGATTCATACCTAACATGGCTTATTGCATATACTCAGTTAATTCATTTATTAATAAAGGTAATGATTTAAATTATATTAATTATTGTTATAATTAATTTCAAAACATGAAATAATGATTGTTTCATCTTCCTACCCTTTGTCCACCTTCTAATGATCATGTTTAGATTTTATACACTTGTACTCTCATATCAGTTGGGGCAATGCTCACCCAATAAGATGATACTATAAGAGATTATGTTATTTAATATATTAGTCAAGGCCTCATTAATTAATAAATATTTTATACCAAAGTATAGCATTATTTCCATAGTACTTATATCATAGCTAAAATTCTTTTTGACTACATGCTCTATCAAACAACCTATGTCATTATTATTTATTACCCACTTCATCCCTTTTTATCAAAAATATATTTACATGGATATCAAATTGGAAAATGGATGGTTCTATTAATGGAGTTTTACATTCACATCATAACATAAAAATATGTCAAAGGGAAAGTCATTTCTAACCAAATTGTAACAGTATCCATAGCTGCTATAAATCACCTTCAATATAATTTGCTCGTTGATAACATTCTCTATATTGAAGGTCTCAGTCAATCTATCTTAAAGAATACTTCCATAACATCAATATTTATTTATAGGTTAGTAATTAATAAGAAACATATGTCATTATTGATACTACTAAATCCAAAGTAGTTAACGAAGAGCTTCCCACAATCACCATTGATTTCCATGAAGACACCTACATCCTACACTTTCAAGGCACCAAATATATTTAAGGAACTAGGGTAGGTTGTATTATAACTAATCCTCATGGTAAAATATTCCATTTGTCATTATGGCTCACTTTTGATGTCACTAATAACATTTCATGATGTGAAGCATTAATCTTAGGCATGAAAGTCGTACTCAAAAAAGATAATCCATATGTGTATGCTTTGGGTGACTCCTAACTTCTCTACCATCAGGTTAAAGGTGATTACCAATGTAAAAGTGAAAATATTATCAATTATCATCAATTGGCTCCCACCCTCACCAAATATCTTACATTTTTTACCATTGATCCCATTCTAAGAGATCATAATTCTATTGTTAACTCTCATACTTCTTTGACATACTTATTTCATCTACATCAAGTTGTTAATGATTCCTAATTTCTTATTTAAATAATAAAGTCCCCATCTTGTATCCAACCACAAGATTTTCTTATATCTCATATTGAGGATGTCACTATTCTATATATCCCATGGTATAAAGACATTATCTAATTCTTCAAACATCAAACATAACCTCACGACACAAATTATTTTAAAAAAGACTAGAATTCAAAAAGAAATTTAAAATGTCCTTTGGTATAATACCATTTATTATCATAACATAGAAGGTACCCTATTATGTTGTATTTTGAAATAAGAGGTACCTCCTCTCCTTGAATAAGCACATGGAGGAATTTTTGGTGGTCATTATAGTAGACATGCTAAAAAATTAAAATGAATATGTATATGATACTTTTGTCCTACTCTCAAAAAGGATTCTATCAATTTTGCTAAAATAAATAGTCCTTGCCAACTGCATGATGATCTAATCCATTCAACATTAGCTGAGATCTAAATTGTGCAATATCCTTAGCCATTTTTAATGTGGTTATTATATCTCATTAAAAAAACTACGTCTATCATAAGATGGGCATGTTTCTATCATCACAACCACTGAATATTTTACCAAATGGCTAAAAATAATTTTTGTTGTCAAAATCATGGGAAATGCTATTTCCAAATTTATCCTTAACCAAATCATTTATCATTTTGGAGTTCCCCACAATATCATTTTTGATAATGGCAGTAATTTTAAGAATAAGGATGTGAAGTAGTTATGTGCTTAATTTAAAATATCCTATAAATTTTCCACATCTTATCATCCAAAATGTAATGGCCAAGCTAAGACCACTAATAAAATTCTCAATAAAATACTCCAAAAGACCATTCATGAAACCTACACATATTAGCATATTAATTTATATCTTGCACTATCATACTAACATTTGTAATACCACTAGGGCAACAGTATTCTTGCTATAGTCTATGGTTATGAATTTATCTTACCATTAGATTTTAAGATTTTTGTCTTAAGTATATATATTCATAGTCTCATTCCTAGTGAATAACTACATGAAGATCACCTTTATGATCTAGATATTTTTTAAGAACACCATCTAGCCACATTACAACATAATCACCAATACAAGGCTCATATCACCAAGCAACATAAAAAAAAGGTTAAATTATACACTTTTCATGTTGGTAATCTTGTCCTTAAATTAGATTACACCCATGGTAAAGAAAGAAAAAATTCCCAAAAATGCTAGGGTCCTTATTTACTAAAATATATTCTTGGTCATAACACCTATTGCCTCTAAAATAATGAAGGCCATGTCTTCAAAGAGCCCACTAATACAAAAATTATTAAAGAAATAATTTGATTAGATATTTACCTTTTTATCATATTTCTATAAGATATCCCACTAACAGTTTTTGTAGGATTTATTCATGGGTCTCACCCTTTATAACATTTTCTCTTTCCACAAACCTTAGGTCCTTTTTTTAGTCATTTGGTTTCTTTTTATCATGAGTTTCATTGTAATACCATGGATAGGACATAGTTTTCAACATGAATTCCTTTATATTTCCTATATTGATTTATCATATCAACTTAGTTCTTTTTCAATGATTTATCCACCCTCTTGTGTTTCACTTTTGTGAGTTTCAATGTAAGACCATGTATATGATTATTCCCTCCTCACAATACCATTTTCATAATTTTTTTGCTTTGAGAGGGGTCGACATAACCACTTTGAATTTAGACACTTGGATAATGTTCATAATGGATTGGGTCAAGATTTTAAGCATGGATTGGGCTCTATAGTTATTTTCCCTAGCCACCTTATTTTGCATAGCTTGGTCAAAGTGACCTAGGTGGAATCTAAATTTTCCCTAGTCTAGTAGAGTTCCATTTGTGTATAGTAACATCAAGATATTGACCTCCTTGAAGTAGATCAATATCTTATTATTTATTTCTTCTAGAGGATTCACTATAGTTAGCACTAGGGATAGCCATTCCTCAATTATTTTGACATGATCCTAACCTATGTTTGGTATAAGATGAGGTTTGAAGTGGGTATAAACAATATCTCTAAGAACATGCCCTTTTTTAATATGACTACTAGCTTCTTATATTTGCTTTCTACCAGAGTGATCCTCTATAAATAGACTTGGGTCCTAAGAATATGTATCCTATAACAATCTTGAGTCTCCACCACTTTTCCTAGTAGTGATAATAGTTACAAAAAAGAGTTGTTGACTCACCAAATTACGCCCACTAGGAAGGAAATTTTCACTTTCACTTCAAGAACCAAGACCTGATCCTACTTGTTCTTCATAAATTTAATGAACATATCATAGATGTATTAGAAAACTAAAATTAGGTGTTCGTGTTCGTACACTTTTTCTTCTCCCATGTGAGTCCTCACTTTGGTAAGATAAAATATATCATGTTGGATCTGCTAGACCATAGGCTTCCCCTCTTATATGAATTTTATAGTGAGGATCCAATACAAATTTCCCATTGTGAAATCAAAGTACCATGACACATTTGGGTCACCTTAAATTGTCATATCAAGTGCATGAGATACTAAATCCATACCTAAGGTTAGAGGATTTGTTGGTGGGGTAATGAAAATGGCAATGATAGGTGGAGGATGAGGTAGAGGGTCCTTGGAAGAATAAAAAGGTATGAATGAGGAAAGAAGTGTAGGTAGTGGTAGCATGGGGACATAGGGAAGAAATATGAATGGGGAGTCATGAGGAAAAAATCTACACCTACCATTATTCTTGATTCATGTTAACATAAGGATCAATGAATCTAGGGAAGGTTATTAAACATTAAGCAATAAATTTGTTGGTTAAATCTAAGTCCCTAAGAACCCAATATTGGTGAAAATGGAGGCTAAGAGATGACATGGGAGCTAATGAGGGTGGTGTAGTAAGATGTAATACCTTCTCCTTCTTTGTTGTCTTAATGCTTGGGTCATCTTGCGCTATTATTGTTGATGAAATAGTGGGGTGGAAGTCTTGGGGGCTGACTAGGAAGCGATTAGACCACAAACGATGCCATTTAAATAGTATAGGTTGCTTGTGTTATGAATTTGGGTGAAATTATCATGCTAGCCACAATAATAATAGCTCAAGGTAGGGATACTTTGAGCACCTAGGTCTATAAAATGACTAGTGTAGGCACTAAGGGGGTTCCAAGTGAAATGGATGGGGTAGATGGGAAAGAGGAGGTGAGGTTGCTAGGAAAGATCAAATCTAGAGGCACTTAGGTAAATTTTAGATGGGGTGAAATGGGGTATAAAGGGAGTCTTCAATTGAGTGGATGGTAGGGGCTTTAATAAAATAGGTAGTACCAAGAAAGGGTATTGGAGAGTGGAGGGAGTGGTGGAAGGGGCTCGTGTTAGAGATAAATGTTGGTCTTGATGTGGACTAGTTTCTGGGATGATGCCCATATCAAACCTTAAGTTATGCATGAAATAAGGTCAACTCATTTGAGATTAAACAATTTGGGCACATGTTAAATGGGTATGAGTTTTGTGGGTTCAATACTATCAAACTGGAAGAGGTGGTGGAAGAGTCAAGGGATGACATGCAAGATGACCTCTAGGAAGAGAAGCTACCCAGAATCCTTATAAACTACTTATAAACATCTAAGGTGTAATAACCTCTACATCCTCTACATGTTGAGTTTTTCTAAAATAGGAAATAGATGGCTCATGTTGAACCTTATTCCCTTTAATCTTTTTATAGGACTCAATTTGAATGAGCACCTCTTAGTCATTAATCAAATTTTGGTAGATATTTTCATCTTCCTTAGGGTATCCATAATTTATGTTATATATGAGTCAATTATTTCTATAAATGGGCTTCAATGATGTTTCATGGGTCCCAATCTTAGTACTCATCTCTATGTAGGGTAAAAGTGTATCTCCCAATCACCAAGTTTTATAGATCAGGGAAGGCATGATACATGTGGTGCCTATTAGTAATTAGAAAAGGTGTGTATCCCTTATTTTAGTGACTGATGTAGTGCTCAAATAATCCTTCCACCATTTGATACATTTCCTACTCTAATATTTGGTTTGGGACCTGATAGGGAAAATGAAGGGGTTCTTTGAGAATGCCTGCCACTCAAATAATGGTATCCTCCCTATAATAATAATAGTCACCAATGTAGGAAAGGGAGTCTATGATTTAATTTAATAGATGAGGCATGGGTGGCTTGTTGATGGTGTTATAAACCATTTGATATAATGACTCATAATTTTACTAATATTATTATGATAGTGGTGTCCATATATTTTATATAAGACTGCATCGATCACCAAGCCTCTAGGAATCCATACAATAAAGGTAGATGGATTTAAGGCGAGTGTCTTAAAGACCACATCCACTAGATAGCTCATCATATTAAAATAATTTCCTCTCCATGCATCACCTATCATCTTTATAATATTAAAGTTTATCAACCCCCCATGTCAAGGATCTAATCACCATGGAAAATCATGTGGAGTATGCAAACGCATAGGATGTTAACATGTAAAAAGTCACTATCCCAAAGTAATTGGTCAAGTAGGATTATAATAATGTGGATTCATTATTTAAAAGTGCATATGGTATATGTATTTACATTCATCTTATTAAAAAATATTACATCAACGTTCTTGGCCTAATCCTTTAAGATGTCATGAATTGGGTTGGAACTTGTTTAGAGGGTCACTATGGTTGAATCATAATATAAGGTATACTTAGGTTGTAGTAAGATTTGAAATCTTTTTCCTGAGATGCTAGTGATCTGATGTTGGTTGTTCATAGAGAAGACCATGTCATGAAAGCTATCTTACACCCATTTCATTGTGAAAAACAATCTATTGTATATTTTAGCATAGGGTAAAACCTTAGGCTTAACTACAATTGTGTGTAATCCACTCCTACTATAGGCCCAAATGGCACCTTAAAATATAAATTAATCCTCATCATCAATAGCCTTGGATATTTTGTTGTACTACTTGAAGTGTGTCAAGCTGTCTATGAATGAAGTGTCTTGATATTTTGGCTCAACTTTGGGTTCAAAGATCAAGAAATAATTGTATTTATGAGGGATCTTAGTGATATAGTTTCAATTAAAGTGGGAATACATAGAGGACAATTTTTAGAGTATAAATTGAGTGAGTTTTATAAAATTAGAGTGATAATGATTAGTTATCCTATTCCTAGACACTTATTAAATGGATTCACATACATATCCTGCTTTAATTGTGATTAGAAGGTCACATGGCATGAATTCAAGTTTGATTTAGTGGCTTGATCCTCCCATTTATTTTGTTATCTATAATTAAATTTAGATATCCTAATTACATGTCACCTATAAGATTTATCAATTATAACACATTTTAAATTATCTAATCAAGGCCTAGTTTTGCATTGAATTAATTCCTAGATTGAGGTAGGCACACAACCATATCATCATCAAGTATTATAATAACTATAGGATAACATCCAAGTGATTAAAAAAGTTAGGCCATAATTTGAACTAATATCAAAGTCATCATGTGTAGTTATCTATCATATGATCAAAATCTAGGATTGGAGTATTTAGACTTAGTAAATAGATGGAACATTGATTTACCTTTTTATGGTTATGGAGTTTAAGATATTCATTGTTAAGCAATCAAAGTATAATAAATCAGGGTAGAAATATGTAATAAATACATCCTCTAAATTTTAATAGAATTGACTTAGTTTGACCTTTCTAAAACTAACAATAAATAATGTAAATAAGTACTTATCTATAAATTGATAAAAATAATATTTTTGGAGGATACAAACTTAGATAAGGGTTAATCTAAGTGTCATATACATGATCTATGTGCCAAAACCCTTCCTAGATAGTATCACACTAATTGGATAGTAATGTTATGAGGTGTTAGTGTCCTTACTTTGTCACTCATGTCCTCTATGTAAAACTATTCTAAGATTTTGGATGCACCTATCTTTGAATATGCCAAGCATGCTCTTTTGTGCATGAGTTTTGATTCCCTATAGGTGACATATTTTAAATAATTTTGTATGCAAACCCTAAACCCCCATGTTGTTAGGGAGTCCATTTGGCACAAGTAGGAAAGTGTGATGTTAATGGTATAGGCTAGACATCCTCAAAAACCCAATTTTATAAGATTAATCTAAATTATAATCCTTAGAGGATGGATAAAGATGGATGTAGTTTTACCCACCTAAGTGTTGGTTCAAGTGAAATTGAAGATAGTATGAATGTTTGTTTCAATGCTTTGAGTGTTGTTGAGACTGCAATTATGAATAACCCGAGCTTAGGAATGTTATATATGGTTATATGCATAATAATGGAAGAATATGGATAGATAACCTTGATTTTGCAAAACTTATTCTAAGTTTGTTTATGTAATTTACATCTAGTTTCCATCTAGTAGATATAGGGCTACAAGTGATGTATATATTATTCTAGTACTTTTATGGGTCTTAAAATAGGCATAAGATATCCCTAAGAGGTTTTTTTATTTTAAAATACATTTTTTGGTAACAAAAGGTAGGAAAAGGATAATATCATCCAAATTGGGACACTAAGACCATAAGGTGTTATTGTCAAAATTATGGTGTCAGTGCTAAGGTGGTAGAACTTTAGTCATTATTATCCAAGATTATGAAGTGAAGGTATAGGATTGATTTATGGATGTTTAGGTACATGTATTATCTACAAAAAGGATGGATAAGTGTTTAAAAATGACCTAAGATAGGTCTAAGGGTAATCTAGGTATGGATGCTCTCAAATAACACTTTTAGCATTCAAGAGTCATTTTTATATTATTACATTTTCCCCTCATTTATTTTATAAATACAAAAAAGTGAAGTGACTAAGATAAATTAAAAATAAGTGTACCTAGACTTACCTAAGAGGTGAAGTTTGTGAATCTAGATATAAGGATGTGAAGCATGATCCATTGTATGTCCTACAAA
Organism: Torreya grandis; assembly: GCA_037957365.1. NCBI lineage: Eukaryota > Viridiplantae > Streptophyta > Pinopsida > Cupressales > Taxaceae > Torreya > Torreya grandis. The sequence goes on along the minus strand of JARHVA010004733.1, from coordinate 483,493 downwards.
TGAAACATGCATACATCACTCCTTACATAAAATATATAAAAAGTAAAAGACAAAAATAAGTAAATATATAAGAGAGACTAAGTGAATTAATACAAAAAACTAGGTACATAAACTAATGCATATTATTAGTGAAAACTTGTGTGTGCACATGTAGATAGTAATCAATCACTGAATAACTTGGACTAAGTTTGATGAATTACTCAATCCCCATATATGGGTGAATCAAGAACTCAATCATGTTTTTAATCCATCATTACTCACCCCTAAATTTTGGATCAATATATGTCAATATCTTGGATTGGAATGATAGTGTGTCATAACCTATGATACAGGTGCCTCAAGAAATCAAGTAGACTATGACTACATCATTACTACCCATGTATAGTAGATGAATTTGAAAGTTAAATTGACAAATGTAACTAAAAATATTTAAATTTAATTATAAATATATATGTTTTTTTTATGACCACTCAATAAATTTGGAATGGAAAATAGCTCTATTCCACTTGGGAATATTAGGAAACTCTAGGCCACTTAGGAATGCCAACCACTATAGATTGAGTAAGGTATCAATATGGTGTGTATCTTGAAATATGGTGTTTAGTGTGTATAATTTAGATAATTACATGGATTTTATAATTCCATCTAATCAATAAGTGCATAATTGAGCACATGAAGACAATGTTCTACACACATGCCCCCAAATCTTATATCTAAGTATATGCATTATGGATTGAGTTGTAATAATCTATATCTAAGTATCTAAAACTAAAATAGGAATGGCCATGTCATGAATTATTCCTCTAATATGATAAAATTGGTATTAATCTGAGTTAAAATTATTCAAAACTACTAATCTATATGTAAACTTGTTCAAACATAGACTATACCTACTACACTTTTTTGGCCAATCTAAAATTTCTTAAAATTTAGGCTATTAGATAGTAGTATCATATCTTGGATAGTATAAATGGTGTAATTGGTACACAAATTTGAGGACTAATTTCCACCTATACTAATTTATATGCAACTAAAACTAATTTTTGTGTCATTATTTTCCACTACATTTTCCTAAAACTTATTTTTATATTTTGTGCCTACGTGTTAAAAATTGTACTCTTAGTGCATTTAGATAGTCTAATATTTATGAAAAACCTCTTGGAATGCCCCCTATTTTGATAGTAGTTGGTAAACCTATTTAATAATTGTTCTCAAAATAAAAATCTTTGAAAAATGTGTGTTAACTAGAGCATATATGATATCTATGTAATAAACCAATATAATGTGTATACATAACATTGGAATGCAAGATAATCTGAGGATAAGTTTGTAGTTTATATGTATGTTAGATTTAGAATTTAAAAGGTTATCAAGATAGATATAACAATGTATATGAATATAAAAAATGATTAATAATTGAGTAACTACCTAGGGTGATGGGGAATGATGCCCATCATGACACCCATGTAGGATGGAGAGATGCACAAGATCTCTCATGGCATCTAAAATTTGAGTGTGTAATGATCAATATTCAAGTGTCATTTCCCTGATGTATACAATAAATTATATATACAACACACATGAGGCATAAAGAGTAGGAAAAGGGGCCACAATTCAAGGGACATAGGCACATGTCACTAAATCTAAGAAAACAAGACATAAAAGGACATGTTCAAATATCCACATATGCATAAAAAAAAGTAAGTTGGCTTAAATCCACATAGAATGAAATATTCAAATGTCTACATACATAATCAAGAAGGCACATATAATGACATAATCACATCTCGAAAGCATAGATATAATGAAAAGAAGTGGCATAGAGCCATAGAACAATGACATATTTCAATGACCTAGAATACAAGAAGCATAGAGACATAATCAAGTATAAACTAGGAAATCTAGAAATGAAACTATACATAAACATGTGGTACAAATCTATATAAGATCTGAGATGTACATAATCTATGTCTAGAGTATTATTAGTTTATAAAAAATATGAATAGGTGTAGGATGATCAATATCAAGATATAACAATTCTAAATCTATGATGTAGTGTTCATAAAGATGTAACACAGAAATCAAAACTGTGTATAGGGTTCCCCCAAATGGGTGAATGTATCAAATGAGGAACCTATGTGTCTGTGTATATGCCCCTATTAGCTAGATATCAACAAATCTATTTTTATGTAATGCACCTAGGTCTTGTAAGTATCTTCAAACACTTAACAAGAATAAACGAAGCATGTATGTTTAATATAGATTGACTACACTATGATAACTAGCATATGTAGTGTCTGGAAATATTAGAAATGTAAAATTGCATATGCATACAATCTATAATTTATATTTTCTAAGTAAAAATTTTAATGTTTCTATGTTTTAACATATTATATTATTATTTTATTTTTTGAATATAAGCTATGTATAAATAACAAGAAAATGACACTATATAAGGAGAAATAAATAATGGAACTATGTAAAATAAGGGAGGAACATACTAACATATGAGTCTCATTAGAGACTCACTATCAATGTGGCTTATGTCAAATAAAGGACCAATAATCTATGTGTTATATGAAAAGGTAATTGACATCCCAAAACTTATTCTACTAAGTGATCTATTACTAGCACTACTTGTGAAGTGGTGTAGGACTCTGTGAAGCTAACTTTGGTGTCCTATGAACTATAGCGGCCTTAGGGACCCATATTGTATAATATATTATATATAACATACGTGATTTATATGGAAAACCTTGAGAAGTCACTAACACTAATCTCAAAAGGAAAGGGGTAGAAGGAAGCCCTCTATAATTTAAAACATATTTCTAATGCAAGGGTCTCTCTAATAAGGGTCTCCATGGGAGAGTATGCCTATGTGGTAACACTGTAAGAGTATACCTCACTTGAATTGGTGGCTCAACTAAAATATGTGGTTTACTGATGAGAACGATATGTTAGGATTGTGGAGCTAAAAGCTTCACTGATGCAGACACGGAGGAGGTTGCAGGAGAGTTGCTGAGTGTCAGAGACACCGGCGTCGGTCAGGAAAACCGACGTCGGCAGGATAGGGCAGGAAGGCAACCGACGTCGGTCAGATATCGGTCGGCGTCGGCGACCCCCAGGCGGACAGGGACCGGCGTCGGTCGCCTATGTGGTTCGGACTGCGTTTATTATGGGCAGTTAGCTAACGAACCAAGTGTTTGCATGATCAGGGCTAATTATAGACTGAGAGCTGTAGATCTAATTATTGTAATTAGATGTCTAATTATTGTTTGGATGAGATCTATATAATAGACTCATGGTTGTATTGGAAAAGTGTGCTAGGGATTAAGAGAGCATAATTATAAGCTCCTTCTGTGTGTGAGGTAGAGCAATGGTGCGTTCCTCCTAGTGCCTCAGTACCAGGTGTGTTGGTGCTGGATTGGAGAGCCAGCTGGGTTCTTCAAGAGTGTAGGATCTTGGTCACAGTTGCATGGCCTATATAGGAGATCTACATGGTAAGTAAGATCGTTGATCTACAGGTGTATGTGTGTGCAAGGTCGAGGTTCACAGGTGAGCAGAACCGTTGTTTGATTTGCAGGTGTGCAAGGTCATATAGACAGCGACACAACAGGGAGCAGTATCAGGCAGGATCTACTTGGAGTACAGGTGTGTACTCAGACAGAGCGACAGGAAGGCAAGGGAGTTCCTTCCATAAGTATGGTCTGTTGAATTGCAGGTTGTTGTAGATTCATGGGAGATCTACTTGAAGTACCTTGAGTACTTGTGGAGCACGTGGAGTGCTTGTGGAGTACGTGGAGCACTTGTGGTGTGCGTGGAGCACGGGAGGTGAACACCAACTCTATATTTTGAGTTGGGTGTTGGGACCTGAGAGGGAGAGCTTTGGAGAGAAGATTTACTATTCACTTGAGGTGTGGGAAACCTCTGTAAGGTGGTGGAAAAGAAGTGGCATCTTCTTTATTGTACTCTTTTCTGTATAAAGTGTTAATACAATTTGTGTATTGTCTCTCATATCATGTGTTATTCTGAATTCTAGTTACTTGGTGAATCTGGTTAATTTCCGCATATTAAGTTGCTTGGTTTGGTAATCAAATTGTGTGCTTCTGGTTTGTTTCCCAACAAGTGGTATCAGAGCAAGGTTGTTGGTTCATAGCTTGATACCACCAACAAGTGGTATCAGAGCTAAGGTTGCAGGAAGCAGGTTTTGTGTTTGGTTACAGGGCACTCTCAGGAATTTTTGATTGAGTGGGAGTAGAGCAATGGAAGATGAAAGTAAGCTAAGAATGGAGGAGTTGAAAAGCACAGATGGTCACTCACGGTCCTATGGAAAGAAAGAGCAGGTAAAAGATTATTGTTGGTTGGTAGCAGATCAGCATGAAGAAACTGAAGAAGCAGATGTTGCAGGTGTTATTGCACAGGATGTTCTTGGAGGTTTCTTGGATAAAGTTGAATCTTGGATAAAAGATTTGGTTGCCTCTTTCCATGTAGCCCTAGGTAGAGGAGCTGGTAAGCCTTGCCAAAGAGTTGGCAAAGGGGAAGTGAAGCTGAAATTGCAGGCGGCCAACACACAGGTGTTGATGAAGGTCATGCAGGTCCCAGGTTTGGAGATATGGCTAATTTCTTCAAAAAGATTGGGTGATGAGAGATGCACAAGAACTCTCACAGTGGATGCACTTGAATTAGCTGGTGGTAAGAAAACAGGTACCCTTTATCTACTTGTTTATATTACTGATTCTTCTTTTGTTGCGGAGACGTGGCTTCGTAGGCTTGGTCACATGAGTAGGAAGGAGATGCATGTTCTTAAGCGGAAGACAGATATATTTGACAGGCTTAAGAACTGGAAAGCCTTGGTGTTTATGGAGGAGATGGCGGATAGAACCCAGTGGATGGTGCTGGATACTTCTGAGCAGGGCAATTTGGACATGGGTTTTGATTCAAAGAAGCTCGCGGGTAAAAAGTCATCACTCATAGGTGAACACAGGTACCGATGTCAGTCAGGAGGAACCGGCGTCAAACAGACAGATGCCGATGTCGGTCATGTGCAGACCGAAGCTGGCGATGTCAGGCAGGATAAGACCGACATCGTTCATGAGACCGACATCGGCAGTATGTAAGACCAATGTCGGTCAGAGGACCGACGTCGGCAGCAGGGACACCGCAGGGTCGGTAGTCAGGGACAGACGCATGGGAACCGATGTCGGTCGGATGCAGACTATGGGGTGACCGAGGTCGGTCACTGTAACGGATTTTGGGTGGACAGCACGCTGTCAAGGAGTCTCAAACACCCATACGGAGGACTGAAGGCGTAAGTAGGCCCTCAAATTCGTTGTTCCTCTTCTTTATACATGTTGCTGATTGTAGAGCAGGAAGGATCCAGGAAATAGGTGTGAGCTTGGCATGGATGAGGATGTGATTCCTTGGAGGAGAACCAGACAGGTGTGTTTTGGTAGAGTTGCCAGCAGGTATGAAAGCACAGAGATGAATGGATACCTTAGTAGAAGAATATAGAGAACGGATACATGAGACGAAAGACCAGGTATATGGTCTTGTGGAGCTGCAGGACAGTGGTACAGGTTTTTTGACAGGTGGAGGACGAAGCATGGCTTCAGTCAATGTTAGGGTAACTACTATGGTTTTGTCTTACCAAGTGGATGATGAGTCATGACATCATTCTGTTGCTGTATGTGGATAGTATGCTAGCTAGCAGGGGTGTACATACAGGGTTTTGCTGAGCTAAGGGTAAGATTAGTTCAGTGGCATGTCAGGTGGAGTTTGGAGCAGTGAAATTCTTTGACATGGGAGACATGGAGATCACTGGTTGATTTTGTCTCGAGTGGGAGCTGATGTGAATCAGGTGTTGGCGAGGTTCAGGATGCAGAGCCGAAGCACACTAAGGGCTGGATAGGTACAGTGTCCGAAATCACATGAGGTCTGGTATAGACCTGAGTATTCCCATGCAGTGGGAGCTGTCAGAGAGTTAGGAGCCAATTCGGGGAAGTGGATTCTCAGGTACTTGAGAGGGACCGGCAGTAGAGATTCATGCTAGGCAGGGTCAGGACTTCACTACATGGATTTGTAGGTTCGGATGTGGTAGGTACTCGGATGACAGGAGGTACATCACAGTGTGTGTGGTGGGTTGTCTTCAGGGTTGAGCTTGAAGAGGGATACAAACCAGGAAACAGATTAGATGGGGTACAGGTACAGGTATAGTGCAACTGTTTATCTCCAAGTGGGAGATTGTTAGGATTGTGGAGCTAAAAGCTTCACTGATGCAGACATGGAGGAGGTTGCAGGAGAGTTGCTGAGTGTCAGAGACACCGGCGTCGGTCAGGAAAACCGACATCGGCAGGATAGGGCAGGAAGGCAACTGACGTTGGTCAGATATCAGCCGGCGTCGGTGACCCCCAGGTGGACAAGGACCGGCGTCGGTCGCCTATGTGGTTCAGACTGCGTTTATTACGGGCAGTTAGCTAACGAACCAAGTGTTTGCATGATCAGGGCTAATTATAGACTGAGAGCTGCAGATCTAATTATTGTAATTAGATGTCTAATTATTGTTTGGATGAGATCTATATAATAGATTCATGGTTGTATTGGAAAAGTGTGCTAGGGAGTAAGAGAGCATAATTATAAGCTCCTTCTGTGTGTGAGGTAGAGCAATGGTGCGTTCCTCCTAGTACCTCAGTACCAGGTGTGTTGGTGCTGGATTGGAGAGCCAGCTGGGTTCTTCAAGAGTGTAGGATCTTGGTCATAGTTGCATGGCCTATATAGGATATCTACATGGTAAGTAAGATTGTTGATCTGCAGGTGTATGTGTGTGCAAGGTCGAGGTTCACAGGTGAGCAAAACCGTTGTTTGATTTGCAGGTGTGCAAGGTCATATAGACAGCGACACAACAGGGAGCAGTATCAGGCAGGATCTACTTGGAGTACAGGTGTGTACTCGGATAGAGCGACAAGAAGGCAAGGGAGTTCCTTCCATAAGTATGGTCTATTGAATTGCAGGTTGTTGCAGATTCATGGGAGATCTACTTGAAGTACCTTGAGTACTTGTGGAGCACGTAGAGTGCTTGTGGAGTGTGTGGAGCACTTGTGGTGTGCGTGCAGCACGGGAGGTGAACACCAACTCTATATTTTGAGTTGGGTGTTGGGACCTGAGAGGGAGAGCTTTGGAGAGAAGATTTACTGTTCACTTGAGGTGTGGGAAACCTCTGTAAGGTGGTGGAGAGGAAGTGGCATCTTCTTTATTGTACTCTTTTCTGTATAAAGTGTTAATACAATTTGTGTATTGTCTCTCATATCATGTGTTATTCTGAATTCTAGTTACTTGGTGAATCTGGTTAATTTCCGCATATTAAGTTGCTTGGTTTGGTAATCAAATTGTGTGCTTCCGATTTATTTCCCAACACGATACTCAAAACTATAACTGGTAGTTGCGGTGTTACTTCACATGGGATAGGTAAAGGATACTCATATGAGAGAACCTCAACTATGATAAATTTATTAGTATGTATTTACTTGAGGCATTTGTGTATGGTGGATGGAATGGATCATAACTATTCTAACCATAGCCTACCTAATAACATCTAAAATATGCCTATACTAGGGACTACTAAGAATCTAGTGGAACATGTGTTGGTCCAACCTATAGTATAATTTTAATCTCTATAGTGTATCTCTAAACATGGTCATTAAAACCATGAATAACTATGTCGATAGGAGAAATGTCTTACTTTTAATAGCCCAAATGCCATATAAGTGTGATAGTTTGCATGTTAATACTTGACCTAATGTCAACCATTATACTCTAAATATTAGGATGTTAATAAATATAGTCTTGTACAAAGACTACATATAAATATGAATCATCATCAATATATCCTACTCTAAGAAAGTGTGAGTGGAATAACTAGTATTGTAGTATGATACCAATTATATTCTGTAGGGGGTGTGCATCCTCTATAGTAGTGTGATATGATACTGGCGTTGGATGTGTTTCATACATATAACTAACACTTGAATTTCCCCTTAACCCATCAGTTGTATTCTTTGGAAATAGATCAAAATATATTTTTAATGACTTAGATTCCATTTTTTGAACTTTGGGTGCCTTTGTGGGTGTGCTCACATCAATGATGTGGGCCTCTATTAAATATTGTATATTATGTTTCTAGTTTATGAATTTGTTTGTAGTATGACCTAGTGCCATAATCTAGTCACAGAATGCTTTGGAATCATAATTATTTAGAAGAGGTCATGTTGTATCAAACTCCGTGATGGGAGGGAGAGATATGTCATTACATTTTAGATTGATATTTTAGGGAGCTAACTATATTATCTAGGGGTGGATACACCATATAGATAATACTAATTGAGTATGTAGTTGAGTTTAAATATAAAGGGGCATAACATAATTCATATAGGGGATAGGGCTCTAGCTAAATATAAAATAGTAATCTAGGGTGGCCTATCTTATATATAGTGATAGAGGAGAATAAATGACCTTACCCAGATAGATATATATGAGTGGACACATGGCTATTGCTATAACTTCCAATATGATCTATATAGGTCTTTGTTCTATCCCTTTAAAACTATATAGACCAAGGTGTCAGCGATGACTATGGGCCAACTAGACTAGACTAGAGCTTAATCCCCATAACACACATGCCAATAATTCTAGAATATTGGTGAAAACTCTTTGTGGAGGAGCTAATAAAAATAGGTGAAGAGGTGGAAATGAAGATAGATTAACTATAGCCTTCATATCAGTCTTGTTTTAAGTGGCCCTTAATATGAATACAAGATTATTATAACTCTTATTATTTTATTATGTTTCACTTTTATAGTTTAATTTTCCCATAGAGAGAAGCTTTACTTCTATGTATTTCACTATGTGGCATAAATATATGAATGTTGGAAAACTCTTGAATAAGATAAATTCATGTAATGGTAGTAGTAAACTATGTTTGAATATGTCTTAGAGATATCTTTTGGCCATGGGGTTTGTTATCTTTGCTAATATAGTTTTATATTACAAGACATATAATACAATAGGATCATTAGATTTGTGCAATAGTTGTGCCACTTGATCATATGAGGTCAATATCACTGATGTTATTTGAAAAGTGTGATAAAAACATATATGTTATTGGATTAAATGCAGTGATAGACTAATTTACAATATCATAAAACCACTATAAAGAATATTCCTTTAGACTGCATGAAAACAAATTACTATGGAATTAATCATTGGACACATAGTAAAAACATGTTGCATGGAAAGCTCATAGATGGTGCTCTTGGTCACCCTTACCACCAAACAAAGTAAGCTTAGGTGACATGAATATGGATGGAAAAGTATTTTCCACTATGTGATGTGACAAAGGTGTAAGCAAAAGAACATGAGAATCTAAGACATGTGATGGTCTAGTATCTCCTTGCTCAAGATGTAACACCTTATCCTATAGTGAATGAATATCATGCATATGGGATTGTACATCTTGAGAGGTGGAACTACCCATAAGAGTTGTTTCTATTATTGAATGTTGTTGAGCTAAAATATGTTATTGTACAAGCTCAGTGACCCCTAAAGTAGATTGATGGGGGTCATTAATACCCTTCATTTAATAACATCATTCCAAGGTTGGTGTTCAAAGGCAATATGCAATAGGAGAAAGAGATTTATTGAAAAGGGTCCCTTCTACCACACACCACACTTTCAAAAATTGCATAAAATTTTTACATAAATTAAATCGCACATGCATGCAATTAATTCACACAAGAAAGAAAATAAATTTATAAATTAAAAATAAATGGTAAATAAATAAAACACATATAGGTTCAGAATAAACTACAAAAAGGAATAGTTATAGACACAAATAAATAAAATAAATTTTTTCAATAAAATGATAATTACAAAACAAAGAAATAAATAAAAATACATTGATCCATATTCTTTGGAATGAGTGTCTAGATCCTTCCTTAAAAGATGATTTATTTAGAACACAAGTTTTAGAATAGATTACTCTGAAGGATGAAGAGAAAGTTATATTGATTGATTACATTCAGATGTGGGAGGTTACATTATAATCTCATGCCTCTAACCAACATCTTATTCAAGAGTAACAATGTAGATATTATAGCATATCTCAATCTCCACAAAATATGGAGAGAGATATTTATTATAAGAATACAACATAATCTCAATCTCTACAAAATATGGATAGATTTATTTTTTGGAATAAAAGTATAAAAAGCTATAATTAGATATAATCTATGAATGGAAACTCTATATATATAGAAAGACTCTAAATGGAAAACATTCTTATGATAGTTATAAATGATCTTTGTAATCTTAGAATTGACAAAAAATAATTAGAATGCCTTAAAATATTTTCCAAATGAGTATATGGTATTTTTGTTGTAGTCCATAGCAAGTCTCTTAAAGTCTATAGTAATCATGTAAAATTCCACAGCTCTCTTGTGGAACTCTGCAACTCACCTATAGAAGTTTTTATCTTGTTTTTGGAAGTCCATTTCTTTCCTATGGAAGCATGTATCTCTCATATGAAATTTTAATTCAATTGAATGTGGATTCATTTTACACAACCCTACTAAGCAAGGGTTTAATTGTTCATAATTGTATGTTTGTTTCTAGAGCCTATTGCAACATGATTCCCCTGGGTGTCCTAAATGAGCTTGGACTGAAAATTACATCTACCTTTGGCAAGTGCTATGCCATGGATTCATGAAAGTACCGATTGTTGGACAATTCAAACGGTTGGTAGTGTAGTTGGATGTGCATCCAGGTAAATATTTGAATATGGAAACTGTAGTTGTGGACTGCCCACCTAATTGTGGCATGCTTCTTTCATAAAAATGGGTTTTCACCATGTGTGGATATGTGTATATGGACCTTTCTTATTCCACCATTCAATTGGAGGGTAAAATGGTTAGAATTCATAAATATCCAAAGATGTTACATGCACATGAAGATTCAAAATGTGTAAATGAAGTTATATACATGGATTTGGAATTGGGTAACTTTATTGGGATTGTAGGTGTTGTTTAGAAGTCTACTATTCTTGATGCTAGATTTGACAATAAAGGTGAAGTTTGGATAATGTCACTTGATGGGGCTTGGTCTAAGCTTGGATATTGAGCTATGGTTGAATTTTCATGCCCCTAATGGGAAATTTTTTAACTTTTATTTCAAGTTACCCTTTGAGTTCATGAATAATACCATTGAATATGAGTCACTGTTGTTTGATTTGAGAATTTCCCATGAACATGGAATTACACATTTGATTGTAAAGGGTGATTTTAAGCTAGTCATTAAGCAGGTTCATAATTCTTATGCTATGAAAACTAAAAGGGTAAAATAGTATAGGAATGTTGTATGGGATTTTTTAGAGTTCTTTGATATATTCAATATTTTCTATTATGATATATGTTTAAACAAAAAAGTTGACAGATTTATAGCGTCAAGTGTTTAATTTGAAATTAAAAATGTGAACCCTCATTATCAGTATCAAGTGGAGATGCTTGTTAATTCTTTGATCCTAAACAATATTCATCATTGGCAAGTTTTTTATTATGATAAATAGATAAAAACGTTTTTAAATTATGAAGAAGAATTTCAAGATCAACATGTAGACCTAAAATCCATGGTTTAAGTTTGTGATGGGAAGGAAACGTAGTTTGGGAAAGACATAATTAAGCTCAAGATACACACTCTCCTTAGAGGATTGGTAACTTTAGAAGCATCTTTTGATGGACTAGACCGAATTAAGAGTAGAGACTCATTTATCTCAAAGGATGTGATTGAGTGTAGCTTGGAATTTTGTGAGAATCCAAGGAAATTTTGGTTGGGTACTAACTTAAGTGCAGCTAATAAACAAACTTACATGTAGCTACTTAAAAGGTACCAAGATTGTATGTCTTAGTCTTATTTTGAATTTAAAAAGTATAGGGAGGATTTGTTTCAACATGTCATCCCATTGCAGGCTGATAGCAAGCCTTTTAGGTAGAAACAAAGACCTAGTAACCCCATCTTGGCCACTAAGATGCAGGATGAGTTAAAATAGGTAAGGGATGATGGAATTATTCATCCCATTAGGTATTCACCATGGGTGGTGAACTTAGTCTGTATAAGAAATAAAATTGGTGACATTTGCTTGTGTGTGGATTTTCAAAATTTGAACAAAGATTCTTTGAAAGACAATTACCCCTACCTATATGGATAACCTACTATAAAGCATTACTAGATCAGAAATGTTGTCCACATTATATGGTTTTTTAAGTTATAACCAGGTTGTGGTGAAGGAATATAAAAGATTCAAGACAACATTTACAATGTCTTTGAGCACATATGTTTACATGAAGATTCCTTTTGGGTTAATGAATACCAATGAAATATTTTAGCGGGATATAGATGTTACATCTATAGGGGTAACTAACAAGTTCATTACTAGGTATCAGGGTGATTTTATTGTGTACTCCAAGAGTAGAAAAGAACACTTAGAGCATCTAGAGAAAGTGTTCATTAAATTCATAAAGTTTGGCATTTTACATAATCCTAAGAAATGCCACTTTGGAGTACAAAATTTTAAGTTGTTGGGATACATAGTGTCTAATAACTATGTCAAGACTAATCCCAAGTGAGTAGAATCCATTGACAAAGTGCCTATGTTGCAGTCCAAGAAGGGCATTCAATCCTTCTTTGGAGAAATTAACATTGTAAGATGGTTTGTGTATAATTTTGTAGACATCACTCTACCTATTACTTTCAAGTCTAATAAGGACGAAACCATTAAGTGGGAGGAGAAGGTTGTGAAAGCATTTAATGACATCAAATGATCCTTGAATTCTACCCTTATGTTAATAATCTCTAATTAAAGTAAGGAGTTTCAAATATTATCTTTTGCATCTCATAATAATGTATCTATTGTTCTCTTTGAAAAATAATGAAGATGGTCACAAGTAGCCAATAGCTTTCTTTAGTAATGTTATGCAAGGTTCTGAACTATATTATACTATTATGGAAAAATAAGCATTCGCTCTCTTGAAAGTTGTTAAGTTTTTTAGACCTTATATTCTGAGTTTGAAGATTATTACTTATGTCCTGCATATAATGGTTAAGAACATCTTAACTTGGATTGAAGAATCAAGGAAGAGATGTAGTTGGGTCAATAATTTTAAAGAGTGCAATGTGGATATTATGACCACCAATCTAGTGAGAGGGATGAGTCTATCCAAGCTCATGGTTGAGACCAATTTTCAAGCTATTGAGGTAACCAATGTTGTTTCTAATGTTGATGATTGTTTGAGTCAAATTAACATATCTATGTGGTATAAAGATATTGTTTATTACTTATAAAATATGAATTATCCCTCTAACCTAGATAAGAAGCAGAGGAGAATTATTAAACATGTTTCTCAAAAATATCTATTGACTAAAATTGGACTAACATGTAAAAATCTAGATGGGGTTCTCCTAATCTACTTGGTAGAGGAACAAACTGCCAATTCGATTGAGGATTTCCATAGTGGAGTATGTGGTGGTTATTTTTTACCTAAGGTCATAGCTCATAAAATTCTAAGAGTTGGTTATTGGTGGCCATCACTATTCCAAGATGTTCCTCAAAAAGATAGAAAGTGTGAAAAATGTCAGTGCTTTGATAGAATATTCAAAGCTTCTGGTTCTATTCCCTTGCATCCTATGATGACTGAAGGTCCATTTAGACAATGGGGAATGTATTTCATTGGGAAAATCATTGATTCATCAAGGACTGGACATAGATAGATATTGGTTGCAATTGACTACTTAAAAAATTGGGTTGAAGTGGTCCCTACAAAAAAGGCTACACACCAAGTGGTTATGGACTTTTTTGAATCAAATTATTTGTATATTTGGTCTAATTTTAAAGGTAATTATTGATAATGCCATGAGTTTCAAATCTAAACCTTTGGTGACATTGTGAAAAGTGTAGGGGATCAAATTAGCTTATGCTTCTAATTACAACCCTCAGGGGAATGGGCAAGCAGGATCTAGTAACAAGAACTTGCTCAAAGTCATTAGATGAACTTTGAAATTAAATAATAAGAAGTGGGGTGAATAGATAAATTTTACATTGTGGGCTGACAGGATTACACCTAAGAGAGCTATAGGTAAATCCATTTTAAGCTTGTTTATGGAGATCAAGCTATTTTTCTAATGAATCTACAATTTCTAACCTTTCAATTTATGAAACAACTAGAGGAAGATGATAAAATAAACCACTATGAAAGCATAATGAACTACATTGTTGAGATTGATGAAACTAGAATTCAAGATCATGAGACTCACATCAATTTCAAGGAAAGACTTAAAAATATATTCGATAAGAATCTCACTCCAAGAACTTTTTAGGTAGATGATTTTGTTTAATTTGGGATAATAAGAATGAGGAGAAATGCAATAATGGAAAGTTTTATTCCTTTTGGATGGGCCCTTATTCTATTGACAACTAGATTGGGGAACACACTTTCTTCTTGAGAGACCTGGAAGGTGAAATAGTAGAGCTAACAGTTAATGTAGACATCTAAAACACTTTCTAGATTGAGTCTATGAGTATGTATAGTAATGTATAGTGTATAGTTTTGTTGTTTCATTATTATTTTTACCTCTATATTGAGACTTGTTTGTATAGTTACATTCATCATTTTGTGTCATGTGCTCATTTTCATATCTTCATGATCTATTTTTGTTGGCTTGCCTTTGTCAAATTGAGTTTTCATGGGTGTTTGTTATGAATCTGTCAAGAGTTTACTCTATGTCCCAATAGATTGACACTTAGTCTTATTTTATAGGGTTTTTTTACATACCAATAAGGGGTATATATCCCAAGGTGAGAGCCAATATTAGCACCCAAAATTACACTAAGCATTTGTGCCCTATTTTCAAGATATTAATGCCTAATTGTCTAATTGACTACCCTAATTTGCATGAATGTTAACTCAAATTAACACAAACCCCTCTCTCATTTCCATATTGTATAAAACCCCTATGAAATATTGATTCTAGATAACCTTTAATGTTTTCATGTTTTTAATAATCTTCCAGGGTGTATGATGAAAAAAAGGAGCCTGATGAAAGTTTTAGGTTTAAATACTAGTTTTGAAAGTTGCAAAAGAGGTTCCAAAATCTATGGGAGATTTTGGTGGGAGAAGTAACTTGAAAAATGAACTTCATAAAAATTCAACTTGTAGATTGTAGTCAACTCTCCCAATCCCACTAATTAACATGAATAAAAAACCAACAAAGGATTTTCACAGATATTTGTGTGGGAAAAGCACTTATAAAACACACTTTCTCAAAACACAAGTTGTAAATTGTTGATTGACTTCCCAAGCTTTACAAAGAGAAAGGTGTTGGCCTTTACACATGGAAAGGTGAATAGTAAAGTGTAGATTATAACAAGACATGGTTTTAGGAAAACAAAGCATTGATGTGGAAAAGGGAAATGCCAACACAATGTGGATGGTCAAAATTTCAACTTGTGAAAGTAAAGTAATAAAAATACAACCATGATTAAGAATAAATAATAAAACAAAGGTTTTAAACATAGATGAGTATCGATGTAAAGGCATGTGGCCAAGGGTTAATAAAAGAAGACACTCAATATTAATTTCCAAAACCCATGCCTACATGGACAAAAGGAAAATAACACTCAACCCCACACCATCAAACCCATTCCACATAGAAGGTAAAAAAAATATTAAAGAGTTTAAGGCTTGGGAAAATGTGTGGGCCTAGGATATGATAAAGTTTTAAGGTCAAAATGTAATTTTGACCAAGATACTAACTGTAGATGCCACATGAAATCCTATGGAGTTTCTAAGTAGGGAATGCATGTGCAAAACATAGTTCTTAAAAATACATGTAATTTTCTTGTGAGTCTCCCATAGCTGCAACAGTCACCACATAGAAGCATGGTAGATATTTAAATCCAAAACATAATTTAAAAGTTTGATAACTTGCAATATGCATGTTTTATTATGTAATACACCATACACACCATGCAATAATAAAGGAAGTGGTAGAGATCAAGATTCAAGATACAAAATGCAGAGATAAGATCTAAAATCAGCTCGAAAAGCAACAAGGTGCAACATTTGAAAATTACATGAGAATCATGAATAATTACATGTCCTCTACATGTCAAGAAACATTGGATGCATAGCATTGTATGTATATGCTGCTATGAAATGTGGTTTTATTGATTAAAATTCATAAGGTGAAAATAAGAAAATCCCTAATAAGGATTTTGAACAAGGGTTAAAATGTTTTTGAAAGAATGAAGTGTGTATGAGATGATGACATTGCATGAAGGAGAAATCATGGATCCTTCAATGTCAAATGAGTAAAATGATGAAACACATCTACTCAAATCCCAACATATTGATTCATTTTTGAATGGCCTTAATGACTTAGACATTGAAGAAGGTGAATGGTATTATTCAAAGTTATTCATCATTATTTTGACCCTAGTTACTAGAATAGGTGGATTTCTCTTTGGTATGACACTGGAGTCATTTTTGGTGATCTTCTTTACATTCATGAGGATTTTGAATCTATTGACAAGAGCTCACTACTTTAGGATACCATTGTGAGCACAAAAATAGGTGGAGTTACCTTAGGAGTAGATTTGGGTTGTAAAACATGTGATCATTTTGGAAGGAAAAAGAGCATGCTCAATATTGATGTAGTTTTTCTTTTGGGATCCATTATTATGGCATTGGTTCCATCTCCATCAATATTAATTGGTGGAAGAATGATGGTTGGTCTTGGCATTAGTATTGATTTAATGGTAACACTTTGTATATTTTAGAAACTTCACCATTTTATATCTAAGGACCACTTGTTAGTGTAAATACTCTTAAGGTTACCACTAGTCATTTTTTGTCCTATGTTGTCAATTATACTTTCACACAGGTTCTAGGGATGGGTCATTGAATGTTAGGAATTTCTAGTGTACCTACATGCCTCCATATAATTTTATTCACCTATTGTCTAGAGTCTCCAAGATGGATTTTGAGAAAGGGAAATGTATATTTTCATTGGTGAACTGTTCAAATCCAAATACATTATTCACAAAGAAATTATTGTGTTGAGGCGTCAAATAGAGAAAGAGTTGGCTTCTAAAAAAAGACTTTATAGGGCGATTTTATAAAATAGGTTTAATCGATGACCAGGTGGATTTCCCAAGTAGGGAAACAACATGTGAAACACAAGTCTTCAAAATGCAAGTTACAATATGTGGTCCAACTTCTCAATCCTACCAATCAACTCAACAATAGAATGTTTCAAATGGAGGTCTCCTAGAAATTTCAAAGAGGAATGCAATTTTGCATTTTTTTCAAATATGCAAATTGTAAAGTGCGCTCAAATCTCCTAAACCTACTAGTGAATGTAAAGTCAACATGAGGTCTAGTTCTAAGTGAAACTTTAAAGGCCAATTACAACTTTACATCTTTGCAAATTATAAATTGCAATTGAAGCTCCCAAGTCCTTGCAGGAACTTTTTAGGTGAACTAAAACTCCAGATTGAAAGTTAAGAATTGTAAATTGCAAATTGCACTAGAAATTCCTAGATCTGTTGGGGAGTTTTTGAGGAGAACTATAATTAAAAATTGTAAGTTGCAAATGTGTAAATTAAAAAATACAGTCAGATCTCCCAAACCCACAAGTCAACCTAAAGTCAACATGAGGTACCATTTCAAATCATAAATTTCAAGGCCAATTGTAATTTTGTATTTTTGTAAATTGCAAATTGCATTTGAAGATCCCAAGTCCATGGAGGAACTTTCTAGGGGAACTATAACTCCATATTACAAATTGTGAAATTTTAAATTGTAAATTGCACTTGAAGTTCCCATATCCACTAGGGAACTTTTGAGGGGAAATAAAACTAAAAATTACAATTTACAAATTATAAATGTGCTGCTAACTTCCATATTCCCACCATACAAAGGAAGTGTTAAATTATGAATGGGACCCAAAGTTCCCTATAACATTAAAAAGCAAAAATTAATGCACTTACGCCTTAAATTTTTTTTGTAATCCCTAAAATTCAAAATGGAAAAATGTGGAAAAGCATATTTAATGAAAAAATAACTAAGTCTTGTTTTCCAAAAATTTTACTTGTTTCAAACACCTCCATAGAAGGAATATTATAGGGTTTACAAGGCCAAGATGGGTCATTTAAAGGATATTTATCAATCAGCCATGGATCTATAGTATTCCAATGTCATCATTACAAGGAAAAGGTTATTCTTTATTATGCATAAGAGGAAGGGCAGTTGTCTAGAAGTTTCTAGCTGAGAAACTGAGTGGTCAAAGGCATGGCCAAGTAGTTACACATGAAGACAAAGAGTTAGTTTTGTTCCCAAATCAATACTATCCCTCTAGCTAAAATGAAATGCATTTCCAGCCAAGAATATCAATGGTTTGATCCAAATCTTCATCATTATGTAAACATGTAGTTATTAGAATCATTTTACTTGCAAAAGCATGAAGATTCCAAGCATGATAAACAACATATTCTAGATGGAGCATCTTGGTAGAAATTTTAGACATGATTAAAAGTTTAAAATATTTTAAATTGAAACACATATTCCCTGAGTGAATAGAGTGAGAAAGTTATGTAAAAATAGGGATTCTCCTCTTTTGAAAGGTCATTATTGGTTGTTGTTATTTCTAGGTCTTAGGCTCGTTCAGATTTTGGTATCCTTGTTGTGTGTACATTTTATCTCTATTACTAAGGTTATTTTATTTATATATTCATTAGGAAGTTTTGAGAGTGTTGTATATGTCTCTCCTATCAAAAGAGAAAACTCACCATGCTTTTCCACATTGTAACATTCTGAAACAATGATGTATGTAAGATTTACTTACAAGATAATGGAAAATAGTTATGATTTTTACTCTTTCTTGTTAATGAAATGCAATAATATGTTTTACATGCTATGTTGATTGGATATCTAGTTTTTTTCTTATGAATGGTTTTCATCTTAGGAATAGATCTAGGTTTTAAGCCCGTTTAGTCATTGTGAATTGGAAAAGTGTTGTTGATAACCTCTTACAGTCACCATGGGTTTATGGATTTGATAATAAAATTCATTTAAATATCTATTTATATTATATTATTCATGGTTTTAGGGGTCATTTAAATATTTTCATTACATTAGCACCAATGGATGTAAATAATTCATGATAGCTTCCTTAGCTTATATTTCATTTTTCTACATCTTTGCAAATGAATGATGTCATGCCTATTGAAATAATTCCTCCTATTATTTGAAAAACCCCCACACGACTCTTTTATCACTACTTAACTCATCCTCCTTATACTACCCTACAAATAATACACCCTATTGCTTATTCTAAGTGTTAATTATCTGTAGATGCATAGATATTGCATATATAAAATGTATCTATGTTTTATGCTTTAAATCCTAGTATTTTAGTCTCCATTTAACCTTGTATTATTGAAAATTTAATTAGAAATGAAAGTTTCAATCAATTTCCCATTTTTCTTTAGTATCTTGTGTCTATCCTAGTGCATTTGTTCATTTTGCATGACAACCCTTTGTGGGTGGAGTGTGTACACTTAGTTATGCCCTAGTCATAAAATGTTTTTTGTGTGTTTTTTGCCAATAATCCCCACAGAGATTGAATTTCAGTATCCCTCCATATGAGTAAGGTATCCCTTGGGTCCTCTTACATAGGTTCAAGTAAAGCTAGAAGTATAAGGGAGTTAACCATACCCTTTGTTAGTGTCTTCTAGTCATTATATATGTTCAGTCCATTCTCATGGTAAACCTTTCCATAGCTATAATGACATATTTGCAAGTTTCTTTTTTAATCTTTTTTGGCAATGCTACCCAAATGTACAAGGATGAGTAGAAGAGATGTATAATTTAGAACCAACATAGTGGATAAGGAAATAGTATCCATATTAAATGGAATTTTTTAGGATTTGGGTATTTAATATGGATAAATATATGTCACACCTCTTCAACTTCAAAATCAATTACAACCATGAGTGAAAAAATATATGAATAAATTTCACAAAAAATAAATATACTAGATAAATTAAAATTCATACAAAAATCCAATACACCCTATAAAATAAAGCAACATCAGGATATATAATTCCCTGGGGACTACTGAGGTTTTTAAATTTGTCATTTGTACTGAACTACCCAAGAGTAAAAATATCAAATAAGAAATTTTCAAAAATAACACCTAATAGGGAGGTAGATTTAGACTTCTAGTCAAATAAATACTTAGTATATTATTTAAAATAGGTCACCTAATAATCACCATCATGTTTATTTATGGATTCAAAATTTAAACATGGCATTCCCAAATATATTTCAAGTGTTTTTACCTCTTCACAACTAGTGTACTCAATGATCATAATTTGAATGCTTTATTTTGGGAAAGCTATAACTTGAATAAGATCATCATCCTCATTTATTTATTCTTATATGGGCTAGATATGTTATTTTTAAATATGTATACTAAAAAAAACATCATTTTTATCATTGTGATATTCTATTGAAAGTAAATTATGATTTTTTAAAGTATCATGGTTTCCCACATGTTAAAACTATGAAGACCCTATTGAAATAATGATATGAATTGTTATCACATCACCTTGGGAAGTAGACAAATAATTTGGATTTAAAGTCTTCTCCTATTTATCTAAAAGGTACTTCTCTTCCTCAATAGCATCATAATCAAGAAGATGAGAAGTTTTTGGATCAACACTTTCCAATACCCCATACTCATGATATAGACTTTCTTGGGGAATACTAAAGTCTAGAAATAAATAATTAAAACTAATGTAAATAAGGTAAAATAATTTATATTTATAATAAATTAAAACATAGTCAATCATAAGGTCAAATCTAACCAATAATTACAACATCTATCTGTGTGTTTTCTTACAAACTCAAAAATATTTGTATACATGTGTTTCATATTGATCACCATCCTCACCTAAAGAATCAAAATTAGTACAATTATAAATAATAGATTCATATATTTCATGATTTTGAAAATAGCTAGTGGAATTAGAAGGACATAACTTACGATTTAGCCAATCATAGACAAGAGACCTATTTATCTGAAGTTTGAAGACTATGTTTTTGGAAATGAGAGGTTATGTAACTACCAATTATTGAAGAGTTAGATCATTAGAGATAGATATATTTTCTATTTTTTCCTCTATGTCTTCTTTTGGCTAACATATTTCTAAATATGAGATGGAGGACGTGCTTATTCCATTTCTATGTTGACCTTATTGGATTAGATTTTTAAATGTAGGGATAGAGGTAGCATAATAATAGGATACTTTTGATGAACATAAATCTTGTTTGTCCAACCCCTCCATCAAATAAAATTCTTCTTTTAGATATCTACTAAAATTATTAGGTTTCTTAGCAAATAGATCATGATTTATCAAAGAAATGTGGTGCCTATCATGCTCAAATAGTGATAGTTCTATTACAACATCAACATCATTCCAAATTTCAATTTCATCATCTTATTTTTGTTCTAGTTACTCTAGTGGCTATAAAATTTCTCTTTTGTTATTTGAAATTCATTCTTCCACTTCAATTATGCCATAAAAATCATGATTAGGTGGGTCATACTGAATATTCTCTATTGTAATGATGGTGATGGGTTCTTGGTTATTCTAATTATTAGACAAGATATTCTAGAAAGAGGGAGAATCTTCCACTAGTCTTCTAAATTGAAGAAGGTACTAATTTTCAATAATTTTATAACTAGAAGTTGATTTGGGTGCTAATATTTAATATGAATCATATAATTCTCTTGTCAAATTAAATGTAAGTTATATAGGTGATGTCTTCGAATTTCAAATTCAATCCATGCATAGCTAATCCATAACTAATAATTTTCTTCTTGACTATTTTTTGTATGATCAATTTGAAACACTAGGAAGAGATTAAAGGGGTCCTCATATAAATCATGTTGAGTTCCTCTGATATTTTTGGTTTTATCGACAAGGAAATCCATTCTATGTTATATCTGGACCTAATGATCTTTGTAGTATGGTCCAAGTTGCTTATGAATATTAAAATTGATGGTAAGCTTCCAAAGTTTTAAGATTGAAAAGACCACAATATTGGAAAAATCATTCTAAATATCCCTCTATATATCACCAATTTATTTTAGTTAGGTTAAGTAAGCAATAAAAAATAGGACAATTAACAGGAAGGGCATCAAGTTAAATTCCAATGAGTAGTTAAAAGGTGGACTTGATCCTATCAATAATTTATGTTAAGCTAAATTTATGACTCACTTAAACATAGTTATAAGATAAATATGGAATAAACAAAAGCAACCAAAAACTCATGGTACAAAGAGTCCCCTTATTTTTAAGATTTGTTGGTAATGTAGGGAATAATAAATTGCCAAATATTATAGAATAGGTAGGCTATTATTATTTCCACTTAAGGTTCAAATGTTTTCTTATAGATTTTCAAGATCCTACTATTCATTCCTATGTGAATGGGATATTTCCAAAGTAAATGGGTAAATTTTTTCTCATTAAAAAAAACTAAAATAGAGGGGGAAATGGGGCATAAAATAGATAAACCCTTGATTGAGACAAATATTTTAATTCTCATAAATTAAATTATTTCAGTCCACTATTAATCATTGGGGATGAAATCTATCTATTTCACAAATTTAAACACCATAATGAGTAAGACACCAAGGATTAATGTGTGAACATGAAATATGTAACTCTATTCAAATAAATCAACTACACCATCCTATATATATTTTCACATCATGACTAATTCAAGACTCAAGATAACTAAAATGAGATCTCAAATCGAATTAAACTAGTTGTTGCATAATTTAGTTGTGTCTCCACTTAAACAATGATAATATCAAAAACTTTCCCTACCTAGATTATTTCTTAACTAAATAGTTTTAGTAAACCATCAAGACAAAACTAGTGGGAAGGGTAGGTGAAATCCTATATCAATCTCAACAAATTTATGATACTCAAATTAGTCAACCTTGGAAGATAATAAAAATTTAAAATCATGAAGAACAAGAATGTGTACCCCTAGCACTATTATGATGACATTTTGGGATCAAATTTGTCAAACCCTTAAAAGTATAAGCAATGTTTCTTAGACAAATAATGCTAGTCCATCATGGTTATAGTGAAAAACCATAAACTAAATTCTTTTGCTACAAACATTAAAATAAATAATTGACTATAAATCAGTTTATTATGATAACACATCAAGTAAGGAAGAAGATAAGATCTATCTAATCATGACATAAATTTGGATACAACTCCAAGGATGTAATAAGATTAAATATCAAACACACTCCAATATTTAATGATCAATATGAACTCTTTGTTATTCAATTTCTCTCATTAGTTGTTTAATAACCTAATGATAAGTATCCACATCATTTTATATTAATCCCAATTATAAATTCAATGGATCTTCATTCTATATTTTCCATTCCACATGTGTATGATTACTCCCAAGCTAAAAAATCCCCTTCAATAGGTTTCATTTACTATTAAATGTGGATGCCCATGAGATATTAAAACAATGGATTATTGTAACTATCTAAATAAATGCATTCATTCCTTTTGATGAACCTAATGATATCCACATCCTTTAGGTTTAATCTACCTCAATGCTAGGCATAACCTTCTCAATTTTTGTTTCTTACTTTACACAAATCTTCAACAATGTCTTAGGCATTAAACCATCTCTATTTTCATTTTGCCTTCTTGTAATCAAATTATTATATTAGTGATGTATGTTATTTTCAATAGATTATGTGATTTTTTTAATTCTAAATGTTTAGGTCTATATCTTGTAGTTGCTTGTTCTCTTTTGCTTATTGTATTAGATTTCAATCTAAAATAAACTATAACTTGCCTATCACTTGGTCTTTACCATGGCCATCAGATTTTCACTCATTTATTTTTATCTATACATCCATATGTTTATTAAATAAAGGGAAAACTTATGTATCTAATTTACTTCCACTTATCACATTTTCATATCTCCAAAACTTTTCCCTCACTATCCTTGTGGCTTTCCTAGGGACATATGGTCACAAGTTTAATACTAGCATCACTACAGGGTGTTGGGCTCACGGGTTAGAAGGATTTTGACACATGGATGGATTTTGTTGCTTCACTTATCCATTGGTGACCATAAAAATAATTCTATTTACATCACCTTTGAGTTAACAATATGATGACATGTGGATGGATCTCATTATTCTACTTGCCCGCTATTGACCATATAAAAAATTCTATTGTTGTCACCTTTAGTTTAGTGGGATGATGACATAGGAATGGCTCTCATTATTCAGCTTCTCTGACATTGACAATAAAAATAAGTCTATTGATGTCACCATTGGGTTAGTGGGATTTTAGGATTATGAGGCTTGGCACAATCATGGGGTACATATGTTTACATATCCCATTGAGTGTCCACTAGGCCAGGTCATTATGATCATGACACATGGTGAGATCTTGGAACTTTAGACATTAAAAAGACAAATCCATTTTAAAATATTTGACCACATATCTTTATGTGTTAATGATATTTTGACACATAGATGAATATTGGTGGATTTGGGAAATAGTTACTTTCAAATTACATTTTCAATTACCAAAGTCTTGAGTTACCAAAATAAAGATAAACATAAACTTGAGAAATGGTTAGCACAATACTCTGAAACCCAAACCTATATAATCATGAATAAAGAAATGTGAGCAAAGCTTGTAGTGATTGATTCTAAACTAGGTGAAACATAAACCATAGTTTATTAAATGATAAACATTTTGAATTAAATAAATCATTTAAACATTTTAATGATAATTTAAATTAATACCATGATCCTTTCAATCAAAATTAGAATGGACTATGGCTAAATAAATATCATAATAGAATAAAAAAGTTATAATATGAAACTCAAGATAAACTTTTCAAGGATAGGCCAACAAGAAATAAAATGAGCATGCAAGAATTAAAATTTATCTTAACATTTGAAATTTCATGAATCATATATTTGGATGATACACTTGTAAACCAAAATTAGTTAAGAAAACTTCAAATGATCAAATAGTGTTTAAACTCTAAATAAGGATAGTCTAATAATCATGAATGAATGATAAAGTGAAGTTATTCACAATCATCAAAACAAATTTGGATCATAAGTTAGAGAAAAAATAAAACTAAATATTTGTAATTTAAATAGCATTGATAAATGGAGTCATACTAGTATGCAATAATAGAATAATAAAATAACTATGCTAAAGAAAGAGGGTCCCCATATGATAAATATGACTATGGGGCATGTTGGACCAAATAAACATAATTTTCCTTTTTGATTTAGTGATAATTATGCTAATACAAAGAATGGGCATGCATAATTTTTTATTTTGGGCTTTATAAACACTTATTGTGTTCATTTTTATTGATAAATCAATCAAGTTAATAATATAATCTCATGGATAACCAATGACTATATTGTTGACTACTTGAACCCATTATGGTATGCCTATTTAGAAATGATTTTATGATATCTTTAATGTTTAATTTCCTAATTCTAATCAACAAAATGAGCATAGGTGATGGATAACATAGTATTTTTTGTCTCTCAAAGTTGTGTTTTCTCTTAAATTAGTACCTAATTTAAGTGTTTCGTGTGGTCTTGAAAAACACCTATTTTATTTGTATCTGTTCATAACTATATTAAGTTAATAATAAAATATCATGAAACCTATTTATTTTTATCCAGCCATGGAGATGAAGAGGGTGAGGGATACTGAGCTCATGAAGAGGCAAAAAAATAATAATAATGAAAACTAAAGTTATCTTTTTGTTGATTATTAACATTCCTTATGACTGAGTTAGTGGGGCTAAACAATGCCTTAACAGTCATAGTTAAGAAAAAAACATAGAGTTCATGAAAATAAAAATAGATAAAAATAACTAGTGTGTTTAATACCAATGAACCAAGGTAAAATTAATGGGGAAATGGATGTCACCAGTCAACGGTCAATGTCTAGCATGGCAGTCTATAAAGCATCCATTTATTGAATTATTGATGTGTGAAAATTTTTTACCTAGAAAATAAATGTATAGAGTCAAAGTTAATTTATATGTATCATATAAAAAAATTATTATGTATTTAACTCATTTGTGTTCATTAAATTATCTATAGCATATCCTAAATGCACAAACTAGTCAGTAAGTTATACATTGAATGAATAATTATTCCCAAACTAATAATTGATTCTGTTAATGAAAAAAATGATTGTGCATTTAATGAATGATTATGCCTTAAGTAATCATTCATTATCTCAATGTAAATAATTATTTTACATTTAATTAATGATTATTCCCTACGTAATCATTAATTTTTTGAAGCAAGCAACAATACAATTAACATAAAACATACCCAAACTAATACTATGCTCAATGTTTGGATATTCAATAATACAGATAATGATTATGCATTGAATTAATTATTATTACCTAAATAATCATTAATTCCTTTAGGTAGGCAAAAAAAAGATTCAACATAAAATGGAAAAAAGACTTATATTATGTTCAAAGATTGGATATTCAATAATGTAAACAATGATTTTATATTAAATGAATGATTATACCCCAAGTAATCATCAATTACCTCAATTAAAAAAAAAAAAAATTAACTTAAAATAGAACCAAACCAATATTAATTTCAAGGGTTGGATATTCAACAATGAAGACAATGATTATGCATTGAATGAATGATTATGCCCTAATTAATCATAAATTCCTTTATGTATACAATAATATAATCAACATAAAATAAACAAAAATAGATATTAAGCTCAAGGGATAGATATTAAACAATGTAGATGAAAATAATGAATTTAATGAATTATTATACCCTAAATAATAATCAATTAATCCAATCATCTAATAATATACTAAACATAAAATGGACCTAAACTAAATTTTTTCTCAAGAGTTGGATATTCAAAAATGTATATAATGTTATGATTTTAATAAATTATTATGCCCTAATTAATCATTAATTAATTAAATAAATTAAATATATAATAAACATAAAACCATTCCAAACTAATATTATGGTCAAAGGTTGGACATTAAATAATACAGATAATGATTATGCACTGACTAGTCATTAATGATTTCAAGTCCTCAATAATACAATCAATATAAAATGAAACCCAAATATATGGAGAAAAATAAATTTATATGCCTTCCTCATCTATATTGCACATCTAAGAAAGGAATAAACTTAAAATCCTACAAACATAAAACATGAGATCTTACCTGGTGGGAGCTACTTCTTCTACCATTTACAATATAATCTACTTGTCATTGGTTAAAATCACCATATTCTATAGAGGATATGAAAACTCTTAATAGTTTAGAGATGAGATCAATGGTGGGCTTATAATATATAATATAAAGGTCCAAAACCATTATCCAGTCATAGAAATAAAGAAAATGAGGGAAACTAAACTTGTGAAGGTGAAGGGGAAGTGGGCAATAAAAGGTTATAGAGATACGCTGAAGTGGTGATAATTTTGAAAATAATGAAAATGAAAATTTTAATTTTCCTAATCATTAAAATTCTTCATGACCCCATCAATGGAGATTCAATAATCTTGGTAAATTCAAAAAACATAAATTAGTCCAAATAACAGGTTATTAAGGAAAAAATAATGGTTAAGACCAAAGCACCAAGGGAGTGTTAACTAAGTGTATGGGGACCCATTGGTGGTCAATGTATAGTGTGGTAGTCCATGCTAAATGATCCTAATAGTTATTCCAAGCATACCAAGAGGTAAATCTATCCCAACTTTAATTTAACTTCATTAACTCTAGGTCAGTTTGAAGGCCAGTTCATGTTGTTTGAATGCTTATTTGCGGGCCACTTCCTACATTTTTTATAGAAAAAAATCAAACATTATAATTGTGGGTTAAAAAATTACTAAAATGATTTCAAATTTTTTAAATTATGTTGGATTATTATAAGTACATTGAGATTCCTAACTACAAATTAAAGAGTTAAGACACTATTCACACTTTCATGGCAAAAATTAAAAAAATTCACATTACAAATAAATCAACTCAATGGTTGGTTGAAGACTAGAGGGAAACTCACTAGGTTAAAGTAATTGCTCTAAGTGACCACTACAGATAACCTTAAAGGACTGAGTATTAGATTAATCTCAGATTATTTTTTGGAATCCAAATAATTTAATATAATATTTTGGTATCAAAACAATTTCACATTGTATAATATTTTTATTTATTGTGTCCTAAAAATAATTATCAACTAATAAAATCACTAAGTCCACCATATAATAGGGATAATATTTACTTACCTAGTACATGGGGTTTACTTACTAACACCTACACCATCACATGAGGATAGAGTAATCACCATAATCAAGATATATAGTCTCAAATGTATATATTTTTGAGTTTATATGTTAATCAAAATAATAAATACAAAAAAAAAATTGTTGTATTATTTAGAGAGTTGAATTTCAAAATAGAAGAATAATAACTTGCTTGGGAATTGATTACCTGATATTCAAACTCTTAGATTGCAATCCAAAAATCCCCAATAATAGTAATGTGGAAAAGGTAGGCTATAACAAAGAGAACATGTCAACACAATATTCGAAAGTTACTACCCTTTGAGGTACACAATTCGACAAATCAAAACATTACACAATATAACAAGTTACATGCAAGATTTATTCATGATTAATTTATTTCTATTTTTTTTTGGATGCAGTAATTAATAGTATAACATCTTTGATAAGGATATATTTCAAACCTTCTTATATTGATGAAATAAAGAAGGATTATGTCACAATATCATGTAAAACTATAATATTTATAATGCTTTAAATTTTTTGATTTTATTTTGAGGGGTTAAAGGAAAGCCAACAAATAAATGTAATCATATAATTTCAAATTACTCTCTAGCCTACTTCTTATGAAATATACATCTAATTTTAAGAATATATTGAAAATGAATGAATTAATCCTATAATTTAGAAGGGTCAAATATATCATCTATAATACATTCTAAGGGTAAAAGGAAATGAGTTTAATCACTATAAAACAATTATTTAATTACATTTAATTATCAATTTATTAATAACTAAAAGAAAATTTAGTTACATATTCTACAGCCATCAACCCATGATGCATGGATAAAATAAGAAGCACTTCCCTTTATATAAGAAACTAAATCAGATCATAGTAACATATTGTGGATAAATTGGCCCAACAACTAGCAATCATATCATTATATAAAACTAAGCATACCCTTTAAATTTTTCCAGAATGTATATAAATAAATATTTCATATGAACATTAGATGCATACATTCTAATACATAAACATATACAAGTTTTCTATAATAAATATAATAGATCCAAGTTTTTTTTAAAAATCAATGGTAATATCCATAAAGAGCCATTTAAAATATATGAATAAATTAGGAAAATAAAATTAATATTATTATTTTTTAAATAAAAAATATATAATTAAATAAAAATATTAAAAAATCAATAACAATTAAAATGTACTATTATAAATTAAGTCCTTAATGTAGTAGTATAGTTTGATGAACACCACAAGTACCAAAGCTAAACGCTATTGAATAATCTAAAATATATAATTATCTTGAAAAACATTTTATTATTAAATGAATCTAAAATATAATTTTAATAGAAATATTAATAACAAACTAATTAATGAAAGTGGGTTTAGGACCCTTTCAATAAATAATATTATTAAAAATATATGCATATAATTTATGGCTAAACATACATTGAATATTGTATAGAAAATTAGCTCCTGATGTTTGTTTTGTCAATATCTTTTATTTAATCTACCTATTACACCGAATGAATGCAACATGTGTATTTATAGTGCACATAACTTGAATATAGTGTAAAAATCATTATAGCTCACCATACCATCATAAATGCATCATGCTTCAACTACCTTATCTCGGTCTCTACAGAAACCATCACTTGCCATGTAGATTACATATTTGTGTATCATTAGCCCTACATTTAGTTCATACTCTAATTTACATACATTAATCATTATTTTCACAACAAGAAGCAAATATATTCTAACTTTAGCAATTTACATGCTTATCATTATTTTACAAGTTTAAAAGAAGACTGGTAACTCAAACATTATACAAGAGGGCGATATTAGTTTATATTGTATATATTTATTTTTATAATACATATTATTATTATTATTTTCATATATGATGATGATGATGATGATGATGATGATGATGATGATGATGATGATGATGATGATGATGATGATGATGATGATGATGATGATGATGATGATGATGATGATGATGATGATGATGATTATGATTATGATGATGATGATGATGATGATGATGATGATGATGATGATGATGATGATGATGATGATGATGATGATGATGATGATGATGATGATGATGATGAAGATGATGACGACGACGACGATGACGACGACGACGATGACGACGATGATGATGATGATGATGACGATGATGATGACGATGATGATGATGATGACGATGACGATGATGATGATGATGATGATGATGATGATGATGATGATGATGATGATGATGACGATGACAATGAGGATGATGATGATGATGATGATGATGATGATGATGATGATGAATTATATTATAAAATAAGTTACAAATTATTTAATAAATAAAAAATTGTGAATTCTTAAATACGTAATAATTGGTGTGGATTTATGTATTTAATACGTTTAATTAAAAATTACCTTACAAAAATTTCAAAATATTTTTAACTGTATATTTTTAAAAAAAATT
>JARHVA010004733.1:427500-445000 GCA_037957365.1 Torreya grandis | reverse complement strand
CTAATGATGTATAAGTATATGTTAGGGATGTTGATAGAGTAAAGACAACATGGGAGAAATTAGTGATGATCTATGAGGAAAACAAAATACTACAATCCTCCATCTACAATCAAGACTTCACACACTCTCTATGGAGTTCGACGAGAAAGTTGAGGAATTCTTATGTCAGGTGGTTGAGCTATGAACAAAATTGTTATCACTTAATGAGATAGTAGATGAGCAAATCTTGATGTAGATTAACTTGAGAGAACTCCCTTCCTAATTGAGAGTATTCATCATGATGTTGAATATCTCCAAATAGACAGTGTTATTTGAAGAACTCATGAACCTATTGCAGCAATAATAATCCATCAACTCAGTCCAAGATGAGTTTTAAGACAAATTTATTATTTCAAAGTAAGAAAAAATTCATAAGTCTGACAAGTGACCTCTAGATAAGTAACTATAGAAACAATAACAACAGTCTTATCATCATCAAATATCACAAAACTCAAAGTGGTGGTGTCATATATAGTGAACCAACACCCACAACATAGAAGACTACTTGTATAATGTCCTAAATCAATGGTCTTTCAATAAAGAAAACGCATTAGGGAATGATGATTCTTAGAAATAAAAAAGATGCCCCCACTGATGGAAGCAAAAGGGATAACTCATAGCTCAACAAGATGATGGATCTAATGAAGAGACACATAAATAAGATAATTACATCACACATAAGAACTTAGTTCTAGTATCTGAGACCTCATATCCCATGAGGAATATCTAGTTGATAGACTCAGGTGCCACTAAACACATGCCATGTGATAGGAAGCTAATTTATTTACTCACAGAGAAACCCAATGGAGATTAAGTTAGGACCACTGATGATAAAGAGAATTTTTTAGAAGGAATAAGCCAAGTCACCATTCCTCTTACAACACAAAAATGTACACTCTCAAAGGTATTATATGTTCCTAGAATGATATCCAACATCTTATTAGTCAGTCAACTTTTGAATCATCATCTAAAGGTGGATTTTCTTGTTGATAATGGTATTAAATCATTTTTGATCTCATGAAAAGGTATGGTTCTTTCTAGATCATTTTTTAAAGATAAATTATTTTATTTAGATACTATTTCATCTTCTATAATAGCTCTATCTACCTGTACGATAGAATCTATTTCTCTATAACACTACTATTATTGTTACCTATCTACTAGATTTATATACCAACTAAGCTCAAAGGGGATAGTATATGAACTTCCCAAGTTGTCCATTTCCTTGCCCATTTTCCTTATATGTGTTATAGGTAAACAATGTAGGGATATATTCAGGACAAGAACCTTTCATGCCAAGAAAATTTTGGAGGTTATTCATACCGATCTAAATGGACCATTACCTACTTCATTTTTAGGATAAAATTACTTCCAACTATTTGTGGATGAGTACTCTCTAAAGACATGGGTGTTTTTATTAAAGAAGAATAATAAGGCCCTTTATCAGTTCTAGATCTTCTATTAGCAGGTTGTGAAGGATATTAGAAAACCTCTTCTCTTTATTTAGATCAAGGGGGAAATTCACATCAAAATAATTCTTGGCATTCCTAAACCAACAAGGCATCATACAAAATTTGACTGCTCCCTACACACCCTAGTGGAATGGCATTATTGAGTGATGAAATCACATAATAATGGAAATAGTTCTCATCTAGAAGAGGTATGAAGTGGTAAAAATCCATTGATTTCTCATCTATGAGTGTTTGGTTTCACAACATATATGCATATCCTAGCTTACAAGAGTAAGAAAATTGATCCAAAAACAATCTTATGCATCCTATTGTGCTATTTTAGTACCTTGAAATCATACCATCTCAAGGATCCTAAGATGAAGAAAATCTATGAAAGTAGAGATGTGATTTGTGATGAGTCATCCTTTGACTCAGTGATGGAAAAACAAGAATCAATACCAACCACCTCTCACCAATTACTCTCTAATTCAAATGATGATGAGATTTCTCATAGAAAAGATTAGTTACAAGGGGAGTTGTATGTTAATCTTGGAGAATTAGAATATGTTACTAAACATCCACCAGGTAGTTCTTCACATTAGCAAATTAGTTATCTACATTGGCAATAACATTTCCATCTGAAGTGTGTATGAAGCACCATCAAAGACTCCCATGTGTAAACTCCCTAGAATACTTCATCTAGAGTCAGAATAAGGAGTCAGATAAGAAATGATGTAAATTTTGCAATCATGAGTATAATAGTTGATAGATCAAAACTTGATAATGTTTGAGAAGCACTAAGTCAACCTCAATGAAAAAATCTATGGGTGTTGAGTATAAATCACTCATGCAGAATTGAAATTGGGAACTTGTCGATCTCCCTAAAGAAAAGAAACCCATAGTATACAAATGGGTTTTCAAAATTAAATACAAGGTAGACATGTCCATCGACAAGCAAAAAACATGACTTATAACAAAGGGATGTCGTCAAAAAGAAGGCATTGACTATGAATAGACCTTTGCACCCACTACAAAGGTCAAGACCATTAGAGTTGTTTATGCATTGGTAACACAAAATGGATGGAAACTTTAGCATATTGATGTTAAGAGTGTTTTCCTAAATGGTGATCTCAAAGAAGAAGTGTACGTGACCCAACCAAATGGATTTGTTGATGAAAAACATCATAAAAAGGTATGCAATCTCATCAAATCACTATATGGATTAAAATAAGATCCTCGGGCGTGGTATATTAAGACAGATGATCAACTTTTATAGCATGGTTTTACTCATAGCCCCTTGGATACTAACTTGTACATAAATAAGGTAAGGATAGAAATCATCATTCTTATTTTATATGTAGATGATCTTGTGATCACTAAAATTTCAAAGGATCATGTTGATATTGTGAAGAATGACCTCAAAATATCCTTCAACATGACTGATTAGGGGCTACTCTATTAATGTCTTAGCTTAGATGTATGATAGAAACATAATCATATTTTTATCTCTCAGATAAAATATGCCAAGAGACTCTTAGAAAATTATAGAATGTTAGATTGTAAACTTCTTTAAACACCAATGGAGAAAGGTTTACAACTCTCTTTATTCTAGGACTCACCTCAAGTGGATGCAACTCTCTATAAACAACTCATTGGGAGTCTCATCTACTTAACCTATACCAGACTAGACATGTTTTATTATGAGATAAAGAAATGTCATTGGGTTATATCAAAGAATGTTTTGAGATATGTTTGAGGTACATTTGAGTATGGTCTAGAATGTAAGAAGAATACTCATTTCTTCATGAAGGGATACATCGATTGGAATTATGCTAGATTTGTTGATGATATAAATTCAACATTGGGATACATATTTCACCTTGAATCTAGACCAATCTCATGGATCAAAAGAAGAAAACTATTGTTCTTATCTCATCCACTGAGGTAGACTATCACACCACACATGGAGATATGTGCAAGGTGATATGGTTACATCGTATTATGGCTGATATGGGTATTAGTGAAGAAAAGCCACCTATCCTTCATTGCAACAATCAAGGTGTGTTGAAGCTTGTGAAGAATCATGTTTTTCATGAAAGAAATAAACTACATTTAAGATCAAGACTTAAACTACCACATCTAGCTTCAGTACTACTAAACAGATGCACATATAACTAATATACTCACCAAATCCCTTGCAAAGGTGAAATTTGACTTGTTTAGGGGGTACATTTGTTAAAATAATGTAATAAAGGGGGGAATGCTAGCATAGCATATAAGTTTTATTTTACATTATTTTTAGGTTATTAGTTGTAACCAATTCTATTGCACCAGTCTCTATTTTATATTGTCTATCTTCTAGATTCCTCCTTTTTTGGCTAGTTGGTTACCATATTTTTGGTAAATAGGTTTGTATATAATGCTGCTCCATTTCTTGAATAAATCAATCTAGTTCATATTTTTTGATAACATGACATTTATTTCTATTAGGATTTTATAAAATATTCATCACCCATGGTAGATGAATTATCTATATTTTTGTCTTAACATTATACTCTTTAGTAGATTACATGTTTAATGGTTTACTATAATTTGGTGATGGCTTGATTATATGAAGCCTTATTGTATTTTTATGTGTAAAGTTATAATCTTTGAAATAACACCAAGTTTAATAAATGGAGTGTCAATAACATAATGGTCAAGTTTAACGATGCTTTCGTATGACAACCTTACTTATAGATCATTTCTCCATAGCTTTCTATGATTTGTTGATGTATTAAACTTTAGCTTGGTAACTTATATTTCCTTCAACTTATAAATAACATGTTGTTGGTATGTTTTCAAGGATAAATCTACAAGTAAATAAACTTGTTAAAATATTATAATGGCAATTCAAATATTATAAATGATTAAACATGATTTTGTGATGTTTATGGACTAACACTTCTACCCATATCTAGACTAGTAAATAGTAATCATCATAAGATGATTAAGAGTGACCAATCATGAACACCACTATCCATTATTTCCTAGAGAAATATGTGATAAATATTTCAAAGTTTAATATAAACTAATATTTTTATAGAATTTTTCATATCCAAGATGAGTATTGAACTCCATTTTAATTATAGTTATGATCTTGATGATTGAGACTTAAGTTTTGTCTGTGTGTGTGTGTGTGTGTGTGTGTGTGTGTGTGTGTGTGTGTGTGTGTGTGTGTGTGTGTGTGTACATGCGTGTGCATGTGTGTGTTGTTTGAGGTGTTTAGAGGTAGTGTGTGTTATATTTCAAATTATTATAATCATATTTTTCAAGTATATGGAATATTTTCTCAATGTGAAATAGTATAATTGAGCCTCAATATTGAAATTATCAATTGATATAATAAGTGACTTAGATGTCCCTTTATAACAATCCAAATGGGTAAAATCTCATGCTACCTATCCTAATAATATAAATGAAGTTATAAGGGAGGGATTAAACATTGAAAATAGTTTTTAAAGGTTGAAACATATGATCAACACGAGTTCAAGATCCAGTACAACTATTGGCTTATGCAACTTGATCTTGACTTGGAGGGTAAAAATAAAAAATTGGGATTAAGAATGTCCATACAGATGCATAAAGAGGTTTTTAGCGATTAGGAACATTTATATAGGCATAAGATATAAACATATAAAGGTATAAGTACATCTAGGTAGTTATCTAGAGTGAGTTGGGGAAATAGGCTTATATTAAGTGCTCATGTCAAATAAAGTAAGGTGGGAAGAAAATGACACCATCTAGTATTTATGATCAAATTTGACTCACTACACTATCAAAGCACAAGTCTAAAAATATATATAAAACAAATAAAATGGAATTGAAATTAAAAAATAAACAAAACACAATAAATTTATTTATTGAATTAAAAAGTAAATTTGAAAACATAGGACAAAAGTGAGAAAAACAAATACTAAAAAATGTATATGTTCACTAATATGTTTAGTTATATTTTTTTTTATTAAAAATAAATAAATGTTGTATAAATAAATATAAAAATTGATATATTTATTCAAATTGCAATATATCAAGTTGATGCATAACGTATGAATGCGATGTATAATTGACTGAAATGGAAATTGACGAGTGAAATATGCTAAAAACATCATTTTTTTTAATAACCATAGATTTTCTAGTTTTTATTTTTATTTTTATTTATTTTATTTATTTTTTTTAAAATATAGCTAACGTATAACACTCTAAATTACATTAAAAATTGACTTTGATAGCTCAGAATGAGTAACATAATCTCATTATAACACTATTTGTACACGCTACGTAAACTGCCAAACCATTCCATACCGAATCACAATACGTCATTAACGTGACATTTTGCATTCACCGAGCACGTGACTTTTGGTGTTTATCCCTTATCCCACTTTCTTAGGCTACATATTTTATTCTTCACCCTTAGAATCCCAGACACCAAATCTCCTAACCTACAATAGGATATGCAAAAAAAAATGTCATTCGATACGAAGTTTTAAACATCAATGAAGGATTTAAAAATTTATTAATAATTCAAATACTGCATCGCTTTATAAGAATCATAGATTCACAACATGTAATGAAGAACTCTCGGAAAAGCGTTCACTCTCAGGAAAACTAATACACGTTTTTTTAAATAAAGATTTCCTCAGATTAGTATTTTGCATAAAATATTTTTATTAAGATCATATTATATTGAAAATAACCTTTACTTGTAAAAAACGGAAATATAGATGGTTTACCATATCTCTGGTTTCATATGGATAGAAAATGCTCCGAATATGAACACTCTACACTGGGATAATACAACTGAAGTAAGTGTTGCACCAAAAAACATTTGATACGTATGTCACAATGTTGAACCCGAGATTAAATAGGATAATCCAACTGAACTAAGTCTTACCATAATAAAGTATTTGATAAGTATGTCACGATGTGGAACCCGAGAGAAAACATTATTAGAAAATGCTAATTAAATTTCAAATACATACACGCTGAATTGGGATAATCCAGATGAAATAAGTGTTGCACAAAAAATTATTTGATAGGTATGTCACGATATGGAATCCTAGAGAGAAAAATATTAGACAATGACAATAGTGCACCGATCTAGTATTGATGACATGTTTTAATATAAATAGCTGAGTTTTGTGCAACAGATCCACGTAAAAAAATCAGAATCAAGTGAATCGTATACAATGGCACACTAAATTTAACAAATATTGATTTTATCCAGGCTCAAACAGCTGATAAATCAATTATAACAGCTTAGCAAAATAACAGTAAACTAAAATAAAACACTTACAACAAAGACAAGCCAAAAATATGCAATAATACTGTATATTATTTTTGATATATCTGTTACAGTTTCAAGATATAAAATAAAAAAAAGATGCAACTAATTAATATAGGACGTAACTTCTAAATATAGAACTCAGCCTTTAAAACAGAACAGTTCGAACTCAGCCTTTAAAACAGAACAGTTCGTAGCATTTCATGCAGAACTTTTCTAAATAGAAAACTGTTCATGCAAACATACAATTACGAAGAGTTAACTAAAAATAAATTCAATGCAAACTAAAAATAGCAGTGAATTGCATGTTGGTGAGGCATCATGCATTACTTATCAACATACTTCCCCTGGATGCAGAGAGGGCTCACAATCTGAACTCTGAGTGTCAAAAACTAATCCGTTGCAACTCTCTTAGTAAAAATATCTATCAACTAGTCCTTAGTGCTGATGTATTTCAATTCTACTGCCTTCTTCTACACCAAATCTCGGATAAAATGATGTTTTAAATCAAAATATTTTGTCCTATTGTGATGGACTAGATTTTTGGCCAATTTGATGGCACTAACGTTATCACAAAAAATAACTATGGGTTGGATTTCGAACTCTCTAATTTCTTCAAGAAGTTTTCTAAGCCATAATGCTTGTGTAGCTATTGAAGTGACTGCAACATATTTGACTTCTATAGAATAAAGGAAAACTATAATTTGCTTCTTTGAGCTCCAAGTAATCAAATTAGAACCATATGAAAAGTAATTACTAGATATAGACTTTCAGTCATCCAAAATACCTCCCCAATCATAATAACAAAAACCAACAAGATTGAACCTTTCAAAAGTGTAGTAATGAACACCAAAATCTAGAGTGCCTCCCACATACCTAAAAATTCTCTTGGCTGCTTTCATATGTATTTCAGATGACTCTATCATGTATCTTGAAACAAGTGGAACTGAATAAGCAATATTCAATCTTGTGTGAGTTAGAAACATCAATATTCTAATAATCCTCCTATAAGTTGTCTCATCAACTATTTTGACACCATTATCTCTACACAACATAACTCCATGAGCAACTGGAGTGAAGACTAGTTTACAATCAACCATATCAAATTTCTTCAACATTCTTTAGCATACTTTGTTTGACAAATATAAATTTCATTCTCACTTTGATAAACCTCCATTATTAGAAAATATTTCATGAGACCTAAATCATTCATCTCAAATTCATTCATCATAGCAACTTTGAATTCATCCTTCATCTTAGAACAACTACACATACACAACAAGTCATCAACATACAAACTTACAATAAGAATATCATTACCTTCTTGTTTGTAATAAAAGGTAGGTTCAATTTTACTTCCTTGAAAACCATTCTCCTAAAAATATCCATCAATCCTTGCACACCAAGCTCATGGTGCTTGCTTGAGGCCATACAAATCCTTCTTCAACCTTTAGACATGATTTTCTTTTCTTTGCACTTCAAAACTTTATGGCTGTTCCACATATATTTCTTTTTCTATGTACCCATTCAAGAAGGCACTTTTCACATCCATATGATGGATGCTCCAATTATTTTGAGTTGCTAATGAAATCAACATTCTAATAGTCTCTTGCCTTGATACTAGTGGAAATGTCTCTTGATAATCAATGCCATACTTATGTGTGAAGCCTTTAGTAATTAATCTTGCCTTACACCTTTGAACACTTCCATCACTATTATACTTAGTCTTGTAGACCCATTTGGTGCCAATCTTCTTCTTGTCATGTTGAATCTTTTTAAGCTCCCAAGTGTCATTCCTATGAATATAATCCATTTCTTCTTGCATTGCTTGCATCCAAACATCATTAGTACATGCATCTTCAAAACATGATGGTTCAAAATCAGCGTTGGTAAGTAAAGCCAAATTCACTATCTAACCTCTTGGATTTTCTTCATGTGATTGATTTCTACTCCTTTGATGGATTTCACTCAATCTTATTACCTTTCTTGTAGAACTAAGACATGAATTTGGACTTACACTTAGAATTGAACAACTAGATGAGGGGCTACATGGTGGATTTGTAGCACTTGGAATAGAAATATTAGTGGGCTACTCATGTTCAATATCATCAATAATAACATCATTTAAAAAATATTTTGACTTCTCCATATGTCCTTTTTCATGACCATAAACCAGCATCTATATCAGATGTTATCCCACGGGCATGCATTACAGAGGAAAAAGAGATGGTCAAATGGAAAACCTTCACTACTAGTCATGATCACTCCTTTCTATAACCATCATATCTTCAACCCACTAGACTGACACTTTGACAAATTGAGGAGAAGTGAGCCAAAGAGCTGTGTTATGATTATGACAACAAATGGTGCAAATGCCATCATTGTGCTAAAAACAAATTTTTTTACATAAAAGGTGCCAATGACGATGATGATGATGAGGCACTTAATGAAGAGGAAGAGGGTCCTAAAGAGGAATTTGAAGACTCTTAGCCTACTATTGTCTATCATTCCCTTTTAGGTATTAGTACTCCCTAGGATCTTTAGGTGGTAGGTTTCTTAAAGAAATAGAAAGTCACTATTTTGATTGATTTTGAGAGCATACACAACTTCATCAATAATAAGTTGGCTTCTAATTTGAACTGTTTCATTTATCCCACTTCATAATTTTAGGTCATGATTATAGATGGTAGTAATGTCAGTTGCCTAGGAAAATGCCATAGTATTAAGATGGCCATGGGAGACTACTTGTTGGATTCTCCTATGTTTACTATTCCAATGGGGGGAGTTGTATTGTTCTAGGAGTACATTGGCTCACCATTTTGGGGCACTATTGAGATGAATTTATAGGAATTATTCATGCATTTTCTTTCTGAGGAAAGGACATTTGAGCTAAGGGGATTAAGGGCTAAATCTCTAAAGCTTGTTAATTCCCAAAAAATGACAAATTTTTTTTGAAAGGGTGCTAAAGAATTTGTAGCTCACTTGTTTTCCATAGAAGTTCAACCAACTCAGCCATCTACACCTCCTAATCTACAACAAGTAATTGATGTCCATTTGGTTCTTTTTGGTGACATGCCGAAAGGACTTCCACCTAGTTGTATGCATGATCATGTTTTCAAACTTATTCTTGGTATTAAACCACTCAAAATCAGGTCATACAAGTATCCCTATGCCTAGAAAAGTGAATTTAAAAATATGGTACAAAAGATATTTGATGCAAGAATCATTCACCATAGCCAAAGTGAATATTCTTCTCCAGTTGTCATGGTGAAAAAGAAATATGACACTTGGAGGATGTGCCCTAACTACAAAGAACTCAAAAAGTACACTATCAAAGATAAGTTTCCTATTCCTATCATTGATGATTTACTGGATGAATTAAATGTTCCTTTTTATTTTAAAAAGTTATATCTACATTCTAGGTATCATCAAATCTGGATCCATGATAAAGACATACCTAAAAATTCTTTCAAGACTTATGAGGGCCATTATATGTTTTTGGTTATGACTTTTAGGCTAACAAATGCACCATCCACCTTTCAAAGTTTGATGAATACTATTTTATGCCATTTTTGAGGAAATTTATTTTTGTATTTTTTGATGATATCCTCATTGACAGTAAAAATTGGGAAGGCCATTTGCACCATTTTAAAAAGGTACTCTCAATTTTTTAACAACATGAACTATATGAAGAACATTCTAAATGTACTTTTGGAGCTAGTGAGGTTGATTATTTGGGTCATTTGGTTTCACATATAGGAGTAAAAGTGGATCCTAAAAAAATTCAAGCAATGGTGGGCTGGTCAATTCCTACAACACTCAAGAAACTAAAGGGATTTATGTGGTTAAATTGTTACTATCATAGGTTTGTCAAAAACAATTCTAGTGTTATAGCCCCACTCACATCTTTGTTGAAGAAAAACTCCTTTTAGTGGAATGATATAGTGACCAGGGCATTTGAAAAATTGAAATTAGATATGTGCACCACTCCAGTGTTGACTACTCTTGATTTTTATAGTACTTTTATGGTTGAATGCGATGCATCTAGGTATGGCATGGGTGTTGTACTCATGCAAGAAATTAGACCACTTGCATTTTAAATTCATCAACTAAAGGGTAAAAATCAGCACAAGCCCATTTATGAGAAGGAAATGATGGATATTTCACATGCAGTCAAACAATGGAGGCATTATTTTATGGGTCATCATCTCATATATTTTTTAAAACAATTTTTATCATTTGAAGAATAATATAAATGGGTAACTAAGATGTCAGGATATGATTTTTAAATATTTTACAAGAAAGGCAAAGACAATGTAGTGGTAGATGCATTATCTAGGAAGGATGAATTAGTTGAGGCATTGTTATATGCTATGACCATTCTATAGGTAGATTGGCTAGAGGAAGGATGATCATAATGAGAAAATGATAGTTCTACCCATGATTTGATTTAGAATCTTAAGTGTGGTTTGGGTGGATTTGAAAAATTCACATGGAAGAGTGATGCATTATGGTATAAACATAGATTATACTTATGTAAGAATTCTCTTCCTAAACAAAAAATCCTTTAAAAACTTCATGCCACTCCAATTAGGGGTCATTCAAGATTTTTGAAAACCTATCATAGAATCAAGAAAAATTATTTTTAGGAATGACTCAAGGGGGATGTCCAAAAATATATTGTTTAATGTATGATCTACAAAAAAAATAAAGGAGAAACCATCAAAACCTTAGGTATTTTGGAACCCTTATCCATCCCTAGCCAAATTGGGAAGAGGTGTCCATGGATTTCATTATAGATTTACGAAGATATGATGGTGAAAATGTTATCATGGTTGTGGTAAATCATCTCAATAATTATGTTTATTTCTATTCTTTATCACAAACATGTGTTGCTAGTATAGTAGCTTCTACTTTTCTCAATACAGTTCAAAAATTTCTTGGTACCCCTAAGATCATTATCAATGATAGAGATCCCACATTTACTAGTAATTTCTGGATTGAGTTATTTGCATGTTTGGGCACCTATTTGGCTCATAGTTCATCCTATCATCTTCAATTAGATGGAAAAACTCTGGTAGTCAACAAATTTTTTAAAGGATATCTCCATTATTTTTTTTATAATAAACATGTTAAATGGGTTGATTGGTTGCCACTTGCTGAACGGTGGTATAATAATTTTTCTCATAGTTTTTCTAAAATATCTCCTTTTATGGCACTATATAGATACCACCCTCCATCCATCACTTCAGCCTTGAAGGTCCATCCTGAGGTTCCTACAGTTGAAGAATATATTCACCATCAATAGGAAGTCCTTGCCAGTTTATGAAAAAATTTAGTCATGGTCCACAATCGCATGAAATAGCAGGCAAATCAACATAGGAGTGAGTGGT
Organism: Torreya grandis; assembly: GCA_037957365.1. Classification (NCBI taxonomy): domain Eukaryota; kingdom Viridiplantae; phylum Streptophyta; class Pinopsida; order Cupressales; family Taxaceae; genus Torreya; species Torreya grandis. The sequence continues at coordinate 432,794 of JARHVA010004733.1, read as the reverse complement.
ATTTTGACATTGGTGATTGGGTATTTGTTCACTTGCATCCATATAAACATATTTCCTTGAAACAACACAAAAGGATAAAAAAATGTCCCCTAAGTCTTATGGGCCTTATAAAATATTATAAAAAAATTGGTAATGTGGCCTACAAGTTAGATTTTCCTTCCTTCACTCGCATACATCCAATATTTGATGTATCATGCCTAAATAAGATCATTGGACACAAATTCGCTACTCAAATTGAGTTACAAAATTAGATGTGGAAGGAAGAGTTATTCTTGATCCTGAGGTGATCCTTCAAATGCATACTAAGTAGTTATGATCTAGAATGATTAAGTAGTACCCAATCAAATGGAAGAATATACCCTATGAAGATGTCACTTGGGAGGATGAATCTTTTGTGAAGTAACATTCAAAGTTGACTCAATCTTAAAGACAATATTATTTATGAAGTAGAGGAGCATGCTACACCATTAAACTTTGGCATGCCTTAGGATATGTGTGGCTGACTTGTGGCTTACATACCTATTTTATGTTCTTGTTACATTTCATTATGTTTTTAGTTAGGTCAGTGTATGGAATAACCATGGCTAAGTAGACTATATATGTGAGGTAGTGGTTAGTATTTGATCATCATGTTAAGTATTTTGCTATTAGTTTATTATTGTAGTGGTTGCACCCTCAAAGTGGCTTTATTATATTATCTAATATTCTTCTCTGTTATCAATTATTATTGTGTGATCTCTCATGTTTTCTTATTCTATGAGATATAAAATCATTCTATGTAAACATCTAAGTAATTTCATTATAAAGAACATGAGAGAAATTCTATAACTTTGGGTATTGGTTTTTGTTTATTGATGTGTATTTTTCCAACGTTAATGCATATTTATTAGTTATAATGATACTTTAATTAATATGAAATAATCACACTAATTTTTTATAACACTTTCATATCACTTTTTGGATGAAATATTTTTTTGCTTATCCTTTTATTACCCTTCATCTTCATTTATTTTATTTTTCATTTTAGTTTAAATTGGTACAACCCAACACCCCATTAAACATTTAAATATTGTAAATAGTTTTATATTATTTTTTATCTTTTAAAAAAAATGGAACACATCCTAATAATAAAGGAGAGAATTTTGTGTTCTTCACTATGGTAAAATTCCCTATTTGATGCTAATGCTAAATATTTCACAAAAAATTTATTGCTTTATATAAGATTATCCTAGTCTCTACCAAATTCAATAAGTTATAAAAACTCCTATAAAGGATACCATTACACAAACTATTGTTTATTCAATTTTTATTGAAAATACACAAACAATTCCATCTAATGCTTTGTATTTTTTTGTTTGAACCTCAAGGTTTAAGGTCTTGTGTTCCCAGTCATTTTTTGAAAATTATCAACTACAGAGTCATGGTTCAATTTTGTTTATACTAAAAATTCACTCAAGCACTCTAAAAACATACCCTATGCTCAACATCAGTAAATACTATCCTAGTTTATTAAAAAACATTACCCATAGCCCATATTAGACTAGGGTTTCTATACAGAGGTTAATTGAACCATGATTCCCTACATCTCCATTTCACACATAAAATATCAAACACATCTCTTGACCCCTTATGTCACCTCCAACATCCACCTCATCCATATAAATTTCATCCCTTGTTTCAATGCCCTGTATTGGACCAATCTTGACACTATAATGGATGTAAAAACCACATACAAAGAAAATTTCCAAGTATAATATGGTTATTATTGAAGAACCCAAACTTATATTATAATTTTAAGAAAAAATGAACCAATTTGAAAGGGTCAGAAGTACAAACATGTCAATAAATGGTAAATATATTAGATTCTAAAGAGAGGAATAAATCTTCATGTTAACCAAGAAATGGAAATTGAAACCTTTAGAATATGAACATCCAATCTCTATAGTTGATTCATTTGGTGGGGTTACTAATAAAATGTTTTATGGTCTACAACAAGACAATAAGATATTAAAATATCAAACTAGGGTGGAGGCACCTTAAGGTATATGGTGGAAAAAACACAAAATACAACATAGATGCTCAATGATATTATAGTTACTATAGATAAATATGGGATTGAATCCCAAACACTATAAGGAAATGTGATGAAATATAATGAATGCTTGAGTTTTATTGATGGAAAAATATAAAATTGATAACCCAATAAGAGAGAATTCATACCTTAAGATGAACTTGTTTCTACTCAAGGATATAAATTTGAATCAAAACTATATAAATAGTAAAATAGATGATCTCATAGATTGGAATAATCATATGAAAGAGCTAGTCACATAACCAACAACCCAAAAAAAGAAGGTAGTTCAACAATTGTGATATATGCCTATCTCTACTATATAAAAAACAAATGGTCAAGTGGTAAATTATACATCTTTTGACAACCAACTCTAAACATCCATGATGTATTTCAAAACAATAATTGACAATGCTACTCATGGAAGTGGTGATAAATTCATTCACTTTATTACATCTGTAAAGAAAATATTCGACCAAGTTTAAGCACTTAATGATTATTTTATAGTTTCATTGAGTCTACTAGAAACATTTCTAGGTAAAATCAAATTTATTTCGAAAATTTACCATTGTTCATTTTGAATTTATATAAATAAATCATACAATATGTGTGGTAACATATATAATAAATAAATAGAAATTAAACATTTAAGAAATATAAGAAGTTGGCTTCCAACATAATAGTCCAATTAGTATTGGCTTAAACATCAATAATTATGTCCTATGCTCTATTAGATAAATTGATAAATAGTATAGTTACATTTTGGTTCTTTCAAGTTAGCTTCATTACAGTCTCCCTACATGCACCCCTACTTTCTATTTCAATTGTAACTATAATTGCATCTTATTTGAGAACTGTGACAAGTTCAAATGTAGTTGTTTCTTCACCAAAAATAAGTGTTCCATCAATTTCAGCTCTTAATTTTAGTATAAATAACCAAGTAAATTAAAAAAAGTTTCCTCTACTTCATGTCTAGTTACAACCAGCACTTCTACTAACATCTCACAAAGTGGCTTGTTTATCTAAATTTGGCATTAGAAATTTATAAACTCTTTTGTTGTATATCAATAAATGTTTTTACGTGGAAATATTTTGAGATAAATTAAGAAATATTTTATTTTTAGACATTGTAACATGAAATGAGATCTAAAAATGTGGTTGTGCCCATTCATATCCTAAATATACATGAATCTTATTCATTGTAAAGAGAGGAGAAATTTTTTAAAATTAATGGAAGAGAGAAAGTTCTATAACTATTTGTGAGCTTGTGGAAATATTTTTCTTTTCAAAATTTCATTATTTTATTTGAAAAAATCACATTAAGTTTACATTACTATATGAAGTTTATGTATGTGTTTTATTTTAGTGATTAAATTGAACCCTATGTTAGTATTATTAGCTTTATGATTATAAGTAATGATTACATCTTGTTATCAATTTTAATATTCTTAAGAATTTTACACTCAAATTATGTTGTGATTACGATAATAGGGTTATTTTTAAATCACTTCCTTAGACTCCTAACTATGTTTTTAATACTCTATACTACCAACTAAATTATATCAGGCATTAGTTAAAATTCTTAGTATAGTTAGTTAACATGGAATGGTTTATTATTCAATTAATTCATATATCCCTTTTATTTATTCCATACCCTTCCTTCCTATTTTTTATTTGGTCCACCATAGTTCAGAATATTTAATCCACTATAGATTAATGATTACATTATTTAATTTATAAGATAGATATTGATTGCCCCTAGACCATCGAATGTACATAACCACTATAATCAACCACTATTCCACTGCATGGCTATTTAAAAAACTAAATACCCTCAACGCTTGCCTTGAGAGATTGTTCACTTTTCCTAACATGATAGTTACTTTCCTCTTAAAGGTATTTGGTCTGAGTAAAACATAAATCAATAGATTTTAAATAGGTGTAATAAGGAGCACCCATAATGCTTGATTGTTAAGCTCAGTTGAGTTTGTATTTAATGGATTCATCATCAAGGTTAATAAGTTCTAACTCAAATTTAGGTATATTATTTTCACCTTTAAATACCCATTAAATACCAAGATCACATTGAGGTGTCCCTAGGAGAACCATAATGCAATCAACTCACCAATTGAAGGGAATCAAAACACATATTTCATCATGAATTGGGTATTCAGTTCTTCCATAAATGTCCTTAGTGCCATACATGATTTTACACTAAATCCTAAGAGGTACCTTCCTTTGTTTTACCCTTATCATGGATAAACATTAGAGTAATATATTAATGCTTTCAAAGTATCTTTTAGAGTAACGAAGGTAATTCATTAAGGTGTTGCATGTATACTAGTCCTTTTAACTCTACAGGACCTTATCTATGTAGTGTTTTTGAATCTTCTAGAAAACATGATAGCGACATGAATCCAATATAATTATGAATTCTTTAAAAAATTTAGATAAGTTATTATCCCTAGTGTGGTGTATTAGCATTTTGATAGCATGTAAATAGATCTAAATAATTTAATTAGAGCAATCATTGCAAGATTATAAAATATGTATGACCAAACAATATTATATATATAGTCCTTTTAATGCATTGGCCCTGGAAATGTACATGAATTACCTAAATGACTATAGTACTTTTACATAGATCCCAATATATCAATACTCTATCAGATACCTATGTTGAATCCACTAATGTTGACCATCAACTTAATCCTCAATTATTTTAATATTTATCCATACCCAACATCAATTAAAAAAAATAGACTTAAATCCTATAACAAACACCAATCACAATGTCCTAGATAATAATCCAAATTTGGTCTTTAATTAGTTTATTTTGACCATGTTGTACCATATTAGAACTTAGGCTTCCTCATTAATTCTATCCCCAAGTCTAAAATACATAATAAAAACAAAGCATTAGTTCTAGTCAACACCTCAAACACAAAAGGTTTAAATTTTAATTCCACTAAGATAGAGTTATGATTCATTTAATGCATGGTACCACAACTTAACAAGTAAATTCTTAATATGCATAAATTCTTGAGAAACATAATATTAAAAATAAACAATAATAATTTGAAATTATAGATATATAAAATACCATTCCATATGTTAAAAAATAATATATATCCATAACCCAATAAGCACCCTCAGATAAACATTTGTGAAGGGGCTTTACCCAACATGTGTAGAGTTCATAGTAACACACAATACAATGGTT
>JARHVA010004733.1:402500-422500 GCA_037957365.1 Torreya grandis | reverse complement strand
TCATATTTTTTTCATTTTATGGGACAAGGCACATGATAAAAAATAAAAGCATGAAAAATTCACTCCATCAGGGATAGGACAATATAAAATTTCTAAAATCTTGGATAACAATGATTTTTAGTTAAAATAACTCCAAAGTAAATATTTAACTTTTATAGTTAATGGGTTGTACCCAAAACATTATTTTATAGGCGTTTCAATTGTGAGCATCTTAGAATGACTGAGTTTTATCTTGAATATATTATATTTCCTACTTTCATTGATTAGATTTTCTTTTATTTGGTTGTTTTCCCAAGTAAGGTCTTCATGACCATTCATAAATAACATGCCCAATGTCTCACACGAGAAATTTATTCATGATTATGTATAGTAATGGGTTGCTCATGATATTTTTGAATATTGGAATCAAGTTAATTTCCATAAGTGAATGGAATATATTATTTGAACCAAATAAGCTTATTAGATTGATGAATATTACATTGATACTTTAAAACAAATTTTAAACAAACCTCTCATATTTAGATATCAATTTCACATTTACATGATTAAGACTTGTTTGAGAGATAATAAAATTTGAGAAAAATAAAATATGAGTGAAATCTCAAATTTTTAGTGGAAATTATTGCTATACTTCTAGCCAATGGTAGTTACCAACCCCTCATTCCTAAAATAAATCATAAATGGAATAAGGGTGATTCAAGTAATCTCTAACAAAGATATGGACACTTGAATGAAATTAGATGAATACTTATAAAAAAATCAAAGGTATACATGTCATGGATATGGAGGCTTGGGTAGAATTATAACAATGACTAGCTTTCCACAAACTTGTTCTTAATATATAAAATAAAATAACATATAAGGAAAAGAAACCTAATTATTGTTTAAAACTATTAAAATAAGGGAAAGAATACTCATAGAATTACACATCATTTGAAAAATGATAAGTGTTAGTTTGTTCCATGAATAAGTTTAACCCTCTCTTAGTTCTCTACTTTATTTATTTCTTTATTAAAGGTTTAAATTTATTCCTGTGATAGTTAAATCAAAATTATGATTTCTCAAATACTCAAAAAGTATTTACCAATTGAGTCATCATTTGTTGTGACCAACATGCCCCATTTTATAACTCAAAATAGTGACCCATTTCTTTACAAAAACACCATATTTGGTCTTCGTGTATATATAAGTTAGATCTAGGTCCTATACATGGAAACCTTTATTTTAAGTCAATTTATTTTTCTAAAAATCTAACCATTCTATGATTGAGTATGTCAGTTTACACTTTATAGGTCAGATTTGCACTTTGCCTCACATTTATTCATCAAAATAAATTTTAATGATTATATTATTCCTTTTTAACTCTAAGAAATGTGAAAAATTAATGAAAACTTTCTATGTTATACCCTTAAAATATAGATTATGTATGGATATGTGTGGTTGACTTGTGGTTTACATATGTTTCTTATTATTATTCTATTGTATTTATCTATGTTCTTAGTATGGTCAGCCTAAGGATAACCATGGATAAGTATAATATATATAAGAGGTAATGGTTAAAATTTTATCATCATATTTAAATTTTTATCTTATTACATTATTTTGAAAGTTTCCTTTTCAAAGTGACTCAGTCTTTATTATCAAGTATTCTACTCTTTCATCAATTATTGTCATGGATCTAATTATTGTGCTCTTAATTCTATGATAAAATATTCCTATGTCATGAATATCTAATTAATTTTACTAAAAGTGGTATCATACAATCAATTTAGGCCTTTTTACGTGACATTAGTTTTTATGAATCTGATGTTATGGTTGTTTGAAGTGCTAAAAGATTAAAAAAACATAACTTGTGATTGAAGAAAATTCTAAATTTTTCACCATTGTAGTATTATTTAATTTCTTTAATTTTTGAAAATAAAAGTATATTTTTTTAAGTACCCTTATGTGAATTAATATTCATGGGATTCATATTGGAAAATTATGGCAATGGTGTAATCTTCTAGTACACTTTTTTCTAGACCAAAACACTCCCTCTTAAGGTTTGTACATGGTTGGTTGTAACACTTGTGGATTTAGAAAAGGTCAAGACATCCTAATAACTCATCTCAAAGATGAAATGGAGTCCACAATTTCATATCCATAAGTTTATAATGTGGTTCAACAAATTTATTTAGAGATAAAAATCATGCCTAGGAAGGATAATCTTGATGTAGTAAAATGGATTATTTGAAAAATCAAATGTTAATTATGATTGGTTATTTTAACTCTATTTGATATTATATTTAGTCAAGTATCCTACACCACTCAAATGATCTTAGCCCACTCAAAATAATCACAACTCTAATATTGGTTTAAATCACATGCTATCAAAAGTGGATGTGCACAAATTTGATGCTAAGGATCCACTTTTCTGGATCAATCAAATCAAAAATTTATTTAATCTACATTAGATCCCATGTGTGCAAAATATGATAATGATATATCTCTATATATAACCCAAATAATTCATTTGGTATAGGTTGTTGTCTGCTTAAAATAATAAGAGAAGTGCTATGGTTAGTTGGTTAATATTTATCAAAGACATAAATATACGCTATCACAACATCTATGAATAATAATTAATGTAGTTATAAAAGTTTTGATAGTTAGTTATTGTTAAGGATTATATTTAACAATTAAAAAATATATCCTTACACATGGATGACATCACTAATAATAGCTTGAATAACATGTTCTTTAGGTGCGCTCAAGTATGTCATCCAAATTTAATTTCATAAGTTTAATCCATTGACTATTTATAAATCCACACCATTTAAGCACTAGGTAGAGGAAATATTATTGGTAAATAAAATTATTTTCAATCATTGCCTTAAACATAATTTCATAACACTATAATTTATACAACCTAAAAGATTGACGCCTTGGTAAATTTAAGATAAGTTTCCCATAGGATTATGTTTTGACTATGAAAGCAAGTGGAAAAAAGGACATAGATGTGCTAAAAATATTTTTTTCTACATTGAATATATCAATGAAGATGAATATGATTATGAGTCTGCATGTGAGGGTATAAAATATCTAGAGGAAAATTTTGAATATTCTCACCCTACAATATATTTTCAATCCACTTAAAGTATAAGTGTTCGTCAAAATTTTAATGTGCTATGATTCCTTAATAAATAGAAGGTGAAAGTGTTGTTTAACTTAGTAAGAACACTTAAATTCATAAACACTATGTTGTATACTCATCAAAAATGTTTTATTTATCCAGCTCAATAATTTCAAGTGATGATTACAAATGGTGGCACAATAAACTATTATAAAAAATGCCATAGTATTAAGATTACCATGGAGAACTACTTAATTATGCTATGTTTTCTATCATCATGGTTAGGACTGACATTATTTTGTGTGTATAATGGCTCATGGATTTAGGCATAATAGTGATGAATTTCTAAGAATTATTCATGTCTTGGGTCGGTTGATCCAAATCATATTTACTTTAAGTTTTATCTTTTAATTAGTATTGTTAGTAAATAAATAAAATAATTTTGGTTTATAAAATTTAGTTGTCTTATGGGGTTAATCCATATGAAAACTAACTTTTATAACCTATGATTATTTTATTTATTTACTAAAAATACCAATTAAAATTTAAAACATAAATTAAATGTGATTTGGATCAGTTGACCCAACACATGAATAGTTCCTAGTAATTTGTCTTTATTTTAAACTAGTAAATTAGTTATGCTCATTATGCAACTTTCCATAAAATTTTTATAATCTTAGGACCTTTGTAAATATCAAACAATAATTTTTTTTACTTTTTTGAAAGCTATTATAAATATTTAACAATGTATTTATTCTTATTTAATTGTGCATTTATGAGGTTTTATTAGTGGTATTATAGTTAGTTAAAAAATAGTGAAATCGATGAAAGAGAGGGTTCACATGTAATCAAATTTCAAGACAGACAAATTTCTAGAAAAAATAATAATGTATAATTTTTTTAATATACCTATATTATATCAAAACATTAGAAAATTACATTATATATTAAATTTTTATATACATATAGTCCAACTTGATGATGAGAAAACAAATAATTTGATAGTGTATTTTCAAAATATGAACTTTTTTTAAAACCTTAGTGAAGATATCTCAAATTTTTCTTGAGTGTTTATATACTTTAATTCCATCTCTTTATTCTAAACCAAATATTAAATAAATTGATACTTCAAATCAAAATTCTTTGACTTATTATAATGGACTGGATTCTTGGAAATTTTGATAGTGATTACATTATCACAAATATCAATATATAATGATTTTGTTTATATTTGATTTCCTGTACAATTTATGAAAGACATAATTCATGTGTACTTTCTAAAGTGACTAAAATTTGTTTTTCTTATGTAGATGACATCCAAATTAACTTCATTAGTTTGAATTCCATTTAACCAAATTTTATATACCCTCACACGGATGCAATTATAAAATTCATACCTTCACAATCTTATGACATTGTCTTGTACCTTAAGACATCAATTTTGATAGGCTCGTTAGATTTATGTCTAAGTTGAGAAATATGAGTGTATGATATCTTCCCACTGATGTTGATTAAAAGACATGTTATTAATATATCAACTGGTAGATTGAATGCATGTAATAATTAATGTTGTAAATTTTAAAACTATTTTAGATCATGCTCTTTTACACTATTTAGCAATAACTTGTTCAATACCCTTTTCTTGGACACATATTACAAACACATTGTATGATACACTCTTAGATGTTATTTGGGATCATCATTTCCATCATATATTGTAAGTTTCAGTGCCAAAAAACATTGAGGTAATAGTTTGGGTGCCAATGAAGTGTGTAACATATTGTGATAACCTAGCACCTAATTATATGTTGAATCACCTTGATCTAAATGTAACACCTTAGTTTATATATATTTAATCTAGTGTACAATGTATTATACATCATATGAAGAATAATGTAATCAATCAGAGATAGTATTCACAATGATTGAATAGGAATTGACATATTAATTTGCAGAAGCCCTTAGGTTATATGCATAATAAAAATTGGTACAAAATTTATATAAATTGGATCTATAGGGTCATAGGTCTCATGGGATTGTAATTTAGATGAGTTATTATATTAATCTAAAATAATTTTAAAAATTATATATTTCATATCTTTATTCTTTGAATGATATAATTGTAACTATTTTTTGTTTTTGTCATCAAATCTGCTAATGAATTTTGCCACTATTGTATCATTAACTAAAATATGAAAATATTTGAAATAGGAATGTATTAGTGTATCACTGTTTCTAACATACATAAAAACAAATTTATTAACTTTGATGAAATAATAAATAAAAATATCAAATATTGTGTCCATTAAAGAATCTATCAAAATTAAAAACACTAAGATAATAATTGGAAACAACAAATAGAAGGATAAAAACCGTAGCAATAGGGTTTTACAACAATTTATTTATTTGGCTTCATAGATACTTAGTTACCTAAATGTGACAAACTATTGTGAAAAATTAATTAGCTATAAATATGAAATGTATCACATAATCTGATTTAGAATTTACTTTATTTGGAAAAAAATATAAAAAAGGATGGCACAAGAAAGAGGTATTTTAGCTTAAAAAAAGAAACACTAAGGAAAAATGTGAAATTGATAAGGAGGATTTGTGATGATGACCTGAATCAATAAAAGTGTTTTACTTGCACTCTATATAATGTTTTTGGATTTAGACAAGGGCACAAAACACTATTGTTCTTAGGACACATTTTCAACATGCAGTGTTTTACAGTCTACATTTAATATGGTAGGTTTTAATTGCTTGGTTAGAATGTGTGATTGTGTGGGGGCTATCGATCTATTTTGAAAACCAATGTTTATCATATTATTCACATGTGACCCTATCTTGTTAGATAAAAATGAATGAATGGAACGAAATGGATAAAAGGATTAAAGATTGAAATTGTGGTAGACCTCAACACCTCCTATGTTGAGAATTTCCTGCATACCAAAAGCTAAGGAGGGATAAAAATCCATTTATTTCTCCCATGCCTAAAATAGTTTCTATAAAATACTGCTATAATATGATATACTTATGCCATTATTGTGTGATTAACTTCTTAAACCATGAATTGTGACCATTTAAGTGTACTCATACTATAAAGAAAGGTTAATTAGTTTGTATGGATTCATAATTAGGAGAAACAGGGACTTTTTCTCTCAATGTGTAATTAGAATTAAGGATTTTTTAAATAAGGAAGCCTCTTGTGTGAAAAGTGGCTTTTAAATGTGAATTTATAGTGATAAATAAGGAAATTGTTTAGATAAGGCTTACTAAACATGTAGAATGAACCATTACATTAATATAAATTTGAAAAAATAGTTATGATTTGGTGAGAACATACAACTAACAGACCTATATAGGATCGAGAAATGCTCTTGTCTAAATGGTACACTATTGTATGGAGAGAAAACATAACTGAGATATGAGTATGAATTAGTTATAAGATTTCATTAAGCTATTTTTAGTAATGAATAGGGACATTATGAAATGATTAGTTGTTTATTGGAAAGGGTCATCCACATAGAAAGTGAATGAGGGTAGTTGAAAGATCATAGAATGAGGCATGAGCTAGGAGGATATAAAATGGTAGTCATAAGTACATTATTTCATATTTAATATTAATTTCTGTGTCTATATGAGCATCCTTATTCAGCTTAGCATGGTAATTACCCACCTTGTGAGAATGGTTTGAACATCATTAGATATGTTGACCACCTACATAGTTAGTACTTTAAGTTCAAAAGGATCATGCCTTAAACATGTGGTTTGATACCTAATTTATTTAATTTTAATATATTTAATTTGTTTGTTTATTTTAATGTGTTCCCTTATTTAATTATTCATCATTTTAGAGTGGTAGAACTATCCTACACATATTTCTTTTTATGTTTATTTGTTTCAAAAATTCTCTTATTTCTTGAAGTAGTTGGTCCTATAAGATATATCCCTAATTTTATAAAATTAATATTCTAATCGATGTTTTTAAAATAAATAAATAAGGACACATTAATACCTAATGTCTATTGTGCATAATTTAGAAATACTTTTTTAGCCACCTCCACCTTCTACCCAAATTTGTAAATTTGATGCTCATTTTTTAAGTTACTATGTAAATTTGTTTTTTTTTGTTTTTTTTAGTTCAATTTGGGTGCTCTCATAAGTTATCTTTCCCTTATATAGCACACATATCTTTAATTTTTTTAATTCTATGGTGTCAAGTCTTTATCTTTATTTCACACATCAATTATTTATCTCCACTAAATGTTGTCATTCACTATGAATGGTGGAATTATGCATTGAATTTCATTGTGTCACATGAGAAAACAATTTTAATATATATATATATATATTATGATGCCAACCTCATTTGACATTAATAGGATTAATAAATACAATATCATGGTCTTCATGTACTTGGTCAGGATGTTGCTTTTGGATGGTTCCAACTATTACATTCACCCATGCTTCATATAGTTAGGTGAAAAATATAGAGGATATATATTTAAGGAAATTTTTTGTAACTTATCCATTTTGATTAAGATACACAAGTATATATCCCTATCCCTTACCTTTTACTGGTACCTTTATCAATCTATTTATTTGTCACCATCAGTGTAAGAATAAGTTTGTTGGGAAGTTCTAATTTGAGGTTACAATTTTTTTACCATCTTATTACATTTTTATCACCTTCTTCTTCTGATGTATAAATATATAGATTATTTAACTTTTTTCTTTATATTTTCCTCTCTAGAAAATATTTCACCTTTTATTTAACTCCCCTTATCTTAATTCCTTTGGCCTTGTTCAATTACATGTATTTTTACATGAAGGTATATCACTTACTTATGAATTACATCCAAATATTGATAAATATATTATGTGCCTTTAGTACCTATTTATTATATGGCCTTATATGTTACTGTATTATCTTGCACTAGTTCAAGCATAATTTATGTTTAACATTGATCTAGTCCCATCTCGTGGCTTCATTGGGAGAATATTTTTCCAAGGTAAACATGACAATCCATTTACATTGGGATGGGTGATTTTGTGGTGTAAATTTTAATGGGTGATGACATGGGTGATGGAATGTTAGGTATTGTTTATTGTGAAATGGGGGTGTTTTCTTTAGAAGGATATTATTGTTGGGACTAGATATGTATCTTTATCCTTTTCAATGGCTCATTCTCTTCATTTATATTATTATGATTAGAATATTCCTATATAATTTTAATAATTATTTTCATCATGTTCTTATATTAATTAACTTTCCCACTTGATGATGATTTATTATGCACTTTAGTAAAAGTATTATCTTTCTCCTAAAATTTATATCCCATGCTCTTTTCCTTGGTTTATGTGAATAAAACAACTTGTGTAGTTTCTTTTATATTATCTCATATAGTTTGGGATATATGGAAGTATATTCATTTGAATCCTCTTAATCCATTTATACTATATTGAATTATTATAAACATGTAATCCATAAGGTATGTATATCCTCATCAATATGTGAAACATCCAACTCTATATTCTATGCATTGGAGATTCTTAAAACCCCATCCTAAAAGTATCATGCTAAAAAATCCATATGAAAATCTAAATCATCTTGACATGCTACCAACATCAAGAAGAATATTTTTCAAGAGAGTGGTGTTGCATTAATACTAATTTCATATAATACTTTATACCTACTTTAGGATCCTTAGAATGTGTTACTCATTACTAAAATACTAAACTAGGTTCACATTCCATCTCTCCAACTTGATCATGTATTGTTTATTCTATATTCAAAGGCACAAGTGCTTATCATACCTACTGGAATATGATTTGTAAATAAAATGAAAGGATTAATTTGTATCACCATATCCATTGAGGATTATAATTTTAAAAATTACTAACAATAATAAAATGGTGCCCCATGTAAATGTTTCACCTCTTTAGTGGTATTTGTTCTTGATTTCAGTGATGGAATTGATAACCAATTTATAAATATTGAATATGGTGCAAAGAACCATATTTTTGGAAATATATAAGAATTTTTTTTTAATATCTCCCCACCTTCCTACTCTAATTAACTTCATGCTCATCAATAATGATCTACATTACTTCTGTGATGTTTAATCTTATTCATAAGAAAAATGATATTTTCCTTATTGTATTTTAATAGTTGTTGAACCCAATCTACCTCAACAATATTAGACAATGAAAATATGATATCTTTGAGATATAATGGAAATCCTATAGAATTAATAATGTATACTATATAAAAATTTGTATTGTGCCGAATGAAGTAAAATAAATTTTAATTTACATGTGACAATAGGAATCATACCAAATCAAAATTATTAAAAAAATATGGTGACTCAAACAACTAGATTACTGAATATTTTTTAAACCTGGATTAATCATGGAATCAAATAAAATGACACAATTTGTGCTCCTTTTTCACATTTTCACCATTTATTCATTTATTAAGTATGTCTCATTATTTTCTCCTTTGTGGTTATAGTCCTTAATCTTATAATGTGATATATTTGATTCCCATATTTACCTATGAACACAAGTCTCTAGATAGTGAATATCATCTATCTGATATGTAACCTATTAAATCCTACCTTCTAATTAGTATTAATTCACCTCTTTAATCACAATTATTTTAACCTTGCCATATATGTCATGTACACATGTTTATCGATAATCAATACTTTTGGTTCCTTTGTTTTATTAGCCTTTCCTTAATTCTCATTATAAACCATCTCTAATTAACATGCCATGAAGTTATGAGCAGAGGAAAATAAGGGGTTTTGTAAATGTAAATAGTCCTATAGTTTATAATGATAATAAATAAAAATTATAATTTTCATCTTATTTTCCAATAATATTTTCATTAGAATTAGTTCAAAATCAAATATAAACATTCATACCAGTTTAAAAATCACACTCATAATTATTTAAATAATTACCTACAACACATATTATTTAGTATAAATAATGGATTGCAAAAAAATTGAAATTCTATTACAAAATCAAATTTGGGAAATTAAAACTATATATACTTCATTGAAATTACAAACATTCAAGATAGTGTATTTGACATTATTCTATTAATAACATTTCTTGAGTATAATTTATTATTTATTATAGTCTGTGAGTCATTTTGACATCTTCAAACCTACATGTGAGCATGCATATTAAAAAATAGACTATTATAAATCTACCTAAAAAGAAGTTTAAAATAAATTGACTAGCTTTAAATAAAACCAATCTAGCCTATAGCCATTTCATTGATATTTAATTACTGTGAAATAAATATATGGAAAATATTTTACTATTAATAACATTCATTTAGATTTTTCAAGTTTGATGTTAAGTGAACAAATAATTTTATGGTCAAATTTTAAGAAATGAAAATTTGAAATAACTTTAGGGAATATATCACTAAGATATTTTGGAGTGTTTATATACTTTAATTTCACCTCTATATTACTAATTTTAAATGAAGTGTTAATTAAAATACAATCTCTTGCACATGTTGTGATGGACTAGATTCTTGGTCAATTTAATAGTGTTTAACGTATCAAAATAAATAAGTTTAGGTTGATTTTGTAAATTACTAGTTTATTATAAAACCTTTTGTAGTGATAATGCATGTGTACCTACTGAAGTGACTCAAATATACTTTTATTATGTATATGAAATGTATTTTTAACTATTTTTCTTTAATATCCATGTAACCAAACATCAACCAAGAGAAAAAAAAGTTCACTTCCAATCATTGAAACTTCCTCTGTAATAAGAATCACTAAAAAAAACATCTTAAAATATTTTAATGGCATAATAATGAATTCAAAAATTGATGTTACATTTCACATACATAAATATCCTATTGGATACATTCATATTATTCTGGTATTGCTCAAACATATGCTTTAAAAAAAGAAAAAATGATTAATTGATATATTGCCTTGTTTGATCTATAAACATGAATATTATAATAATAGTTTTATAATTTTCCTCATCAATTATTTCAACACCATATTTTATAAATAACATAATTGCATGAGCACTTGAAGGAGAGATAGTTTTGAATCAACCACACCTAATATATTCAACATATTATTTTCATGCTTTATTTAACAAATCATGATTTCATTTTTAATTTCATGTGTCTCCATATATATAAAGCATTACTCTATAAATTAATCTTTCATTTTGTTTTCATTCATCATTTAAATTTGTAATTTATCCCTCATCTTAAAAGTTATTCCCATATACAAAAAAACATTAACATACAAACTTATAATAAGGATATCATTTTCTTTCCTATAGTAAATAATACTCTCTCTCTAGGTTATATTGAATATATTTGTCTTAAAATATCCATAAATTGGGCATACCATGTTCTTCATGCTTCCTTTAGTCTATAAAAATCCTTATTCAACTTGTGAAATAAGTCTTCTTTACCATCAAATTACAAACATTGTTTCTAAAATATATAGACTTCCTCTTCTAACTACCCTTTTAAGAAGGCACATATTAAAATCATGTGATGTATGACACTCTTATTTTGAGCTACTAGTGAAATCAAAATTCAAATTATCTCTTATCTTTCCACCATTTCAAATGTCTCTTGATAATTTATTACATATCTATAAGCGAATCCTTTTGTAACTAGATGTACCTTCTGCCTTTCAATAATGCCATCATTATTATATTTGATATTGTAGATCCACTTAGTAACAATACACTTATTTTCATGTGGATGTTCAGTAAGCTCCCAAGTATGTAATTAGTACATGAATCCTCAAAACATGATGGCTTAAAATCATATTGTGTAGATAAAGAGTAATTTAATTACTCACTTCTTGGACCTTCTTCATGTGCTTTAAATTTTTTAATCCTATTATAATATTCAATTATGATTCTTACCTCGATTGATGAACCTGGACTTGAAGTCGATCTTGTACTTGGAATATAAGTACTAAGTGACAAGTTAAATTATGAAATTGTATCACTTTGAATTGAAATACTAGTGAGGTTCTGATCATCAACATCACTAATATCAAATTTATACTTATAAATATGGCCTATAAATTTATCATGAGCATACATCTCTTGACCCAAAATGTTGTTAGTGGGAGGATTATAAAGCCTATCAGTTTTCTCTATTCACCATACTCCCCACCCCCCAAATAAAACTAAATAAATAAATAACTTTAAATAAAAAATATCTTTGGATCTAACTTATTTTCCAATCAGCTACATTAACATAGGTTAAAAGCCCCAAGAAATTAAAATATTTGACATTAGGATTATTTTCATACCATGTTTCATATGGATTCATGTTGTCAAATGCCCCTAGGGAGGCATTGATTGATAATATTTACTATTATATAATTTAAACTTCATCAACATAAAAAAAATTCTCATTCATTTTGTTTGAAAACGTTTAATTTACATTTCAACCATTGTATAGTTATACCTCTAAACAACACCATTCTGATGAGTAGTATAGTTCATTTTGGGTTGAATTTTAACACCATTTAAACCACAATAATAATAAAAATAATGACCATTAAATTTCACCACCATGGTTGGTTCTTAAGAAATCTATTATTTAACCACTTTCATTCTCTAATACGTATTTAATCCTCTTAAATATATCGAATGTTTCACATTTATGATTTAAAAAATAAACCCAACACTTCTGTTAGTAATAATAATTTTTTTAATGAAATATGGAAACTTACCTAAACCCTTTTTAGCATTGCAAAACATATTCCAAAGTGAGGTAGCTAAATTAGATGATATGACCTCTATTCACCTTATTTTATAAATGTTTCTCTTGCATGTTTTCCTTTATCTTAACCTTCACAAACTTCATTATTATCTTCAACCTTTAGAAAACCATATACCAATTCTTGTGAAGTTATTAGCTTCAATATTTTAAAATTTATGAATCCATGGCAAACATTCCAAAACCAACTCTTATATTTATATTCCATATTGGTGTGGTTGGTGTTATGTTCTCCAAACCTTAATGAAAAAATCTTATTCTACATAGGTACACCTATAATAACTCTAATTCCTTGATTCTTGTTATAGAATTTAAAATCATTATCATCAAACACTAAAGTAAATTTATTTTAAAACAAAATTTTAACACTAAAAAAGGGTTTTATGTTTGGAGTGAAGTAAATATCATTAACACATTTCTTACTTTCTCTAGTATTCAACTCCAAAGTTTGTTTAACTATAAGACTCAAATATTTGTCATTACCAAGTTTTATCTTAGTCTCAAAGCTTTGATATATTATAAAAAATAACTCATTATTCCTTAAAATGTGACTAGAACAACCTGAGTTTAGGTACCAAACCTCCTTGTAATTATTTATCATTTCTCATATGAAAAGAACAAATTTCATAGTGTCTTAGTAAATTAGGGTTTAGATATGTAAATACTATGTTTTATTAAAGGGATAAGAAGTATAAACTAGTGAAATAATATAAAATAAATAACCATTAATTTATTACAATTTTTGACTTGCTTTTAATTTCTAAAAATAGTAATTAATATGTGCAAAAGAGACTTACCTGGAAAGTACATGACATAAAATATCTCGGTGTTGAAAACTAAGATACAAATAGGTCTTAGTGTTGTCAATTAGATCCCTATGTTAGATCCAGTCATTGACTATAATGCCACACTTAGACATTATCAACATGTGGCTCTAATGTCTTTAAAATTATGATAGTGTCCTATCTGAAGGAAATCTTCTAAATTCTAGGTGCACTTACACCTATGTTTCTAGGTTTTTTTCTTACATGCACAAATTCTAAACCTCTTTATTATGCCTATAATAATAGATTTATGATGTAAATACTAATACTCCTTATAATTAGGGAATGAGATGAAAAGTGTGTTCATTAGTAAGATAGGTTGGACATCCTCAACACCATACTATGAAGAGAGTTTCCAACATACAAATACTCTGAGGATGGATCAAGCCTAATGTAGTTCTCCCCACTTAAGTGTTGGTGTAGGTGTTAGTTATGTTATAATGATACTGGTATTGAATTCCTTGAGTTTTCTTGATATTAGAAATCTAGAAAACTTGATATTAGGGTAGTTGTAGATGGTAGTATATATAAGTAAGTTAGAATAAGGATTAATAACCTTGATTTTACTCTACTTGTTTCATTTTATATAGGTATTTTACATTTAATTTCCATCTAGTGGATATAAGTCTAAAACTCAAGTATTTATAGTGTTTTGTATCTTGTGTGGATAATAAAACATGCTTAGGATGACCATAAGAGGGTTTTAATTTTAAAATTATATCTGTTAAGGAAAGATAGGGTAAAAGTCATTAAAGCCATTTTTGGGACACTAGTGGCACATGTCTCTAGTGTCCTTAATGTGGATCTATTTTCCCATTAGAAAACTTCTAGGCATGAAGGGACATGATTGATAAATGAGGGTTTGAGATGTTTTAGATGACTAGGGAGACCTATGGTCTAAACAAAGGCTTTAAAAGTGTGAAAAAGGATCTAGGATAGGTTGAAAGCTAAGATAGGAATAGGTTCTCTCAAGTATCACTATTAACACTCAAATATTAATTTTAGGCGATTATATTTCCCCCCTTCATGTTATGAATGCAGAAAAGTTAAATGACTAGTATAAAATAAAATTAAGTGTAGTTGGACTTACTTAGGAAGTGATTCTCATGAAGTTTACTTTGAGTAAGTGAATCTAGGTATATGTATGTGAAACATTCATAAATTAATCATTACTTAAGAGATATGAAAATAAAAATAATATGCTAAATGAATAAATAATTGAGTAAAATTGAGCAAAGAGTTGGGAAATAGGAAAGGAATGAATACACCTCATGTGCTAGGTGAACCAATGCATGAACCTAGGGACAACATGTGTTTTAATGTACATAGTTATCAAGTCATTTAATAACTTGGACTGAGCTAATATCTTGCTCAACCCTCATGTGTGGGTGGCTCAAGAACATAATTTGGTATTGAATCTATCATTACCCAACCCTACTTAATGGATCATGACATATGAATATCTTATATTGGAATACAAGTGTTTCCATACCTCTCATGTGGGTGGATCAATAAATCAAGTAGGCTATAAATCCATAATTCTCCACCCATGTATAGTAGATGCATCTAAATCTAAATAACATTAAGTGTAAAAAATATATAACTAGGTATATCTGACTATGTATGTCAGTTCTATGTCCACTCAGATATATTAGGCAGCTTTGAGCCACTCAGGAATTATAACCACTAAAGATGGACTAAGGTATGAGATTGGTGACAACTTGTACTATAGTGTCAATTATATATAAGTATTTGAGATAAATATGGAGATGATCATGTCATGCATGATGCCCCAAATTTGAACACTTGATATGAATCTAAGTCAAACTAGTGTGAATTTGAGTAAAATCTAAGCATAACTATCAAACTTGTAACTATATTTATGCAAACCTATACTGCACTTGGTGTAATATTTTGGATAACCTTAATTTTCCTAAAAAATAGGGATACTGGATAGTATGGTGAAATCCTGGAAAATAGTGTTGCATGGTTTGAGTGTCCTTATTTGGGAGCTAATGTCTATTTGGTTTAAAATTTGAGTCACTATACTCATTGTTGATTCCTTATTTTTTGTGTGCTTTCCCTATGTCTAATTTTCTTAAAATGATCCCATGTTCTAAAAAATGTTCTATGAATGAAGTGTAGAAGCCTGATCTCTATGATAAACCCCTATGAATGCCTCTTGTCTTGAGGTTAGTTGTCAAACTTGTGCAAGAATTATCCTCAACATAACTAGCTCTAAAAAATGTGTTAGCCATAGCATATTTGATAATTGCATGATAATCCAATATAATGTGAAAACATAACATTAGAATGTAAGAGAATCTGATCATAAGTATTCAATGAAAGATGTATGTTGTGTCTATCAATGCACAAGGGTGTCAAGATAAATGTAATCAATGTGTATAATAATAATTTTGAGTAGCTATTTAGGGGGATGGGGAAGGATGTCCATCATGGCACTCAAGTATGAAGGGTAGATGTATGAGGTCCCTCATGGAATAAATAACTTATGTGTGTGATAATAAATTAAAAATGTCATGGCCATGATGCATACAAGAAAGGATACATACAAACACATTATGCATGGATAATAAGCCAAGGGTCCACAATACAAGGGACATGGGCACATGTTACTAAATATGAGAAAATAAAGACATACAAGGGCATGTTAAACTATCCACATAAGCAAGAAATAATAAATTAGGGTTAAATACACATAAAATGACATTTTAAAATGATTGCATACACAATCAGGAAAGAACACACAAGGGATATGGGCACATGTTCAAGACATACATGAATAGAAGTGACATAGAGCCAAAGAATAATGGCATATTCAAATGACCTCAAATAGAAGAAAAATAGAGAGTATAATGAAATATAAAATAGGAAATCTATAAGTGAAAGCATGCATCAATGTAGTATAAATCTTTGTAAGAGTAAATATGTATATATGATTAGTCTAAACTAGTGAAAGTTGGAAAAAATATGACTGAGTAGAAATGATCACATTAATATATATAACTACAAAAACTAAAATGTAAGGATAGAATATGGTGATAAAAACTATATATAAAATACCCCCAAGTGGGTGGATGTATCAAATGGATAAGCCTTGATAAATTTATTTTCCCCTAGTGGGTATATGATATCAAATTTGGATCAGTCTAGTAGACCTGAGGCCTATAAACAATCTGCAAGCACTCAACAAGAATGAGTAAAGCATGTATGTATGATAAAATAACTATACTAAAATAGATATCATATGTAGTGTCTATCAAATATATGAAATGTAAACATATCAATGTATAAAATATGTAAATTTTGTGTTTTACAAGTAATAGTTGAATGTTATTATGTTTTGGAATGCCACATTGTTTTTTATATTTTGGGGATATAAGCTATGTATAAGCAAAAGGAAATAAACTATTTACAAGGAGCAATAGAAAATAAATTATTTATAAGAGTGTACAAACCATACTAATTGATGAGTCTCATGGTAGACTCACTATCACTAAGATATATGACAAATAGGGGAACTATGATCATGCTTGTTGTGTGAAAGGGAAACTATGATCCCATAATATGTTGTACTAAGTAATATTTATTTGTATCTATCTGTGTAATAATGATAAAAATCAATGAAACTAATTCATATGGTGTCCTATAAACTATAGGGGTATTAGGAATCCATATAGTAGAATATTATATAGGTGACATAGATGGTTTATGCTAAGAACCCTAGGAGCCCATTAATATTGATCTCAGCATAAGATTATTGGAGTAATATCCTCTAAAATCTATGACATATCTCTGACATAAGGGTCTCTCTAATAATGGTCTCTGTGGGAGAGAATGTCTACATGTCAATATTATATTGGTATACCTCACCTAAACTATATGATCTATTGAAATATTTGATGTATGCATAAGAACTTTACTCTAAACTATAATTGATAATTTTCTTATATCTAGAAATAGTGTTGGAACTGTAACTAATGATTGTGTTGTAATTGCATGCGATACTCTCAAAACACACTAGAATCATAGTTATTTGGAAGAGGTTTTTTTTTATCAACCTATTTAAATATATTTATTTATAGGACATCACATTACAAGAGCTACTATAAAACTCAAGCTAGTGACTCTAAAATGTTGGTGAAGATTTAGTGTTAAGGGGTGGATAAAATCAATCTAAGAGATGGCTCTGAAGTTGTATTGACTATGGCCTTTTAATCACTCTTATTATAAGTGTCCCTTTTCTTGTATGGAGGATTATTTGAAATATTAATAGTGTATTTTTACCCTTTTGTATATTTTAGTTTTCACATTAATACAAGCTTGACCTCTCTTTCTTTTACTATGTGGCATAAATGTGTGAATGTAGGAAATTTATTCAACTAGATAATTTCGTGTAATGCTTGTAGAATACGTCATTGAAATATGTATTGAAGATATTTATTTTCTTTAGGCTTAGTTAATTTGGATAATATAGTCTTATATTTTAATACATAGTCCATGATATGCTCATTTAACTTTTGTTTCAATTGTGTCACTTGGGAATATAATATATTGTCACTGATATTGATGGAGAAGTGTGATAAAAATAGGTCAGCCCATTGATTGAATGTTATGATAGATTGACTTGGTAAATCAAAAAATCACTATATGGAATATGCCTTTAAACTACATGGAGATAACTTAATGAGAAGCTGATCATTACACACATTGTCCAAACATGATACATGAAAATCTCTAAGATAGTGTTGTAGGTTACCATTATCATCATATAATGTAATCTTAGGTGGTATGAATCTATATTGTAAGGTATTTTATACTATTTATTGTGTCAAAGGTGTATTCAAGAGAATACTAGAATCCAGGGCATGTGATGGCCTAGTGGCTCCCTTCTCAAGATTTAACACCTTAGCTTGTAGAATTTGAATCTTGTTCATAAGGGGTTATACATATAAAATGGAGGAACTAGTCAAAAGAGGTGCATATATCACTTTAGAATTTAGAATTTTAATTTTAGTTTGTAAAACTAGGGTTTTAATTAATATTCAAAGTAAGTCAGGTTCACCAAATGTTTTAAATTTTTAAGGTTTAGCTATGTAACTCCTATGTTTGATTAAAGGGTTGAGTAGTCTAAATTAGTGAAATAATATGCAATAAATAACCATTGATTTGTTATATATTTTGAATTTATTTGAGTTTATAAAATAATAATAAATATGTTTAAATAGATACTTATCTAGAAAACACCTAATATGGAAGATCTGAGTGTTAAACAACTGAGATATGAATAAGTCTAGGTGTCATCAACTAGACCCATATGGCAGATCCTCTCCTAGATAGTAGAGTCACACCTAGATAAATGTATCATGTGTCTCTAGTGTCCTAAAAATGGTACTAGTGTCCTTTATTCTAGACTACTAAATTTTAGGCATGACTATGCCTATGCTTATGGGTTCTATTCCTAATTGAATGAAGTTTGAAACTCTATATTGTCATTATAATAATAGATTTATGATGCAAACCCTAATCCTCCTTCTAAGTATAGTAATAGGTAAAAAGTGTGTTCATTAGTTTGATATGTTGGCCATATTTAACACCTAGATGTGAAGAGAGTTGACTACATACCAATACTCAAAGAAGGGATCAATCTTGATGTAGTTCTCCCCACCCAAGGGCTTGTGCAAGTGAATTTTATGCTAGAATGAAGTGGTCTTAAATGCCTTGAGTGTGCTTACAATTAGAAATCTATAAAATCTAATCTTAGGGTAGATGTAGATTGTAGTGTGCATAGGTATTGAAGAACAAGGATTAGCAACCTTCATTTTTATGGCTTGTTTTATGTTTTAATAGTTATTTTGCATCTAATTTCCATATAATGGATATAGATCTAAAATTCATGCATTTATAGTGTTTTATAGCTTGTGAAGACAATAAAACATGGTAAGGCTAACCTTAGGAGGGTTTTAATTTGGAAAATTTATCCATTCAAGAAAGATATGGTAAAGGACATTAGTGCCAAGTGGCTCTAGTGTCCTTAATATGGCATAAATGTTCAACTATTAGGATAATAGGCACAAAGGGCTAGGATTACTAAATGAGGGTCTGAGACTATGTTTTAGCTAAGTAGGGATTAATTTTGTCCACATAAAGGATATAAGAATGTGACAAAAGTCCCTAGGATAGGTCTAGGGATAATCTATGAATAAATTGTTTGAAGTATCACTATTAGAACTCAAAT
>JARHVA010004733.1:332500-397500 GCA_037957365.1 Torreya grandis | reverse complement strand
CATTAGGGCGTCCCATGGAGAGTCTTCTTCAAGGAAATTAAAGATATGGAGGTTATTTGATGAATATGGTGTCTTACACACATGAGATGTCATTTTGTGTATGCCTATATGGAAATTGATGTTTTTTGGAATCGTATATGTGCATGTGACATTTAACCAACATTCAATATTATGTTGTTAGATGTAATTTTTTGTATGGCTATCATGGCCCAATCTATGTATTATTGACATTGGATATGTATCTTCCTATATTGTATGTCTATCATGGCTTGATATATATAATTTATATATAAATTTTATTTTATTGTGTGTTATTATACTGTGTTATTTTGATCTTCCAAATTTTTATCTATATCATATATTGTATTTAATGTTGTACACACGCACAAACGAGGATTAAAAATTCATTATTTTTAATGATATAAATCTTTAATATTACATATTTTATTTAAATTAATATTTTAAAATTTCATTGTGTGTAGTTTAAATGACTAAAAAAATTCTTATCAATTAGGCTTAATTGCCTTCTTCTCTTTGTACCTGCTTCTTGTATGTGCTTTTGATGCAGAGCTTTCTCAGCAACTTGTAAGTGTTCAAGATCTTGATCGAATGTTTTTAAATCTAATCTTGTGTATTCACTTATCCTCTACCTCATGTCTCCTTATATTTCTAATACAACACAATTCCAAATTTTTAACCCCTCTCTCTTTTATTTTCTCTCAAATTTCTATCTTTAACCTTTATCTTGGCTTATAGCCCTATTTTAAGGAAAACCTCATCTTTGGTTCCATACGTAGAATCTTCAAGGAAAAATAATCAAGTTTTTTATAACCCTTTTCCATGCCATTACCTCACACAAAATTTTGGGTTAGGTTCTTTTACAAAATCTTGTACTTCTAGGATTACTTGACATTCTAATTAGCCCTAAAAATGCAAAAAGCTCCAAGGTTTGGCCATTATAGAGAAACTTTGACCAAACTAAAACTATATTTGACTATCCTTTTTTCCAATCCTACTTTTCAATCAATTTTATTCCTCAACTCTTCACCTAAGTTCAACTTTCTTATTTAGCCTCTTTCTCACTAGGTCTCTTAGGCTAATTGACTACCTACAAGGTAGTACAATATACAATATATAAGGTAAAAGTATTAAATCACTTTATTCACTTAATATAATCTAAGACACACTATATTACAAATTTTTAGGAATTTTTAAAGGTTTAATCTCTTTCTATGGTCAAAACCCTAAAAGTCAAGGTTTTTAGTAACTTTATAGGTTGAGATTGAAAATAATTGAATATAATATCTAACCAGAACTTTTAAGATGGTCTTAAAACTTTAATTCAATGATCAAGCTATATCAACCCTCAAATCATCCACAAATAATTAATGTCAATCAATTAATACTATATTTTGTATGTTAAAAACATGTATATATAGTGTCTCTAGGTTTGGCAACATCAAAGGAATCTATAACTAAAAATTAGTTTATCTCCACATTATATAACCATTATAAAACCTTATATATCACTTTCTGAATCAAATATAAGATTCAATACAAAGATTATAGTATATAAAATTCTTAGTTTAGGGTCTTATGGACTTTCAATGGGAAAGACCTATGATCAAAGTGAAATTTACAAACTCTTGTCTACCTATATATTATAAAAAGATTAATCTAAATATTCACATGTATTTCATTTCCACATTATCCAAAGAACTCAAGAGAAGGAAATATTGAATACTCATACTCTTCACCTTCTACCTTGAATGGAAGGTGAGGTTACAAAACCAAAACTGAATGTTAAACCAAAAAAGGGTATAGACATGGTTTGTTTATTCTAGAGGTTAATATATAAATAGGTAAATTAGTCACTTCCACCTAATAGGTCAATGGGTGAAATTATTCAAAGTTGTAAGAATTATCAAAGCTACCAAAATTGTCAAAATTGTCAGAATTAAAAGCACCAAAGCTGTTAATAGTTAAATAGGTCAATAGGTCAATAGATAAATTACTCATTAAGTTTTTAGGTCTGTAGTTTAAGTTTTCAAAGTTGTCAAAGTTATCAAAATTTTCAAAGTTGTCAAAGTTGTCCAATTTTTCAAAGTTGTCTAAATTATCAAAGTTTTCAAACTTGTCAAAGTTGTAAGAGTTCAATTTGTGATTGAAAAACTCTATTTCTAATTCTTAATTAGTGAAAAAATACACCAAAAATATGTTAGTGGGGTCTATGACCTCTAGGACTAGGTTATTGGCTTCCCACAAGGCCCGATCGACAAACCCACCACCCATTCTAGCCTCAAGAACACCCTTCTCAACAAAAGAAAAATTTAATTTTTAAGCCTGAGTTCAAAAAAGCATAGAAAAAAATTGTAAGCCATTTCTATGAACTATTAGATACCTCACATACCTACATAATCCCTTTAATTTCACCTTAGAACACTCAAGTGGATGCTTTGAGATCAATCCATTAGACAAGTTGTAGTGATAGTTCTAAAAATACAAGTTTTTGTTAGTGAACAAACAACTTCTTGAGCTCCAACTAGATTTTCTACTTCTAGGACCTTGACCTAAGAAAATATCTCTTTGATCATGTCTAAATAGTCAAATTAAATGTGTATTTTTCCACCATAATTTTTGAATCGTTCTAAAAGTGCATTGTCACTATTGTTTTGGAGAGCAAAAATAATGAGAACAAATGTTGTCAAAGTTCAAGTTGTGGTTATAGAACTATAGTTTTGATGCTTCATGGGTGAAAAATGACACTGCCAACACATCCAAGGGGGGAAGATAACCTTTATAACTAGGTTCTTGGCCTCCCATTAGGCTGTATTGACAAACCCACCCATTCAAACCTAAATAATTCCCTTCCCAATAAAAAATAAAATTTAATTTTTTATCCTAAGTTCAAACATGCATAGAAAAAAAACTATAAGACATTTCCATGAATAATCAAATCCCTCACATACCTACTTAAACCCTCTAATTTTACCCAATATCACTTAGGTGGAATCTTTGAGATATTTATATTAGATAAGTTGTGATGGTTTCAAAAATGCAAGTTTTTATCAGTGAACAAACAACTTCTCAAGATCCAACTGGAATTTCTACCTTTGGGACCTCCACCTATGAACATATAATTTTTATCACATATAGATAAACAAACTTCATGTTATTATACCCCCTAAATTTTGAATCCACTCAGAAGTGCATTTTCACTATCGTTCTGGAGAGTGGAAATACTGATAACAAATGTTGTCAAAATTAAAGTTGTGTTTATATAACTCTAGTTTTGATGATTCATGGGTCAAAAATAATGCCACCAATATGTCTAGGGGGAATATAACCTTTAGGACCAATTTTTTGGCCTTTCTTTAGGCCTGATCGATAAACCCACCACCCATTTTAGCCTCAAGAACACCCTTCCCAATATAAAAAAATGAAAAAAAATTAGCGTAAGTTAAAACATGCATAAAATGAAAATTTTAAGTTATTTATATGAACCATAAGATCCCTCATGTACCTATTTAAAACCTGTAATCTCACCTTAGATCACATGAGTGGAAGCTTCAAGATCAATCTGTTAGACAAGTTGAAGTCATGGGTCCAAAAATGCATGTTTTTGTCAGTGAACAAGCAACTTCCTTAGCTTCAACTGGGATTTATACCTATGGGACCTCCACATGAAAATATATCACTTTTATCATGTATATATAGACAAATTACATTTTATTATGCCATCATGATGTTTGAATCCACCTAAAAGTACATTTTCACTACCATTCCATAAAGCAGAGATATTGACAACAACTATTATCAAAGCTCAATTTATGGTTAAAGAACTCTGGTTCTAATGCTTTGTGGGAGAAAACTGCCACTACCAATACATATGATGGAGTGGATAACCTCTAGGACTAGGTTTTAGGATCTTCTCTAAGTTTTATAGGATCAAGAATATCTTCTTGATCTGACTCCTAAACTTTCCATATTTTCTTGTTTAATGGCCTCCCATGATATTTTTTAATTGAATATTCATTGCAAGATTCAAATTTGTATAGTGAAGTATCTTCATGTGTGTTTCAAAATCCTAAAGTAACTATTGATTTGAATTTTTTATAAGATATCATCAAAACCAAGTTCCATTGACTACCACTGACCTAGTGGGATAGTCAATGTTTTCTCCATCTGTAACTGCGGATGTCAAATTCTTCTTTCTTTGTAGACACCAACACAATTAATAATTAATGCTTTGTTTGTTATCATCATCTAAAATAACCTATAAAACATGCCCTGTACATCAAAAAACAAACATTTTTAGTTATAATATGAAGATATATAAATAATAAGATTAAATTATACATAATGAAAAATATTCTACCTAGCTACACTAGATAATATACATGGTTAAATTCATATAATGATGTCATATCTATAAGTTTCAATGCTATTATAAACTGATATGTGTTGATTGGAATTAGAGATTTGGAACTCCAACCATTGGCCCACTCTTTTGACTCATACTGATTCAAAATAGAGTCAACACATGTAAAATAAAAACATGCCAAGTGTCTCCTATGAACAATTCAAGAACTTGCATTTGAGCTACAAAATGAGTGAAGGTCAATCGAACCCATTAGAGTCATTGAATCCTAATACTTTGATAAGTTTTCTTCCTTAATTAACCAAAAATGTCATTGAACAATATAATTTGGTTGAGCACCATGACACATGTTCTCTTTACACCATTCGACCATAATTTTTGGATCTGTCAAATGAACACCCTCTTCAAATTTCAATTCCTCCCTTGCAATATCTCCTTTTAGACATCATCCAACACTGTCACAATCCCCTTTTCCATGGCTAGCCTTAGTGAAACTCCAAATCTATTCTATGCCTATGGTAATGTGCATCCTACTCAACCAATAAAATATATGTGCATTTTTAAATTGTGATGTCCAATTATTTGACCAAATGTAATGTTGATTGAAATAAATTTTCCTCTGACTCAACCTTTTCAAAGAAATTTTGAAAATAGCCTTACACATACTCTAAATAATGTGATCTATCATCATCGATATAGAAATGGTACAAACTTAATATTTTCTATTATTTATTTATACTATCAGGTACATGCATGAACGTTATATGCATGACTATGGAAATATGTGATGAGTTAAAATATTGCTATTGAACTTCCATTTGCAGTTTAAATGTGTAATTCTCTACAAAATCAACCACTAAAACAATGAAACCAAGTAAAAATGTATCCTTGCATATCTTTAAATGTTCATCCAACCATCTAGCTCTATGTGTGTGCCTTGCATATTCATAAACAATATTTTCCATAAATTTAACCAAAAATTTCAAAATAGGTATCTTTTTGTAGCAAGCTCACACCTTTTAGTTTCTTTGCCATCTTTTACTTGATAAGTCACTAATTTATATTTTATTAAACCAACTAATTTCTATCTAATTGCACTTTTAATCTCCTCATGGATACATTTTTTTAAATTTTTCAATCAACCACAAATCCTACAATTTCCATTTAAACATGATTTATTGTAAAAATAATTACCCATCCAGTCTTTTTCATAATATAGTTGGAATAAATTCCCTCACTGATTTTGGTGGTAATTCAATACCACACTAATCAAAAATGTTAGTATACACAGTATAATGAAATAAATGAAAAACATCATAGTGCATTGAAAATTCAACATGTTTTATACAACAACAAATGGTGCATGTGTGATTTATTTTAACATAAAAGGTTTTACCATCTTAAAATATCTTTGATAAATAGAAATTTGTAGATCTTACTCCAAACATTTAAAATACAATTATGTTTGAGTCATATTTAATAAATGTTTTGGATGTGGTTCAATGCTACGAGAACCAACTCTTCTTTTCACAACATCTCTTGCATTGGGAAAAACTCTTGTATTGTCTTTCCAAAATTTGGCAATTAAGTCTTTGAGAGTATCAGATAGAGCCTTGTCCTTTCATGGAACTCTACTAGAGAATACCCAAAACTCATTGGTATTAGGTTCATTTAGTCTTTCATAACTTTCAATTGCTTTACTTATTGTTGATATATTTATATAAAGTGTTTGGCTTATTTTTTAAACCATTCATTATTTCACTATTATGTCATTTATTGCACAATTTTTAAGTATATGTCAGGCAACATTACAATCTCTGGTGTGTGATTTTGGACCTAAAATATGATACGCACCATGTAGATTTTTAATAATTTCATAATTTTAACCATCCATGTTAGATGTTCTTAGTCCTAATGTGTACATTATAGGTCTCATCTTAATAAATTTTATCAATAAAAAAAATAATTGACATCTTTGACTATCATACTACAAATCATGAATGAAAATATCTCAAATTTATTGAGCCAGTCTTTTTGAATGGCGATCAAAAATTCAGTTATGCATTGGTTTTAAAATATTTTCATAAACGTAAATTAAGAATTTGTCTTTTCTACACACAATTATTGGAGGTTTTGGTAATGGTGAAATTTGTTGAGAGGGTGTTTCAAAATGCTTATTAATTTCATTGTTTAGAGGTGAGATGACATTAAATTATTCATTGTTAATTTGATCATAATATGTTTCCATGAATTTTTTTGATGGTTAATTTCATCATTATTTGATTCCATCAAATTTTATTCATTTATGGGGGGTGAAGCATCATACATATAATCATCATCAATAAAATCAAAATCTTGGAACTTTGAATGTAAACTTCCAACATTAACTAATTCATTATTTTCAATTTCATTATCAGTCATTTTATTATGGCTAATTTCATTATGATTCAATTCATTAGGGTCAATTTCAACATTATTCAATTGATTATAATCAATTTCATCATTTATTAGTTTATTATCATCAATTGGCTCATTATATACAATATTTGGTTCATCAAGACTAGTGTTTATACCATGTTTACCATGAACCTTCTGCATTAGTAACTTGTGTTTCTATTTGAAATATTCTAATTCTTCTAGAGTTTTATTCTTCAACAACTTCCTCTTCCTCTTAGAACATGATCTAAAAACAATTAGGAGGGATAATTGATAACTTTTCAAAGGTGGGGTCAAGTATACAAGTATGCATATCTCATAAAATGTTTGTATGGATAGAAGTCTCGATTTGAGCTAAAAATAATCATTGATAAGGGAGCCTATCACTAAAATAATTATAACTCGATCATGTTATATAAATACCATGATCATGTTATGCTTTCTACATGGTCCTAGCACACCCAACCCATTGGGATGCTGATATTGATAATAACTTGATCATATTACTAAATAACATGATCATGTTATGCTTTCCACATGGTCCCAACACACCCAACCTAATGGGAACCTGATACTGATAATAACATGATCGTGTTATTATCGATATAAGTTATGAGGTTGGTAATTACTAATGAGGAGTGAGTATTGCCTATGTTAGTAATAATGGAATCACATTATTAAATAACGTGATCATGTTCTACTTAATGTAGATAAGGGATTAAGGCAAATTAGCATATAGGTTTTATGGATTAGGGATTAAGGATTACAATTTACTTTTATATTTAGTGATTCTAATTAAGGTCCAATGTTAAGGTATATGGATATGGGGACCTTTCCTAATACTTGGAGAAATAAGCTCTGAGCATGTCAAAGCCCCAAAAAATAATAATAAGTCATTAGTAATAAATGTGTTTTTGGGTTGCCATTATACCTTAGATGTTGCATGTGCAGATTGAGTAAATTAATCAAATGGGTCAATCAATCATATGATTTAGGCCAAATTGAGGCTTGTGAACTTAATTCTTAGTCTAGAGTATTGCCTATGTTATTAATAATGCAATCACATTATTAAATAACGTGATCATGTTATACTTAGTGTAGATGAGGGATTAAGGCAAATTAGCATATAGGTTTTATGGATTAGGGATTAGGGATTACAATTTACTTTTAGATATTAGTGATTATAATTAATGTCCAATGTTAAGGTACATGGCTATGGGGACCTTTCCTAATACTTGGAGAAATAAGCTCTGAGCATGTCAAAGCCCCAAAAAATAATAATAAGTCATTAGTAATAAATGTGTTTTTGGGTTGCCATTATACCTTGGATGTTGCATGTGCAGATTGAGTGAATTAATCAAATGGGTCAATCAATCATATGATTTAGGGCAAATTGAGGCTTGTGAACTTAATTCTTTGTCTAGAAATTATATTAATTTCTAGGCTAAAATGATTAGTTCAAAGTTTAAAAAGTTTATGTTTGTGGTTTAGAGTTTACAGATTAAGAATGTTTTAAGGATTAGGGATTAGGGTATACGTTTTAGGATACATTTATAAAATTATGTAGGTAATTAGGGAAAATTTAGGAGCCTTGAACATATATATGTGATTATAGAATGTGAATGTAGGATCAATTATCCCTCACACCATAGCAGATTGATTCCATGAAGTCAATTATGGTAATGTGGTCCAATCATTAAGGTAATTAAAGATCATTTGAGCTACTTGTGACACATATTTATGACTTTATCACCTTCATGTTTGCACATTTATGATAAAATTAGGGTCAATTATGTCATGCATATGTTATATAGTCGATTGAGCCAAAAATTTGGTTTAGGGGCTAAATTTTGCCTAGATCATGCAATGAATTATACAAATTGACTAATTAGATCAATTCATGATAGAAGATCTATCTTTTGATATTGACTCAAATCATATCTTGTTATTGAAGACCCTCAAATTGGCCTCAAATGCCTCCTCAATTAAAATAATCAACTACCTCTCCTCCTTTTTGGTTAATTAGGTTGAAAGGGCTGAAAATAGGCCCAATTTACTAAATAGATGAACCAAGATAGCATGGTAATCCAAAATCCTTAGACATAGGTTTGAAAAGTGTATAAATTATGACATCTCATGATAAAATTAGTTATAACATAAGGCATGCATATTTTTGATGTGTAGTGGGAGTTAGGGTATAGGCATTAGAATTTAAATGTTTTAGGGATCATTAGGGATTAGGGCATAGGGTTTAGTTTTAAAGACCTATATATCAATGTCTAATCATTATCTATGCCATGTGTTTAAATTGGATTCTTACTATAAATTATTTTAATTGGGAATAAATTGAAGTTGTTTAACACCTTTAAAGTAAATGGTTTAAAATTTAAGGTATAGTGTTTTATGTTTATGATTTATGCCCCTTCTAGGTTTTAATGTATATACATGGTCTAGGGTACATAGGATCAATTATAAATATAATTGAGGATAATTTGAATCACTTAGACCCATTTATGTCTATAGAATGTTTTTTTGGGTTGTCATTATACCATGAGTGTCATATTGCACATGCAAATTGATTGAATCAGATAAATGCGTCAATTAGTCATGTGATTTAGACCAAACTAAGCACTGTGGACTTAATTCTTAGTCTAAATGATGATAATTTGAGCTAAAATGATTGGTTCAAATTTTAAAGATTTTATATTTGTGATTTAGAGTTTAGGTATTAAGAAAGTTTTAAGTATTAAGGCTAAGGGTATAGGTTTTAGGGTACATTTATAAAATCATGTAGGAAATTGCGGAAAATTTAGGAGACTTGAACTTATATCTATGATTATAGAATTTGAATATGGGATCAATTATCCCCCACATAATCACAAATTGAGCCTATGAAGTCAATTTTGGTAATGAGTGATGCAATTTTAAATAAAGTTCATCCCTATGAACCTAATTCCTACTCTATATATAAACAATGTTAATTGGGGCTAAATTTATTGGTTTAGGGTTTAGGGTCTATAATTTAAAGGGTTTGGGGTTTAGGGATTATTACTTAGGGTTTAATGTAAATATTATAGGGTAACTTAGGGTTTAAGATATCAGATACAAGGTCCAATCACTAAGGTAATTAAAGAACATTTGAGCTACCTGTGACACATATTTAAGACTTGATTACCTTCATGTTTGCACACTTCTGATAAAACTAGGGTAAATTATGCCATGTACATGTTATATATTTTATTGAGACATAGATTTGGTTTATGGGCTTAATTTTGCCTAGATCACATAAGGAATTATACAAATTAACTAATTGGATCAATTCATGATCGAAGATTGATTTTTTGATTTTTCCCCAAATCATATCTTGTTACTGAAGACCATAAAATTATCCTCAAATCCCTCCTTGATTAAAGAATCAAATACCTCACCTACTCTTTGGTTAATAAAGTTGTAGGGGATTGAAATATCACCAACTTATTGAATAAATGCACAAAGCTAAATTAGAACTCTGAAGGATTTAGCCATAGGTTTAAAAAGTGCATAAATTATGGCATCTCATGATAAAATTAGTTATAATATAAGGAATGTATGTTGGTGATGTTTTGTGGGCATTAGGTCATAGGGCTTACAATTTAAATGTTTTAGGGATCATTATGGATTAAGGCATAGGGTTTAGGTAAAAGCCTTGTATATTATTGTCTAATAACTAGATGTTCCATGTGTTCAAATTGGATTCTTACTACAAAAGATGTTAATTGGAATTAAATTGAAGATGGTAAATACCTGGAAAGTAAATGGTTTACAATTTATGGTTAAATGTTTAAGTTTTATGGTTTAAAACCATTCTAGGTTTTAATGTATATACATGGTTTACGGTATATAGGTTCAAATGCAAAGGTAATTGAGGACAATTTAAATAACATGGACCCATTTATGACTATATAATATGTTTTTGGGTTGTCAGTATACCATTGATGTTATGTTGCACATGCATATTGATTGAGTTAGTCAAATGGATCAATAAATCATGTGATTTGGGCCAAACTGAGCCATGTGGACTTAATTCTTACTCTAAATGATGTCAATTTAGAATAAAATGATTGGTTTAAGGTTTAAAGAGTTTATATATATAGTAAATATAGTTTAAGGATTAAAAAATTCAAGGATTAGGGCTTAGGGTCTAGGTTTTAGGGTATATAAAGTACAATCATGATGGTGATTGAGAAAAATTTTATCTCCTTGAACATAGATTTATGAGTAAAGGATATGAATTTGGGATCAATTATCCCCCATACCATCATAGATTTAGCCTACAAAGTTAATTATAGTAATGACTAGTGTAATTTTAACTAAGTTCATCCCTATGAACCTATTTCTTACTATATATAAAGGATGTTAATTGGGGATGAATTGATTCTAGGGGCTTACTAAGCCTCAATGTAAGGAATTTTATCCATATGATATCAATTTGGGGTCCATGTGCTCACCATATTAAGAAAATAAGTATTTTTTCAATTTGATAAGAAATTCAATCCAAAGGAGTTGTGTGCAAGGAACTACATTAATATATAATGGAAATTAGGGCTTACTTCACCCTGATTGTATACCATATTCAACCAATTGAGTATTTGGTTCTAGATGATACATAATTGGGGCCAATCAAGTCTTGCCCAATGAATTATGTCAACATAATTTTAATTAGGGCTCTAATTCTACTCCTTATTCAAATAATTGAGTGTTATCATGAATTTGATATAAAATCATGATGAATTAAACCCTTTGTAAGGAATT
Source organism: Torreya grandis (assembly GCA_037957365.1). Lineage (NCBI taxonomy): Eukaryota > Viridiplantae > Streptophyta > Pinopsida > Cupressales > Taxaceae > Torreya > Torreya grandis. The sequence goes on along the minus strand of JARHVA010004733.1, from coordinate 385,892 downwards.
ATAGATCCATCTTTAATAACAATCAGGATTTTGATTGTGAACCAAATTTAACTAAAAAAATATAATGGTTCAATATGATTTATGAAATTTAGTCTAAACAAGCCTTGTGTGTGAAATTTCATCCTTCTACTATCAATAGAGGATATGTTCATCCCAAATACATAACATATTGAATCAAACAAGTATTTAATTCAATTTAATATGTAATTATGGATAACCAAGGTTAATTCAAGTAACTAAATACATCTAATGTCAATTACAACTTTGTTGGCCCCGATTGCAAACTATATCTAGCTAATCATGCATTTGGTTTTATCTTATATACATAATAAGGGCTAAATGAGCCCCATGAAAATAATTTTGTCCATCTAATGTTATAGTTGTGTTCTATTAGCCCCAATTGCACACCATATTGAACTAATTAAGAATTTAAGTTTCATGTGATATGTAATTGGGGCCATATAGATAATAAGGGCTAAATGATCCCCACGAAAATAATTTTGTCCATCTAATGTTATAATTGGGTTCTATTAGCCCCGATTGCACACCATATTGAACTAATTATGTATTTAGGTTTCATATGATATGCAAGGAATTACATCAATCTAATGTCATTTGGGGATTTAATTACACCATGTTAAATCAATTAATATTTTTTCAATACTATACATAATTGAGGATAACTAAGTCCCATATACATAATTGCTTCCACCTAGAATATCAATTGAGGTGTTTTTCATCCCATGCAATGAATTATGTCCATCTAATTTGTCCATTGTGAATATTTTTCCCTAATAGTACATCATATTTAACCTATTGAGTATTTTATTCAGTATAATCTTGATCCAAAACATAGAGGCTTTTGTTGAAGGATAATTCAAGAAAACAAGAAAAACACAATTGTGATAATGCTATATCTAAGAAGAGCTATTTTATTTCTCAAAATTACAGATACAACATATGCCTATCTCTAGGAAGAGATGTCTAATTTCTATATTGGGTTACATATTCATTTATACAAATTTTCAAAGTAGGAAGAGGATGTGTAAGGTCACCAATCTCAAGGGAGATTAAGTGGTTCAACTTCCATGATTTACAACAATAAAAAATTTGAGGAATTACTATTTTTAGACTGGACTATTAAAATTAAAATTTGGGGCACTTCCACTTAGTTTTTGGTAGTCAAAATTCAATGATAAAATATTTCTTCCATCTCATAGTGGTCTCCTCATTATTATATTTCCAATGGTTCAAACGGGGAGGCAAATGGAACTATGGTGCAAAACTTATGGTTATCAAAAGTTTTGCCACCAATTAAGGTAGAATTGTCCCTTGAATTGTTGCATGAAATATTTTTCAGATAAAATATTTAAAATTAAGAATAATTGGTTCTCATGCAACAAATTCCTTCAATATAATGTCAATAAGGGATTTTATAACACATGTCATATTAGACAACAATCTTAAGACTACTAGGCCTACAGGCTCCTATTCAAGTTTACTATGTTTAGACTATATAATGTTATCATGTTTTGAATGCGATCGTGCTATTATATAACATGATCACGTTATTAAATTGATTGTGGTATTTGAATTCAAATTCAAATCCCATGCCTCTTGGATCGAGAATGGCTTGGAATTTGAAGCCAAAGGCTTGGACTGTCAATGTACAGCTGAGTATTGAAAGGTATGAAAATAAAGAATAAATTTCAACTTTGATTGCCAAATAAACTAAGAATTTCAATGTGGAAATTCAGAAACTTGATACCATTGTGACTAGCACACTCTTCTCTTTCCAAAAAATATGATTCATATATTTTTTGGAATAATTTAGGGTTTCAACCGATATTTGTTTCTAACTATGACTTTTTTATGCCACTGCATACCACAAACCTACATGCCTATACATGTTCATGTAACTTGTGTTTCATTGATGTAAGTGAAAAACAAATTATATGGTGATGTAGTATGCTTAATTATACACACATTCAAAATATAATACATTTTGATTGTTTTTTGGTAGTTAGACCTCACTCACAGATGACTATCCATTTCTTTGTCAATATTTAGGATCTAGTTACTTGAAAAATTCATTAAAAAAAGTATTCATTGAAAAATTACAAAAAAATATAGGTGACATGCTAAAATATTTTATATAAATTTTACCTAAAGGGTTATAAGTAATATTAAATGGTATTAAAATAATGGTGTATGTCACAACCATCTATTTGCTACGCTTTCTAGAAAAATAGAGTTCCTCTTAAAATTTTGAATGTTTGACCTAGTTATACTTAACTATTTTTAAAAATAAATAGTGTTTTGGAAACTAGACTCAAAATTATACATTTCATGTTTTTACACCATATTCAAATTTAGACTGCATATGTCTCAAATTATCTACAAAATTTTAAATTTCTAAATTTTTTTAAAAATCATATCCATGAGTAGGCCACTTTTTGTCACCCAATTTTATGCACTTACCCTAGGACAAAAAGATCATTGTGATTGTGTATATTCATGGGATGGTTTTTCTATTTAATAAAATAGTGACAAATTTAGAATGAATTGAGAATAAATTTATTGTTAAAGTAAAAAGATAGAGTGATGAAAAACCCTAGCAGGTGAGCAGAGCCTTGTGGTGGTGGGTAAGATCTAAAATAGGTCTGCAGTGAAATCGATAGCCTTATAGAGTAGTGGCTCGATGAAATAAAACTCTGGATGTTCCTTAAAATATGTGACTCACCCTAAAGATCCTTAAGTTTTACCTTTAATTTGTCCCAATTTGTATATCTTGCATAGGTTAAATGAAGCATTTGTAGTAGAGATCTATCTTTTTAAGTTAACTGAGTTACTTTCTAAATTTAAAGACTATTTAGTGATTAATAGGTTTAATAGATTCGAGCCTCGATCAAGATATTTAGATCAATTGATCTAAGCTACTTGGATCAATGAATGCGTGATAATTTTTATGTTATAAATGATTTTTCCTAGGTTGGATTTTTTAACCTAAGGATTATCAGAGATTTTGAATGGATGAGCCTTGGTTTTGGGGAAGAGTTGGGCTCTTTATTACCCCTAGTTATTTGATTTTGTCCCTCAATAATGGTGGTTTTCAAAACGTTTATTTGGGCTTAGATCCTAAACTTTCCTCTTCCCTTCTATCACTCCTTAATTTGTGAAGCCACTGGCAACAAGCTAGAAAGATTCATCAAGATGGACAGTGAGAGGTCTAAAAAAGGGTTATTTATCTATCCCCATATTTTTGTGGAGGTGAACCTTAGCAAATTTCTCCCAGATAGAATGCATCTGAAACACGAAAATTTCATTCCAATCCAAACGTTAAATTATGAAAATATTACCTTTAGATGTTGTTCCTACCACCAATACAGTCATCTACAAGGGATTTGTCCTCATGCAGGTAAGGCAAAAAAATTAAAATAGACTAATATTCTCATCTTAAAGGCTGGCAACTGTATGTGCACACTTTTTCAAAAAAGGACACATAAAATTCTAAAAATGGTACATGGAAGACTAAAGGTTCAAAGTTTATTGAAGAATTGACTGTGATATATTCTTCTTGACAAATGACATTTGTAAATAGTGCTACAGAGGGAGGTATCAAGACATTACAGGAATCTAAAACTTTTGAATCTGATAAAGATTAGCCCTTATTTCAACCTTAACATAATCTTGTGCTTTTGATGGTTATTTCTAGTCCAATATATATTAGACATTTAGATGGCTAAAGTGAGGTTCAAAAAAAGGGAAAAAAATATTGCATTATGGATATAGTGTCTGACCATCTATAATTTTTACACTTTTCTTTTTGTATTCTTAACTTGTCTAACTTGATATAATATGACTTATGGGATATTACTTTTTCACCCATATTTTTTATGTAACTAGTATTGTACTATATATTTTCTTATCAATCAAAATAAGATTCAACAAACAAACCAACCAACCAAATAAACCCAAATATATATATATTAAAAATAAAACAAAACCAAAAAAAAAAAAAACTACCAATAGGATGAGTTATGATTAGCTATTTTTGTTGGATGGTTTGGCTGTTTAGGAAACTAGTGAAATGCCATACCAATAAAATGAAATGTTATTTGGTATCTTTTATGGGACGGCTTGGCTATTTATCTCACCACATATGACCTTATGTTAACCCAAGAAAAAATGTCGACAAGAATGTCATTTTAAGTGGTAGAATTTATTTTTTCATGAAATACAATGTTAGTTCAAATTTATTTGTTTGGAGTAGAGAATGGCAAGCCATGCATCTACATTGAGCCTTTTTTAATTTAACAAGTCATTCATCCAACAGCATAAATTTTTTAACTATGTATTCGATGTTTAAATTTTCACTATATTTAATGCACGTCGTGTTTAAACCAACATTAAGCTCTTATTTGTAGAGTTTTTAAAAAATAAATAATATAATTACTTTTTACCAAAAATAAAGAAAAAAACACCTTTTTTCCAAATTGAATGCTAATGGTATGTACAGGAATTACTTTAAATTCTGTATAGATAATGCTGTATGAGTCCGACATGCAGAACAAAGAGGATTAAGTGCTTGTCAACGAGTTTGAAGAACTTCAAGGTCCTGAGGCCATAACGAGAGTCTCGAAAGGGTTCCCTGCTCTGGCCATCGGCCCCATTTTCCTCCCAGAGTTCCTGGAAGATGTTGAATCTTTCATAAACATTCATACAAGACTTTGGGAGGACAATCTGGAGTGCCTCAAATGGCTTGACACAAAATTGCCATCTTCGGGTCTGTATGTCTCATTTCGGAGCATCGCAGTCATGTCGATTCTCCAATTGGAAGAATTGGATCTAGGGATAGAGGCGAGTGAACAACCTTTTCTATGGGTTGTTTAGGATGACATAGCTGATGGAAAGTCTGCAGTCTTACCTAAAGGATTTTCTGAATGAGTGAAGGGCCATGGAATGCTTGTGGAATGGGTGCTTCAGTTGAAGTTGTTATCACATCCATCTGTGGGTGGATTCTTGATGCACTATTGTTGGAACTCTACCCTATAACGTATAAGCATGAGAGTTGCCATGATCTGATGGCCTTTGTGGGAAGAAGAGTTTCACAACTGCAGATTTTGCAAAGAGATATGGATCATAACGATGGATATCGAGTCTCTGCTGGAAAATGACAACGTGCTGGTAAAAAGAGAGGAGGTGGAGAATGTCGTTTGATCTCTGATGGATAGGCATGAAGGGAAAGAATTGAGAAAGAATGTTTTGAAGTTGAAGGAAGCTGCGACCAAGGCAGTGATACTAGGAGGTTCCTTGTTTGAAATCAAGCAAAGATATTTGGTTTTATTGTTTTCTTGTATTTTTGTACAATGACACTTTACCTCATGCCAACAGAGTAGGTACAAAATGCATTTTCAAAAATTATTAACTAATAATTAAATTTATTACAAAGTTTGAGTAGACAGATGAGATCAACTACTTATTCCAACTTCTACATAGTTCCATAAATCATTTATTCTCAACTGATAAGAGCTTTTATTCAAATTTATAATTTTGAGATGTTACAACAATGAATATTTATAAATATTTTTTTATCGAAAAGTTGAGGCATATAATAGGGTAAGGTTTCAGTAGTGGTGCACCTTAACTTTGGATAGTGAATTAAGGTACCATAATAGTATAGTAGATTTCAAAAAATTTACTCATTTTAATATGTCACTTTAGCTAGTTATAACTAGAGTTTCTAGTGCTAACTCATTATATATTTTATGATATAACCTATTTTATCATGAGAGATTAAAAAATACATTTTTTAAACATATAACCAAAACTAAACTTTTGGAGTATCAATAGCTGGTATTAGAGTATAGATACTTGAGTCCTACTTGTCAAGATGTGATTGGTTACTTTAAATTTTATAGAGTAAATATTGAACGAGTATTAGATACTACATGCACCACTACTAGTGCACTTTAATATTTATACACACTAATATGTTCCATCAATGGAACATACCTAAATAAAAACCATGTTCCATCATTGGTACGTGCACAACTACTAGCACCTTTTCCTTAGTCATAGTCACAGATTAAATACTTAAACAATACATAGATAACATAAGAATTTGAGATGTTTTTTTATCAAGGATAAAGGTTAGGTTTGTTTTTTTAACTAGGGACCCTTATCCTAGAAGAGAAACACAAAGCCGAGGCCACACCAACTAAATATAAGAATTCACTTGGTAACAAAGGAAAGAAGAAAAAAATCCAAAAAACAACTAATAAGAAACAAGAAAATGGCCTCAAATGCTAAGATTTTCAACAATCGTTGCTGCCCAAAACAATAAAAAAAGAGATCAACTAGGAATCTCAAATGAGATTTCATTTGTTAGATCTGAGAGACATTGTTAGGTGTTTCAAACCCTATTGACCTTTAAAAAATTTGATGTTACAACAATGAATATTTTTGATAAAAATATTGAGAGATATAATAGTCATAGTCACGCACTATATACTTAAACAACACATAGATAACATAAAAATTCCCTTCTAATTTGCTAGCTAAAATAGACAGAAACATAAATATATTAAGGAGATATGATAAATAGGGAAAACAAATTGTTAAAGTACAATATTTTAATGTATTTTATCAACGAATTAAAACTAAATATGTAGTACCCTCTACTTGATGTTTGTTTATATGTTATATAATGTGTTGAACTATATGCAACTGCAATTAAAAACCTTTAGTAGATAAAGAATAAACTATTCTTGTATTAGAAAATTAATGGAAACTTCTTTTTTATAATCATTCTAAATAAAATATTAAAAAAGAAAAGAAAAATACCAATGTTTTTAAAACTTTTTAAATGTCAACATTATAAATTGGTAAAAAATAAGTGATAGATTCTCTAAATATGAACATTACATGATGTAAAAAGTGATAGATTATTTAAATATAAAGATTATAAGAATGTAATTATGTAATATTTCAATTTTTATCACTATTCATATGATATTGAAATGATAAATTGAAGGCACCATTTGCACTTTAACATGCTAACAGATTCTTAAAATTTCCCTTTCATCAAAAGGAAAATCATAATTTGAGTTATTCAAAATGGCTTAAATTTTTAACATAGATAGGAATATGAAAAAGTCATTTTCACACCATGTTCAATGTAAACCCTTAAATTGACACTTCAACTTATAAAATATGTTAGTTTATATTTATAAACTAGTATTGAAACTTTTCTTTGACAACACAACTAGAATATGTAGATACCATATTTTCAAAATTTAATAATAATAATAATAATAATAATAATAATAATAATAATAATAATAATAATAATAATAATAATAATAATAATAATAATAATAATAATAAAAAAAAAAAAAAAAAAAAATGTGTAACTAATAATATTTTCAAAGAATTATGGTACATCTAAGAAAATTCCATAAATTATTAATGCTCACTTAATAAAAGCTAAGACTCAAATATATAATTTTATTAATATTACAATAATTAATATTAAAAAATTTAATTTTTATGGAAATGTCAAGACATATAATGGTAATAGTTATGTTCAATGTATTAAAATGATAAAATAATAAAATAGAATCTTCACTGATTCTAATCCTTCAATCATAGAATAAAAACATACATCTATTAAAATTATATGAGAAAATGTGATTATAGAGAGCTAAAATGGAAGACTTTACTATATTCTATCAAGGATCTTAAACTAAATATGTAGTAACCTCTACTTAAATTCTATTTTTATGGCACATAAATTATATTTAATTATACGAGACCAAAATCTATAACTCTAAGAAAGGATAAAATAACTTACTATTGTAGTATAAAAACAATGGAAACCTTTGGGTACAAAAACTTTAAAGAGAGAAAAAATACATATGATTTTATATATTATTAAAAGTTGATATTTTATAGTTTTTATAAAAAAGTGATGGATTTTATAAATATGGGGTGAGATTTTAAAATAGAGGTATGTGCTCATGCATTAGTTTTTCTCCTTTTTGTAATAATTTTGAGCATAATTTGTGAAATTTGAGGTAAAGGAATTGAAAATAATGAATAAGAATTAATTTTGAAGAAAAATAATGAAAAATAATTAATTATAGTCATGTTCTTCTAATCCACAATAATTTTTGTCTTTCAAAAACACTTACATTTACATCTAACTATTAAAAATGTTACAATCTTTTTGCTTTGCCATATAGATTTAGAATTCCATAAAAGATAACATACACATAATAATTTCTTGAGAATATGATTAAATGATAATGCATTGCAAAATTTTCCCATAACACTTATAATATGTGTCATCATCCATTTACCTTACTAAGGATTGACAACATGCCTAAAATATTTATAAACCATTAAAGAGTTGATTATTATTCTACATTAATTTAAAAAGATAATCTTAATCAATACAAATATAAAGCTTTGTTCAAAACAACAATTTATGAGAAAACAAAAATTATAGAATCAATAAATACATTCACTTTATAGTGTTGGAGTATTTTCTCATCTCAACAGATGTACACCACAAGCACATATCCAAACACTAATTATAGTTATACTGATATATTACATAAGGAAGCCTTTCAAACTGACTAGAGTTGTAGGTAGAGACATTTGAAGTCATTATTGGTATTGATGCCCAGGTTGAGAAAATGGTGGCAGTGTTGATCTTCACTATGTTAAAAAAGGGAATGAAACATAACTTGATATGGCAACAATGTTAATGGTGTTAGGTGATTCACTTCCCCTTGTGTCATCGATCTCTTTGTCCAAGGTGTTTCTCTCCCCCCTTGCCTTTTTTCCCTTCACTTCTATGTTCTTTTCTTCCCTCTGTGTTTTACTTCCTCTATTTGTAATTGCTCTTCACAAAAAAAATCTTCTCATCCTTTTCAGTGGTGATTGGCTGCAACTAACTCTTATGTGGCAATCCCTTTTTCTTTGCATGTGTTAAAGTGGGTGTAGACTTAGGGAGGTGGAGTGTTAATACTTATTCATATCTTTTCTTCATGCAAGTTACTTATTTCACATGATATCTCATGGTGCTATCATTTCTTTTCACCCTTTAATTATGGGTTTTGACTATTTCTTTATGTTGTAGTGCTCTAAGCACTATCCTCTTTCTAATTGGCTTTTAACTCGACTCAATGTTTTATTGAATATCATTAATGTAGCGGTGATGTGGTAGATCCTTTATAAGTGGCATGATTTTAAAGTGGTGATGGTTTTACATGTGGAGTCATTTTAATTTGAACTTGAAGTTTATTATTATTCTCTATATATTACGTTAAGTTAGATTAGTCTTATCTTAAAATTTTTTAGGTTTAAATTAAATGTAACTAATTAATAACCTAAAATTATATATAATTCATAATTAATTAATAATCCTAAAAAAAAATTATTTATGAAAATATAATTTATTTTAACGTTTAAAAATTAAAATAATTAAATAAAAGAAAAGTTATTTTTATAATTAATTAAAATAACTTTTGATTATTTCCAATAATATCGCTTTCAATAATATTCTCCTCTAATATTAAATTCATTAATTAATTATATTTTTGAAAAGAGAGTAACGAAAAAGACTAAACATTCATCCAACTAATTTTTTCCCTTGATCATGATTTTAATTTATAACAACATTGCATTTAATTTTATGAAAAGAAATAACTTTAATATTTTAACGATTTATTTTCCTAACTCTTGGAATTTGAAAATAAGATTAAATTCATACCTTGCTTTCATGGAAAATCCTATCAATGACCTGATAGAATTTTTAAATCAATACAAAATTTATCTTAAAAATCAACTCGTTTTGTCACAAATACTAAATGAGGTCCAAAACAACTTAAAGTATGAGCACGAGTCCACATTACAGGAAGAGAGGTCATGACAATTTGTGTATTTTTATAGGTCTTTAACAAATTACTAGAATGTTTTATTTTTGTTAAATAAAAACTTGTAATTTGTTTCATAATGGCATGTGATGGTGATAAATAAAATATACTATAGATTCAAGTCATCACGTTGAATGATTACAAGCTCAGACATAATTGTATGTAATAATATGATCAAAAATTGATAGATCCACTTCACCTTAAGGAAGTGTTATGTGATTTCCAGAAGTCCCCCGATAAAATTAAGAGCCATATTTTAGTGTATATGTGTCTATACGTAATAATGCATGTTCATGCACATAAAAATGCATACACATATTATGATATTACTAATTTTTTTTAATATTTTCATGCATAGTTAGTGACTATAGTTCAAATATATTTTTATGCATTTACAAGAGGATGATTTAATGATCATAATGTTAAAGTAATATAACAACAAGATCTCTGAATTCTTTTTGTTTTTACTCTACCCACATGTATTTGATGATACATGTTAACATGTTTATGAAATGAATCATTTTAGTTAAAAATAAATGTATCCAAATAAATTCCTACCAACCCATGACCCTTGTTATGGATACATGATTCAATATAGATGAATCCAATTACTATCATGATATCTAGTCACGACTCTACAATATGTATAATCAATTCTCAAAGTGAACCATTATGTAACCTTTCATAACCACAAAATTCTTTTTTGATCTATCTAACCATAGATAAATCTGCATGTGACATTATGAGTATATGAAGGTAACTACCATGTAGACTTACACAACCTTAATCTTCTCCTTCATTGCATATAATAGTTTATAAAAATTGGAATCCATCAATCATCCCACTCATTGATAAGGTTTTCCTTCACGAGCTCATTATAATGTGCATCTTAATTATATATAAGAATGGAGAAGTAGAGTTTATATGGGGATCCCATCCACTCCCTTTCAAGCCTATGAGTATTAGTAAGTATCCTATTAAGGTCTCATGTTTCTCCAAGCATCACATTACTCTACTCAATGTCAGCCTCTACATATATCGTAGAGTAGATACAAATAATTCATGTGGATATAAAAATGTTATTGATATAGTATTGACACATGGATTGTACAAATCCAACTCAAAATATTAATATTTAGTCCATACTAAAAAGATAACATATCAATATAACCCATAACCATGATCAAACTTATAAAGGTATATAATCACAAACATATTATGGAAAATAAACTCATTTTCCCTATTTTATTATCTACTAAACATTAAATATATGTCATCATCTTTTAAAATAAGCTATTTAAGTGTATTATTTCCAAAATATGCCTAATATGATTTCTATTTTTATCATGAATGTTTTTTTCTACTTATGACATGGTAATTCATTGATCATAACCCAATTTTAATAAATTAAAATAATAGACCCATCTCTCAATTTTATCAATTCTAAAAAATATAAAGACAATAATTGTTTCAATGCCTCATCCTAATGGATTTTTATTACAATAATTCAATAAAATTTTATATTAAAGTATACCATATAATAAATAAATCCCCAAAGGACAATTTTTTTTACTATTACACAATATTTGAGGGAAATTTGGTTTACACAACTTTTTATTAACCATAACATAAACATGATATATGTGACATTCTCTATATCAATTATCTCATTATAATAAAGTGCTTTAGTGTGATAGTCACCATATGTATGATTTTTCATAAAAGTATGACACATAACTATAGTTTTATTTTTGATATAGAAACAAGATGAAACAATAAGGAAAATCTACCTAGTTCATCCATTATTAAAACTATGCTCTGATATCAACTGTAAAACACCTCCACAACACAAACCTCAAAACAAAACACAACACACCTTTTTAAACAGCTCATATTAAAATATACACTATATGAAAATTCAATAAATATTATGAGACAAAATTTAATTAACAAAGATAGAATTTAGCTTCTTTGAAACATTTTCCATAACAAATTTCATAAACTACCTTCAATACAAGTGACTACCAATTTTTCCTAATTCAACATAACTTAACATCCTCCCCAAAGGAATACTAAATATCTTTTTTTGGTCAAACACCATATTTAATTAAGCTACCTATCAAATTTATATTCCATCAACCATAAGTGATTCACTCCCAATAGACAAATGGTATGGATTTACAAAAACATCACATTCTAGAAAGGATTTGTCCATTGACAAAGAACATGTTCCTAATCCATAGTTCAATGACAATATACTTATGAACAAAAGAACCATAATCACTATAAAGACACTAATAAAATAAATTGGAAAGTCTTTTATGTTTTATTAATATTTAAATTCAATTGAATAACAAGGTGTTTTTTTTTTTTTAATTTCATTAACATTAGGTCATTTATTCATTTTTAGGGTGTTTTTAATGGAAAAATGAGTTACTAGACTCACCATATTAAGACAAGAGAGTCATATCTCATCAATTTCCCTAATCAATCAATTAGAAGTATTTGATTGGAAATTTTGTTATAGTTTCATTATACTTATTTGAATGCATTAACAAACATAAGGAAGCTAGCACACTATAATTGTATCAAGTACACCTATATAATACATGAACAAAACCTAAATTACCATTCTAATAATCCTTTAACCATCGATAGAGACTTAAGTCATGGCCTAAATATTTAGTTGAGAATGTAAAAGTGGAAATATTTATGGAATTGAACACATCTTCAATCAACATGAATAAATAAATACCTGAGACCAAGAAAAATTAAATTTATAAGCAATCAAGCATATTGCTTTATACAATTTTATGGAGACCGACTAAAAATTAACCAATGTCCATAGGTTTCAATTTCCCAATTCATCCAGTTATATTTAACCAATGCTAAGATAATATATTGCCTTTACTAAAAATTTGCAGGACTATAAAGTACAATATGAATAAGACATTGTGGGAGATTGGAAACAAAGACACTAATGGAGGCCATGGAGGAGGACATAAATTTTTTTAATTAAAATCATAACTATAAGGAGTCTCCAACATATTAAGATTTAGAGGATAAGAAAGATGGATTATGTTCTATTTTTCAAATTTATTTAGTGGATTAATATATTGAGAAAAATTAATCAATAGATTGCAACTCAAAAAATGTATAACCTTGACGATGCTATTAAAATTGATTTCAAATTATAGCACATAGCAACATAAATAGTTTCTATTTTTATCTAAAACATATTAATTGGACAATTACAAAGTAGCAAGATCAAATATGAGCTAGAAGTGAATCATGATATGATATCAACGTAGAGATTAAAAAATCTTCATTGCAATCCATACACGAGTGATTTTAAGATTTAGAGGATAAGAAAGATGGATTATGTTCCATTTTTCAAATTTATTTAGTGGATTAATCTATTGACAAAAATTAATCAATAGATTGCAACTCAAAAAATGTATAACCTTAATGATGCTATTAAAATTGATTTCAAATTCTAGCACATAGCAACATAAATAGTTTTTAAATTTATCTAAAACATATTAATTGGACAATTATAATTTAGAAAGATCAAATATGAGCTAGAAGTGAATCATGATATGACATCAACGTAGAGATTAAAAAATCTTCATTACAATACATCTTAATATGAGAAATCTCTATAATTTATAAGGATGTGATATTTGTAATTCATCACATGGGTGATCCTTAAATGGTTTTTGGATGGTAAGGATAATAACTTAAGTTTTGATATAAAGGAGGTTTTTCAATGTATTGTTTAATAACACATTTTAAATAAATAAATTTGATATATGAATGTATAATCTTGGGTTAATCTTAAACCTTATCATATTTCATTACATGATAAATAAATAATAATAATAAATAAAAATACAATAATAATATTTTTTTATTTAAACACATTCAAAAGATTTGTTTTATCAATGAGGGTGCAATATAAATAATCACAAAATAATAATTTAACAAAATAAATAATACATATCTTTATTTTAATTATAATTTTGTAACAAAAATGTATGAAAGAAAAGGCTATAATCAAGAAAGAAGAGAATATATATATTTGTAAAATAAAATGAAATGTTTAAAACAATGTTGTTTTATAAAAATGATTACATGAAGAGAAGGTTATATATGAAGAGGAGGTTATGTATATAAAAGAGATTTGTACCATGTTTGACCGCTACTCATCAACATAAAAGTCACATTAGTATATTGTTGTCAATGTCTTCTCTCAAAATAGAAGGAAAAGATGCATATCATCATAATAAACAATAGATAAAAAAAATATGAATACATCTCATGCTACTCAATTCATACATACATAGCATTATAAAATAACTGGAACTTGAGAACTTTAAATTTTACGGCAACAAAATATATGAGATACACCATTAATTTTAATGATTATATTATCACAATTAATTAGTTTTGGAAACATGAAATAAGTGTTTTGACATAAATAAAACCAAAAATAATCAGAGGGAACTATCCAATAGTTATCCAACATATCATTAAGGTAATGTAATTCACACCACAAATCTGGAGGGCTCATATGCATAGATTTATAATGAACATAAAAGTAATACTCCCCCAAAATTTCACATCATATTAGGAATGTGTCTTCAAACATAGGTTAAAACAAGTTAAAACCAAATAGTGTAGGTCCTGTATAGAATTAGCAATTATCAAATCATGGAGAAATCCAAGTCAATTGATCTAGTTCTATATTTTTTTTAAAGTATTGACACTATGAAATTGTAGATTTTGAAACAAACCTTAAATAATCATGATAGAGAAAATTAATAGCAATAAGAACATAGCCAAATCATTTGCATCCTTTATCAAATATCAATAGGCATAACAAACACAAATCATACATTAAATTTGAAGAAGGCAGAGTACCTTGTTTTCATTACTGTACTATATTCTAATTACAACATTAACAAAAAAATAGTTTTTCCATTCAATATAAAGTGCTATACAAAGCCACTTATTAATAATAAGTAACACTTGATTTAGGGGAGTGTAATACATTATTTGAATAATAGTCTAAAAAAAGGTCTAAAAATAAAACTACATGCATTGTAGTAGTCTAAGAATAGTTTTAAACATGCATGTATTATTCGTTGTCCAAGAAAAATTGGTGTAAAAAACAAATACTAATATTAATTATTAACTGAGTTTTTAAATTAAAACTGAAAGCAAGCTAATTATCTTAATCATGCATAGAGGAGACTGGATGATCCAGCATCAGTTACCAACATACTCCCCCTTGATGCTAAGAGGGCTTACAATCTGATCTTTGAGTGTCAAAAACTAATCTATTGCAACTAATTTCATGAAGATATCTTCTATTTGTTCTTTAGTGTTTATTTATTTCAGCTCTACTACCTTCATCTACACTAAATCTTAGATAAAATGATGCTTTAAATCAAAAAGTTTTATCCTGCTGTGATGGACTAGATTTTTGGCCAATTTAATAGCACTAATGTTATCACAAAAGATAACTATTGGCTGAACTTGAATATCTCCAATTTCATCAAGATGTTTTCTAAACAATAATGCTTGTGTACCCACTGAAGTGACTGTAACATACTCTGCTTCTATAGAAGAAAGGGAAACTATACTTTGCTTCTTTGAGCTCAAAGTAATCAAACTAGAACCAAAATAAAAATAATTCCCAGATGTTGACTTTTAGTCATCCAAATTACCTCCCCAATTATAATGACTAAAACCAACAAGATTAAACCTTTTAGAAGTGTACTAATGAATACCAAAATCTAGAGTGCCTTTCACATACGTCAAAATTCTCTTGGCTACCATCATATGCATTTCTGATGGCTCTGCCATTTATCTTGAAAGAAGTGAAATTGAATAATCAATATCAGGTCTTGTATGATTTATAAACATTAATATTCCAAAATACTTCTATAGGATGTCTCATCAACTCTTTTAGCACCATCATCTCTACACAACACAACTCCATGAGCAACTAGATTGGAGACTAGTTTAGAATCAACCATATCAAATTTATTCAACATATCTTTAGCATACTTTGTTTGAAAAATAAAATTTTTATTCTCCCTTTGATAAACATCCATTGCTAAAAAATATTTCATGAGGCCTAAGTATTTCATCTCAAATTCATTCATCATGGAAATTTTGAATTCATCCTTCATCATAGAACTGCTACCCATATAAAACAAGTCATCAACATATAAACTTACAATTAGAATATCATTACCTCCTTATTTTTAGTAAAGGGTAGGTTCACACTTACTTCTTTGAAAGACATTATCTTGAAAATATCCATCAATCCTAGCATACCATGCTCTCGGTGCTTGTTTGAGTCCATACAAAACCTTCTTCAACTTGTAGACATGATTTTATTTTCCTTACACTTTAAAATCTTATGGTTGTTTCACATATAATTCTTCTTCTAAGTGCCCATTCAACAAGGCACTTTTCACATTCATATGATAGATTCTCCAATTCTTTTGAGCTGCTAATGAAATAAGCATTTTAGTGGTCTCTTATCTTTCTACTAGTGCAAATGTCTCTTCATAATCAAGGACATACTTTTGCATGAAGCCTTTAGCAACTAATATTGGCTTATGCCTTTCAACACTTCCATCACTATTGCACTTAGTCTTGTAGACCCATTTGGTTTCAATCTTCTTCTTGTCATGTGGAAGCTTTGTAATCTCCCAAGAGTCATTCTTTTGAATAGAATCCATCTCTTATTGCATTGCTTGCATCCAAACCTCATTAGTATATGCATCTTTAGAATATGATGGTTCAAAATTAGCCTTGGTAAGTAAAGCAAAATTTAGTGTCTCACCTCTTAGATTTCCTTCATGTTCTTGATTTTTACTCCTTTGATAAATGTCACTCAATCTTCTTACCTTCCTTGTAGAACTAGGACTTGAATCTGGACTTAAACTTGGAATTGAACAACTAGATGAGGGGTTACTTGGTGGATTTGTATCACTTGGAATAGAAATATTAGTGGGCTGCCCATGATCAATATCATCCATAAGAACTTAATTTAAAATAGATTTTGACTTCTCCATATGGCCTTTTTGATGACCAAAAACACCCCCTTCATAAAAAACCACATCTCTTGACACAATAAGCCTATTAGTGAGAGGATTATATAACCTGTAAGCCTTACGTTCCTCACTATATCCAACAAAAACACATGACCCACTTTTGGGATCTAAATTTTGCCTCTTTTGATTAGGACCATGAATATAGGCTAAGCAACCAAACACTTTGAAATAATTAACATTTGGCTTTTTCTCATACCATGCTTCATACGGAGTCATCTTGTCAAGTGTACTAGTGGGACTCAGATTGAGAAATATATTGCTATAGCAACTACATCTCCCTAAAAATAATTGCTTAATCCCTTTGTTTGTAGCATGCTTCGTGTCATCTCCACCACTATACGATTCTTCCTTTCATCGACACCATTTTTTTGAGGTGTGTATGCAGTCGTGAGTTTTCTTCTAATGCCATGCATATCACAATAACCTTGAAATGATTTTGAACAAAATTATCTTCCATGATCAGTCCTTTAGAATTTGATTTTGCATCCTTTGTCACTTTCTACAAGGGCTCTAAACCTTTTGAATGTCTCAAGAGCTTCACCTTTGGTCTTCAAAAAATAAACCAAACACTGTCTTGAGTAATCATCAATAAAAGTAATGAAATATGATGACTTAACCAAAATCTTTGTCTGCATAGGACCAAAAATGTTTGAATGAACTAACTGGAGTGGATAAAGGGCCCTCCATGCATTGCCTTTTAGAAATTTCTCTCTTGCATGTTTTCCTTTAGCACATCCTTAAAAAACTTCCTTGTGCTCTTCAACCTTAGGCAAACCAAAAACTAATGCTTTTGATGTTAGAATCTTCAAACTATGAAAATTTAAATGCCCATACCTAAGATGCCACAACCAAATTGTATCCTCATATGCCATATTGACAAGGCTCCTGTTATGTTTACCAAACTTCAATGGGAACATTCTATTCTTTGTCATAGGCACAACTGTTACCACCTTATTTCCTTGATTTTTATCATAAATTATACATTGTTAATTTTCAAATACAACTTTATAATTATTCTCACAAAATTGTCTAACACTCAACAAATCATGTTTTAACATTGGATAGTAATAAATGTCTTTAACACTCTTCATACATTATTTTGTATGGACTTCCATAGCTCCTTTTGTAGCAACCTCCAATGATTTGTCATCACCAAGCTTGATCTTGGATTTAAGATTTTCATCCATTATAGAAAAAAAAAAATCAATCCCTGACACGTGGTTAGAACATCTTGAATCTAAATACCAAACATCTTTAGAAATATTTTCAGATTTGTAACAAGATAAAAATAAATTATCTAGAGGATTCTCATCACTTTCTTGAGCATAATGAACACTTTTATCATTATTACCTTCTTTTAATCTACACTCATAATTACAGTAGACATACCTATTACAATGATAACACTGGATATTTCTTTTATCAAATAAACCTCTACCTCTTCCTCGAAAACCACCTCTGCCTCTATTTCCTCTTGAGTAATTCTAATTTTGACCTCTACCTTGGCCTTAATTATTGTTGATGCTACTATTGGCATCTTCATTCTTTATAATTTGTAATTTGGATGAAAAATCTTTCTCATCTCTTTCTCCAAGTGAATCTCTTAATCTTTCTTCATGAGACATCAAAGATCTAACTAGATTATCAAATTGAAGGGTAGATAAATTCTTGATTTCTTCTATGATTATGGCAGCATGGTTCCACCTTGGTGTGAGAGTTGTCAACACTTTTTTGATCACAACCTCATTGTTCACAATTTCACCAAGTCTAGCCATCTTATTGACCAAATCTTTTACTCTGACACAATAGGTACTCACACTTTTAGCTTCTTACATCTTTAAATTCTTGAATTCTCTCTTCAATGTTTGTAACTTGACAACTTTGACTTGATCACTACCTTGGTAAGCTTATTTTAGAGTCTTCTAAGCATCATTTACTGTCTTTGCTCCTACAATTCATGGAAATATGCTCTTATCTATAAATATTTGAATATGAAATAAGGCTTGAGCATTCTTCTTCTTAGCCTCCTTCTTAGCTATTTTATCACTTGTTGTGAGGGTATTCCAATTAGCTAGCTCCGCATAACCTTATTCAACAATCTTCCAAAAATCTTTTACTATAAAAAAATCATCATTTTGATACACCAATAATCATACTCATTTCCATCAAATTCTTGAATGGGAAAGGAGTTAGAATTTGACATGATATATTTTTGGCGAAATTCTAATTACTAAATCTTTAACCCAAAAGAAAATACCAACTTTGATACCAGATATAGATTATAAAACAACCCTTAAATAATCATGATAGAGAAAATGAATAGCAACAAGAACATAGCCAAATCATTTGCATCCTTTATCAAATATCAATAGGCATAACAAACACAAATCACACATTAAATTTGAAGAAGGCAGAGTACCCTATTTTCATTACTGTATTATATTCTAATTACAACATTAACAAAATAAGAGTTTTTCCATTTAATAATAAGGAACGCTTGATTTAGGGGAGTTTAACAGGCTGTTTGAACATCAGTCTAAACAAAGGTCCAAAAATAAAACTTCATGCATTGCCGTAGTCTAAGAATAGTTTTAAACATGTATGTATTGTTCGTTGTCCAAGAAAAATCGGCGTAAAATATAAAGACTAATATTAATTATTAACTGAGTGTTTAAATTCAAACTGAAAGCAAACTAATTGTCTAAATCGTGCATAGAGGAGACTGGATGATCCAACATCAGTTACCAACAAAAATACGATACAAACAAAGAAAAATAAGAAAAATCAAGTGCATATTTTGAGCATGTAAACATATAAATTCAAGTCCAAATATATTATTTTCCCATAGTGTGAAACTCTTACAACTTTGAAAATGCTCAATTCTGATATAAATAAAAAAAAAACCAGTGCTGTCTACATATTACCATCTATCCATTTACTACAGAGAAGTTTTTCATTACTTTTATATTCTAGTTATTTCATTAACACAAGTCCAGGTATTTTGATAGTTTTATCTTTTTTTTAGTAAATGACCTTAGTCTCAACCAATGGTCATTGCACATTCACATACCAACTATGAGTTTGTTCACTTTGCACATACATATACCATGTGTTTGTTAATGTATATTTCCTAGTGTAGATACATGACATATTGAATGCGAACATGGTTCAAGAATAATCCAATATGGAATTTTTATGTATGCAATAGAAATGGGCAAATCATATTTCAAGACTCGCCTCTTCAAAAATGATATAAATAATTTGGCATTTCTTCACTCCTTTTAAAACTTTTTGAAATAAATCAAAACTTGTGAAGAGAAAAATTTAAATGTCATAAATGAATACAAGGAATACACACGAACCATGCATTATCCTATGCGAACAAAATATAGTCACCATGCGAAGAAAATACAACCACCTTAACAATTATATTAGTGGAAAAATAATAACTGTTGATCACTTTTTTAAAAGATGCAGATTTAGTGTTTTCTCCCAAATGGTGATTTGGGCTATGCCAAAATTTTCATTGTTTATTTCTAACTTACAGTAAAATAAAACTAAAAACATTGATATCATCTTAGATTCTAAATTAATAACAAAATATAGTCACCATGCGAAGAAAATACAATCACCTTAACAATTATATTAGTGGAAAAATAATAACTGTTGATCAGTTTTTTAAAAGACGCAGATTTAGTGTTTTCTCTCAAACAGTGATTTGGGCTATGCCAAAATTTTCATTGTTTATTTCTAACTTACAATAAAATAAAACTAAAAACATTGATATAATCTTAAATTCTAAATTAATAACAAAAAATAGTCACCATGCAAAGAAAATACAATGACCTTAACAATTATATTAGTGGAAAAATAATAACTGATGATCATTTTTTTAAAAGACATAGATTTAGTATTTTCTCCTAAATGGTGATATGGGCTATGCCAAAATTTTCATTGTTTATTTCTAACTTACAATAAAATAATACTAAAAACATTGATATAAACTTAGATTCTAAATTAATAACAAAATATAGTCACCATGCGAAGAAAATACAACCACCTTAACAATTATATTAGTGGAAAAATAATAACTGTTGATCTTTTATTAAAAGACGCAGATTTAGTGTTTTCTCCCAAATGGTGATTTGGGCTATGTCAAATTTTTCATTGTTTATTTCTAACTTACAATAAAATAAAACTAAAAACATAGATATAATCTTAGATTCTAAAATTATAGATATGACCATTCTCACAGATTGTTTTACAATCCAATACAAATAGGTTTTAATTTTATCATAACAACTGGCTTATACATCTCTGTGCCGATTAAATTACATTTTTATTCAATCGGAATGGACCTCATAACTCTCAGGACATTCAACAAACAAAATAGAAGCACGTTGGTTACGAATTAAATGACTACTAGAAGAATATCTTCAAAACCATAAACTAAATCTGATTGTACCAATAGTTTAACACAAGTGAAAATCAGAAGACTAGATTCTATA
Organism: Torreya grandis; assembly: GCA_037957365.1. NCBI lineage: Eukaryota > Viridiplantae > Streptophyta > Pinopsida > Cupressales > Taxaceae > Torreya > Torreya grandis. The sequence continues at coordinate 364,307 of JARHVA010004733.1, read as the reverse complement.
GTTTATGGAAACTAATGTCTCAAGTTTCAAAAAAAATTATTCTAGTAAGCATTATACTCACATTTGGCATCGAATGCTGAAACAAATTATAACCATGAGATAAAGTCTAGAGTTTTGGAGGTTAAACATGCCTGAAAGAGATCAAAGCACTAATCCTGACAATCCTCCTATATTTTCTGTCCCCATCTCTCTTTTCTTCTTCATTCTTCATATTAACCTTTCTTTGCAAGGAGATTAAAATAAATATCTCTACATAATTTCCATGTTTCCAGAGCGTTTAACTTGTTAGACAAGCTGCAGATCTCAAATACTACCCTCCAGGTTTTTTTTTATTTTTTGTTTACTTTCCAAATCACATTCATCTGGAATTTTATAAATTGTAATGATTACAACATTTATCAAATCTTGATATTTATTTATCCTCTGTAGACCACCAATTGTGTTAGTCTCCACATAACTTTTCCTTCTAAGGCAAATTTGCGTATTCCAGGAGAAACGTAATGGAAAATAAGTCCTGTTCTATAAGCAAGTACACAAGTGACAGAAAAAAAGATTCGTTGGACAAGTATGCACAAGGCATAAGTGGGAAAAGTTCTTAAGGAACATCAATTTACATTTTTTCTGTAAAGTTAATTATGGTATGTGAAAAGAGTGGTCATATATAAGGAGGCTCTCTTATCCTTATTCAAAAGGAAATATCCACTATACAAATAAGTACATTTATAAATGTTTAAAATCCTACAGGTTCTATTATTATTTCTTCTGGGATTGGTGTTTGAGTCACACACTTAACGTATTGCAAGAAGTTTCAAGGAATTTAGTTAGTTATTTGTTTTAATTAAAGAGAAATGATCTAGTACATTATATACTTTAGCTATCATCTTTGAAGTATGAAAAATTAGTTATATCGAATATTGTTAATTTCAATCTAAACATAAATTTACACTATATTGGTCAACAACCACTAACATACCACATCTAACAACAGTGATTTTATAATTTATGGCCACAATACTTTGCAAGTCGCTAGTGGCTAATCAGACTATCGACTGTATATTTAAAAAAGCACACTAGGTTCTATTGTTACACCATAATTAGGTAAACAAAATAACACTTTTTCAATCCATCATAGGTTAAAAAGTGTATTTTTCATAGGAAGTCATGGATAAATTGAGTTCACATACGTTGTGCGAAGGCCAACAACTTTAAGGATTAGGTCATGACTTCTAAAATGCTATTGAAAAATAATTACATCATAAAAATATACTACCACTTTCAAACATCAATACAATTTTTTTTAAAGAATAATATAAATGTGTTTCTTTATTTAGCATTATAAACTTCATTATAAATTAAAACTTGAAACTCAATATTGTATACCGAGTGCCTTGTCCACCCGATTTATGTAAATATACCGTTTTGTTTGCATAAAGTGAGAGTTTTATACACTTGGTGTGCTTTATTTCTATGGGGTTTTAAATCCTAGATTCTTGTGAAAATTGGGAAATTTTATTTTATTTGTGTTTTCTCTACTAACTTTATTTTCTTAAAGGAATTGTTGTATATGAAGTATGTATGCATCCAATTTAAGGGTAGATAGTTACTTTGTTCTTATGATGTTGCACAATTATATTGTTGAGGTGTATGGGTGTACTTGGTAGCAATTAATAACATGTTTTCAAATAAAAATATTATATGTATTCACATTTTATGTTAAATCATGATTTATATTAAATTTTAAATAAGAGAGATTATAAATTATACACATACACGTGCATGTCTAATTATAATCTTGATAGGTTAAATCATATTACTAATACTTAAATAATTCATATAGTGTCTACGAGTGGATTGGTTATTTATACGCTGTGGAATCCTTGTCATATGATATTAGGGTTATGAAACTCATGTAATTGCATTCAAACATAAATTTATCAATACTCTCATGAACACAAATGAAGATTTATAATTATAATTAGAAACATCAAAATACACATAGAAATATCGCTAGTAATATTGAAAATAATAAAATATTTGTATTCATTTTTAAATGGGAAGATATATGTATAATAATTAACCCATTTTATTTTATCTTATTTTCAATGGTAATAATTATGAGACTAGTTACCCTCAACTTCTAAATGATGAAATTATAAAATTAGAATTTGAAATGTATGTTGATGAATTAGAGGTAATTAGTTATTTATATTCTATTCCAATCAATTTTCTCCATTTAATTGATAATTATTATATTAAATATGAAATGAATATAAGTCATACATGGTAAGTTTGGAATCATACTTGAAGTGTGTAGGAAACCCTCAACATGTGAAAGAATTTCCATTATAGCACTCAATTTCACAATTGAGGATGTTCATTTTAGAAAGTAATAATGAACAATATATGGGCACTAGTGTGGGATTGAGTTAAAATGAAAAATGCTTAAATAGGATATAGGTGTATACCAATATATATGGTGTAATATGATGTTAAATATATTATAATTTTTTGGGTTAAGGGTAACATCTTCTTCACAATTAAATATGTTTTGGCCATGAACATAGTTTAATTTCGAATATGATTGAATTATCTAAACAATTGTGACTCATTTCCATATTAGGTTTCAGACATACGAACTAATATTTTAGAGTTCAATCATTTTCTATTTATATTATAATTTTAGAAGCTTATAGACCCATTATAAATCTATGACGTAATGTATATCTTTGTATTTATTATTGTGAATTAATGCTTCTAATGCATAAAAAATAGGTCAACATTCCAGATGCCATAACTTTTGATGCATAGCTCTGTTTGAATTCTTTCATGTGTCAAAATGACCATATCAAAAGTACGTTGTAGTCCCTAAGAAGTTCTATGTATGTAGGAATGTATTCAATATTTTATAGAGGCAATATGTGATCATATAAGAGTTTGAAATTATGATTTCATTATTTTTTGTGTATTTTTTAATTTTCATAAATTATATATTTTTAGAACTAGACGTTAAATTTATTTGAATTTCATCCTATAGTCTAACTATAGTGTTTAAGATATTTTTGGCATATTTTGAGAGTTTTTTAAAAATAAGAATTTTAAAAAAAAATCTTTCATTTAAAATCTAATTTTTGAGTTGAGGCTTATTTAAACATGGTTTGAGTTTGTAATAATTTCAAGTCATTTAATATGAATCAATACAAGTTATTGTTTAGAATCTTGGCGTATTGGTAATTTTATTTGTCTTTCTAGTAATTAGGTTCATTATATAGTATCAGATCAAGTTTGAATCTTAGAGAAGTAAATAATGGTGAGAGGATGAAGAGGTGTTGCACAGATGAACCAAACTATAGAAGAGTTGTAGAGGTAAGTTTAATAATTAATAGAGGTTATCACTAATCAATAAATAAGACAATGTGGTGATGAGGAAGACATAAATTATGATGAAAAATTTTATCAAATAAGAACATCAAGAACAACCAGCATCAATGGAAGAGAGAATTTTTCATGCTTTAGAAGGAAAAAATGAAGAAATCAATGTTGATGTTCTAGATTATGAAGGTAGTTTAAAACAAGAGGAGTTGATAGGTTGGATGAATAGCATGGAGAAGTGATTCAAGTGAAAGACTATAAGAAAAGACAAGAAGGTAAAGTTTTAATGCACACATTGAAGGTCATGCAATGATTTGGTGGGATCACCTATAAAAAAATAAAGAGAAAAAGGTAAAGAGAAGATTAATTCATGAAAAAATATGGAGAAGAAGCTGAGGAAATTTTTTCTTCATGTAGATTATTAATAAACCCTGTATAAAAGATTTTAGAATTTGAGGCAAAATGATCATAGTAAATAAGAGTATATAGACGAATTTTAAAAGCTTTCCATACGAATTGAGCATGATTAAATAAAATAGTAGATGGCTACAAGGTATGTAAATGGTTTGAAATTTAATATTCAAGATGAGTTAAGGATTCATATAATACTTAACATGGAGATGGCTTATAAATTAGCATTGAAGGTAGAAGAAAACCAAAATAGCCAAATTTTTAGAAAGACATATAATGGTTCAAAAAGAGATAGATCCCATACAATAAGGGGTTGAGGTGGGTTTAATACCACTAGAGATGGATTTAATGCCAATAAAGGTGAATCATCATGTGGTAAATAAATGCAAGATGATAGTAGGCAAGGGTTTTAATACCAATAAAAAGGAAGTGGATTTTAGAGAGGATGAGGTTATGGTAGTTTTAGAGGATGGTTTCCATATGGACATATATATTATGTATGTTATAGATGTGGAGAAAAAAGACACAAATAATTTGAGTGTCCAAACTATCAAGATCAAGAAATGAGTCAAGAAGATCACCCAAGAGTAAATCTAGTTGAGGCTGAAATAGATTAGCATAATATTAAAGTTGCACCAGTAGAATTTTGAGAGAATCTCATGATGAGGAGAAATATGATTAATCTAAGGAAGGAATAAGTGTAAAATAAAGAAGCTGGGGATGCATGGCTACGATCAATTTTTTTTCAAACAAGGTGTACTTTAGGTCGAAAGGTATGCATAGAAATTATAGATGGTGGTAGTTGAAAAAATATAGTTTCTAAAAAAATGATTGAAAAACTAGATCTACGATGTGAAAAACATCCTAATCCTTATCAAATTTCATGGTTTAAGAAAGGTAATAAAGTTGTAGTAGATAAAACGTGCTTATTCAAGTATTCTTTAGAAAAAACTTATAATGATGAAATATGGTTTGATGTTATTCTGACATGCATGTCATTTATTATTGGAGAGACCATGGTTATTTGATAGGAAAGTAATTCATGATGGAACAAAGAATACGTACACTTTTTGGAAAGGTGGTACAAAGGTAGTTTTGTTACATCTTAAAGATGAAGACAAGACAAAAAAAATGCTCTCTACTAATAATTTATCCAAGATATGAAGGTAGTAGTTGTTGTTATGTATTAGTAGCAAAGAATGAAGAAATAGAAATGGTGCCAATACCAACAGAAGTAATAAGAGTGTTGAATGAATATGCAGATGTTATGCCTAATGACTTACTAGATGGTTTACCACCAAGGAGATATATTTAGAGTCACATTAATGTGATTCCAAGATCATCTCTACCTAATCAAGTAGCTTATAGGATGAGCCCAACATAACATCTATAATTAAATAAATAGGTTATTAAATTGATAAGGGAGAGTATAAGTACATGTGCAACACCAACATTGCTAACTCTAAATAAAGATGGAGGATGGAGAATTTATGTGGATAGTAGAGTAATTACTAAAATTATAATAAAGTATAGGTTTCCTATACTTCAGTTAGATGATATGATGGATGTGTCTGTAGGAGGAAAATGTTTTAGCAAGATTGATCTAAGGAGTGGATACCATCATATTTGAATTCGTGAAGGAGATGAGTGGAAAACTACATTCAAGACTAAAGATGGATTATATTAGTGGATCGTGATGCCATTTAGAGCAATCTAATTCACCTAGCACATTTATGAGGGTGATGAATACAATGCTATGAAAATATATTAGTAAGCTTATAGTTGTTTATTTTGATGATATTTTGATATTCAGTAAGATTAAAGAAGGACACTCACATCATTTGAGAATGGTAATGGGTTTTTAAATTAAGGAGAAGTTGTATGCAAATTTGAAGAAGTGTAGGTTTATGTAGAATAGTTTGGTATTTTTGTGATTTGTAGTTTTAGCAGATGGTGTGAAAATAGATGAAGAAAAGATAAAGGCAATCGTTGAGTGGCCTATTTTAAGAAGCATTATAGAGTCAAGAATTTTCCATGGTTTAACAACTTTTTACCAAAAATTTATTAAAAATATTAGTTGTATTGTGGAACCAATAATGGATTGCATGAGGGAGAAGGAATTTGCATGGACTACAGTAGCCATAAAAAGTAATGAAATTTTGAGGAAGAATATTTAAAAAATACCAATTTTTGCATTACCAAATTTTAACAAAGTGTTTGATGTTGATTGTGATGCTCCATTTATGGGAATTGGTGTTGTGTTGAGTCAAGAAGTAAAGCTAATAGCATGTTTCAATGAGAAATTAAATGAGGTAAAGACAAAGTATTCTACTTATGATGTTGAACTTTATGTAATTGTACAAGCATTAAGATATTGGAGGAAATAATTGGTGTCTAAGGAGTTTATACTATTTATAGATCATGAGGCTTTGAAGTATGTGAATATACAAAATAAGTTGAATAGTAGGAAGGAAAAGTGGGTTTATTTCTTGTAGGGGTATACTTTTGTGTTGAAACATTAATTAGGAAAATAGAATCAAGGCGCTGATACATTGAATAGAAGGGTAGAATTATTAACTACTATGGTGAGTGAATTAGTTGGATTTGAAGCTATTAAATAATTATATGATACTGATCCATATTTTAGCATGGTAGTTCAATAGTGCAGTAATCCATTAATAGGTGGGACAAAAGTTATTCATGATGAGTGTCTTATAAAAGAAGGTTATCTCTTCAAAGGGAAACAATTATGCTTTCTAGTTAGGTCTCTATGAGATAATATAATAAAACATTGCATAGTGGTGGTTTGGCTAGAAATTTTGGTAAGATGAAGACAATAGCTTTGGTAGAGGAAAATTATTTTTGGAAAATGGTGATGAAATATGTGACAAGATATGTTTTAAGGTGAATAATATGTTAGGTGGATAAAATACATGCATAAAATACTAAACTTTTCATGTTATTACCAGTTCCAAAAGGGCCATGGATGGATTCAAGTATGTATTTTATGTCGAGATTGCCAAAAAAAAGAGAGGTAACAATTCAATTATTTTTATTGTAGACATATTTTCTAAAATGATTTGTTTCATTATTTTTAAGAAATCCAATGATGTCACTAGAATTGTAGAATTATTTTTTATAGATATTGTGAGATTGCATGGTGTTTTAAAAACTATTACCTTAGATAAGGACACAAAATATCGAAGTCATTTTTGAAGGACTTTATGGAATAAGATGGGTACTAAGATATAATTCAATAGTGCACACCACCCACAAACATATTGACAGATAGAAGTTGTGAATAGGAGCTTCGAAAATTTATTAAGATGTATAATGGGAGAGAAGCCAAAACAATGGGACTTAGCTTTACCATAACCTAAGTTTATATATAATAGTTCAGTGAATAGATGAATAGGAAATTTACCTTTTCCAATTATTTATGGGAGAAACCCTATGGGTATTTTAGATTTGTTACATATGTCAATTACAGATCAAATTAGGAATGGAGTAGAAACATTTGTAAAGAGTAAAAAGAAAGTTGTAGAAAAGTAATGAGAAATATAAAATAGTAACAGATGGCAGAAGAAGATCCAAGTTATTTGAACAATGAGATTTAGTAATGGTTTACTTGAGAAAAGAAATGTTTCTAAAAGGCACATGCAATAAGTTAAAGTACAAGAATATTGGATCATGCAGAATTGTAAAGAAAATCAATGACAATACATATGAGGTAAGTTCACTATAGAAATTTGATATATCTCTAGTATTTAATGTTTTAGATTTATATAAATTTTATAGATAATATGGTGAAGATGAAGAAAATGAAGAAGTAAATTGGGAGTAATAGGTTTTAAAGAAGAAGGAAAAAATAGTGCAAGTTTTGGATATGAAGACAATTAGCACAAGGCAAGGGAATTATAATAGGTATTTGGTGCAGTGAGAGGTATTACAGCAAGAAGATAACACCTAGATTATAGAATGGGAGCTAAAGAATATTGACAATAAAAAATGGTAGTTGTATAATCAGGGAAACTCATAGGAGCTAAATTATTTTCAACCAGAGGAGAATGATGTATAAAAAATAGGCCAACCTTCTGAAAGCCATAATCTATTACTCATATCTCTATTTGAGCTCTTTCACATGCTAAAATGATCATATCAAAAAGTATGTCATTGTCCCTAGGTATTTTTACCTGCCTAGGAATATTTTTGATATTTTTTAGAGGCCACACGTGACTATGATGGAACCCACCCCCTTATAAGCACCTAAAACCCCACTAAAATGAGCAAACATATGGAAAATGAGGATTTGTGTTGTTATAATCAACCTCACACAACCTTTGTAGAGATCTACACATGTGCTATAAGTCATATAATTGGCTTAGGAGGAAAAATAACAATTGCATAGACACAACTAAGTTTTTTCCAAAAATAGGTTGTTGTTATGGGTACCTATTGCAATGGTTGTATGTTTCTAACAATACATGTAGAAATGGCTATAGGTTGTTATAGGTCCCTAAAGTAATTGTTGTACATTTTTATGGGTACCTACAATGTTCGTTGTAGCTAACTATCTAGAATTTTCAACAACCTAAAAGAACTTAAACTTTCAAATCAAAACTCTAACTTTTAGAATAAAATTTTTCACACGTTTAACACTCTAAAACACAAAAAAGAGACAACAGATATTAAGACAATAGTATTATATTATATTCAAAAGATAGTGGTTTACACTCTTTTACCTATAATTATAAATATGTTTGCAGAACAAATCTCCCTTTATTATTTCACTTCCTTCCTCCTTTTCTGCTATGTGTACACTACTATCCTCCATGTCTTTTGCTTTAGCTACTCTTTTCTACTTCCTTTGTCTCTCTTGTCCTTCCTTATTTCTCTAATCTATGATATTATTGGCCTTCCCTTTTTTCATTGTTCAGTTATGTCCTGACTTTCCTCTTTTTTTCTCTCTATTCTCTTAAAAAATGCCAAAAATCTAGAAGTTTTCCCCCAAAAAAAATCACCTAAAGCAGTTGCAATGTTCAAAACCCTTAATAAATTCCTCTACCTAAAAAATAAAAGTTTCCCCAAAAAAATCTCACCTAAAGCTGTTGCAACATTCAAAACCCTTCATAAATTCCTCCACCTACCACTTTTTAAGTTCAAAATCTCTAGCACAGTTTCCCATTTATCATTTTTTTCATTATGCTACTCATTAAATGAGCTACGATTAGGTGGTCGGCTTCCCCAAAATAAAGCAAAAAAATACAAATTTTAAAATATAACTCCTTAAACCCCTTCACGTGGCATTAGCTAATGGAAAATAAATAAATTATTTCAAATAAAATGATGCCTCTGTATTAGATCATTTGAGGTGTCAAAATTATGATTTAATTTTATTTTTTTGGTTTTTTCTATTTCTATAAATTGTATATTTTTAGAAATGGATGTCAACTTTACTTGAATTTCATCCTATAGTCTAATTATATTGTTTAAGATATTTCGAGAGATTTTAAAAATAGGTGTTTTCTAGATTTTAGTTTTTTTTTTTAATTTTACATGTAAATTCAAATTTTTGAGTTGATGTTTATTTAAACATGGTTTGGGTTTGTAATTATTTCAAATTATTCAATATGAATCAATACAAGTTATTGTTCAAAATTTTGGCCTATTAGTAATTTTATATGTCTTCTCAATTTTTGGGTTCATTAGCTTCTATGAAATATGGATGAATATAAAAAAAGGCTATGGGTTATTATTTTATTATTTAGTCCATATATATATATATATATATATATATATATATATATATATATATATATATATATATATATATATATATATATATATATATATATATATATATGGACTAAATAATACACACACACACACACACACGTGTGTGTGTGTGTGTGTGTGTGTGTGTGTGTGTGTGTGTGTGTGTGTGTGTGTGTGTGTGTGTGTGTGTGTGTGTGTGTGTGTGCACAAAATAATAAGATAATAACCCATATCCCTTTTTTTTTAATACCAAGGTGCAACAATCTCACCTATCATAATTTAAATATATTTTTCCTTATATGTTTAATAAATCTATAGAACCATATCATCTAAACTCTTTTGTAAAATCAACATATCAAGTAATTTTAAGCACAACTAATTGCATGTATCCCTTAACCTAGTTTTTTTCTTTGATACCAAAGTGTGACAATCTCACCTATCATAGTTAAAACATATAGTTTTTTCAAAATTTATTAAATCCATAGGAATATATCAAAAATAATCATATTTTTAAAGTAAAACAACTTTTTAAAATAAATAATTCCTTCATTATCATAGTGATAACACATCAAGTAATTTTAAGCACAACTAATGACATGTATCCTTCTCCCCACCATCTCCCTCGTACTCCTCCCTACCCAAACCCATTTCATTTTATGATCATGAACTCATAGTTAGTCTTATGGGTAATTACTTAATTGGATACATTACAATAGGGTTCATTTACTTATTTACAAGTAATTGATATTTCCATTCTTTTTACTTAAGAAAAAATCATAAGTTTTAAAATAGTGTAGAATTTTTTTTCCTTTATCATAGTTTTCAAAATACAACTAATAAAAATACATAGAGAGCTACTAAAATTAATGGAAAATTTATTATATATGTAAAAATTCTAATAGAAAATACCTTAAAACATCCACAAGACATTAATATTAATAATAGGAAAATACATCCTTTGTTATTATTTAATTTTTTGTTAGGATGAAAAATAATACAATTATATAAGAGTTAATAATTAAGGAGTCATTATTTAAAAAAATTAATTCTCTTATTTTTTTAAAATGGTAGGGAATATACAATCTCTTCTTTCTTTCAATAATAGAGATAGAAAATATGTCTTTCAAAATAACTTCCTCTCCATAACATAACAACATAACAATCATGCAGATGGGTAAATAGCTACACTTAGCCATATGATGTTATTAGGTATAAAATGGCATGATTAAACCTCAAGCCCAAGATATTCTCTAAAATATTGAGTATCATGGATGTAAATATAAGTTAATTCTTATAATTATTATTTAAGTCACAAATATTGATAAATAACACTTATGAATAATAAACATAATCTAGAGGAAGGCTAAGTACGAGGCAAGTTAATTACTAGAACACCTAGATGATTTTTTTTAAGGAATCCACTTTATTTTTTTTTTCATTTGTATATGCAATCCTTCATTATTTATAACTCCTCTTCCCTATTATAGCTAGTATTGAGTGAGAACATGAAGACTACCTAGAAAAAGGAGGAGGTTTATGTCATTCACATCCAACCATAGATGAAAAGGTGTCCAATCCTATCTATTCAAATTCACTCATTCAAAGCCTATAAGACCTACACTTTGGTATGAGGGATTCATAAAAAGTGGACCAAGGTGAACACAACCAAGGTAGCTAATTTTTACCTAACACAAAAGCAAGATGACATTTTTTAAGTTGATTTTTTTCTCTTAAATCAAATTTGAATTTCACATTTCTTGGACTTAGTCAAATATAATACATTATAAAAAGGGTGTGTTTGACTTAAAAAAAATTATCCTCAATGTATAATAATATGTAGGTACTATGCTAGAATTGAATGCTCACAATGTTTAGTATTAATCATATGCATGCAAAAGCTAGGTTGAAATCTAAAGTTTTGGTCTATGGCCCCTATGTTAGAAGTGTTCAATGAGTTTTTGATCCAATTCTCTCCTTCCGCCTGTGTTCATCAAAACCCTAGTAAGCATGGAGGCTTAGGGTTTCATAGTGAAATCAATAAAAGCACAAAAAATATGATAATCAATGTCTATATCACATAAATATAATACTCCCAAAAATGAACAAATGTCTACCCAGAAGTTTACTGCTTCATTTGCACATGGTCATTAACATTTCAAAAAAGGTTTATAGCAAAGTGAACTACTAAAACAGAGAATTACACTATTATCCAAAGAGACTAATGACACATGTTCTCTATTGATAAAAATCTACCCTAATTTTACATCACTTCCCATCCCACCACTTGTCCATCTCAATCATATAGTCCAGCTAAGTACACATTTTCTAATTCATTACTATTTATAGAATATTAAAATAAATAAATTATTATGCAAATCACTAGGTGTTGATACTTTAGTATTTTATTCTTTGATTTATTACCCAATTCTTTATCAACCTAATGTTACATTTCATAATCTTAAAAAAGATAAATCAATATATACATGCATGCATGCATGCATGAATGTATGTATGTATGTAGTTATTACATGTTAATATAAATATTTACTTTTAATCTCAAAACTAATCAATGTTATCAACTAATTATTGTATAGTAAATATTACTTGGTTTTAATATCAACCTGGTAAATGAGTAAATATATAACAACATTAAGCTTATGCAATCAAAAAAATTTAAGGACATGGCATAAATGAATATACTCAAAAGGTTAAGTCTTAAGTCTTAATTAAATTGTACATTATAAATTTGTATGTCATAATAACCAACAAATAGACAAAGTTATAATATGTTACAATAACTAACATATGACCCATTTTAGATTGTGTAATAAAAAAGATGCATAGTTTTGATTGTCAAAGGAAATTATGAGACAACATATATAAAATATAGAGAATTGGATTAAAACAATATAAATAATTAAATTATGTTTTTTTTCCTTACCTATTACTTACTTTCTTGTTGTTAGGCATTGATGGAATACTTTTAAAAAATTAGGAAAATTGACTATAAACATGTTTTTTGTTTGCTTGTTATTGTTGCAATTGATGAAATGCATTACAATATTAAGAAAAATTATCCATAAAGACTAGTATAGAAATAAAAACACATAAAAAAACATTATTTATATACATAATTAGAGATTCAAATTTTAAAACTCTTATGATCTATGGACTTGCATCCCATTGGTTCCTTTAATTTCTTTGGATTTTTTCTAATTGTTTCAAACATATTTAGATTGCATTGTGTAATTTAGTGAGCCTTATGGCTATTTTCAATTCTATGAAACATCAGCTAGAGCAAGGATGAATTATTATTTTTAGTTTTAAAATTGTTTTTACAATGCATTTTAAGAGTTTGGTGAGCCTTATATCTATTTTGAATTATATAGATATATCTATTATAGCAAGGAGATAAAACTATGTTTAAATTCAATGGTTTGTACTTTTAATATTAAAAATCAAGATAAAGTAGATGTATTCTTGTCACATCAATTGGAGCAATGATGAACTATTATTTTTAGTATTTAATTTTTTTTACAATGCATTAATGATTTTTGTTAGCCTTATATCTATTTTGAATTATATAGATAAATCTATTAGAGCAAGGAGAAAAAAATATGCTTAACTTCAATGGTTTATACTTTTAAAATTAAAAATCAAGATAAAGTAGATGTATTGTTGCACAAGTTATTTAAAAAGTTTACCCAAGTTGTATTTTTTAAATTAAACTCTAAGGTTTAAGTGGAATTATAGTTTCAAAAATTGTTTGAAATTTTTACACAAACTCTTGTATCAAGTTGATAGGATTCTAGCATGTTGTATTTGACAAGTAACATAAAGTTTGTATTATTCAATTCTATATATATATATATATATATATATATATATATATATATATATATATATATATATATATATATATATATAATGTGTGTGTGTGTGAAAATCTTAAATTTGAATATTTGTAGTTCATGTATATGCATATTTATAGTAAGTGGATGTATATGTATAGCTGCACAAGCTATTAGAAATGTTTGTACAAGCTCTTTTATCAATTTGATAGGATTCTGACATGTATTTGATGAGTAATATAAAGTTTATATTATTGAACTTGATATTTGTATTTATCCATGCAAATATGAAATTGAGATATTTGTAGTTGAGGTATTGTGTACTAAAAATATTACAATATCTTGTGTATAGTTTTTAGATTTTTTATGAATGGGTGCATAGTTGTACAAGTTGTTTGAAATGTTTGCTCAAGATCTTGTATAAAGTTGATAGGATTTTAACATGTATTTGACAAGTAATATAAATTTTATAATATTGAATTTGATATTTGTATTTATCCATGTAAATTTGAAAATGAGATATTTGTAGTTGAGATATTATATACTAATAATAGTACAATATCTTGTGTATATATTTGAGATTTTATTTTAATGGATGTATAGTTGCACAATTTATTTGTAATATTTTTCCGCGCTCTTGTATCAAGTTGATAGGATTCTAGCATATTGTATTTGACAAGTAGTATAAAGTTTATATTATTTATCCATGCAAATTTGAAATTGAGATATTTCTCATTGATGTATATGTATATTTTTTGTAAGTGGATGTATATGTATCATTACACAAGTTGTTTGAAATGTTTGCACAAACTCTTATATCAAGTTGATAAGATTCTGACATGTTGTATTTGACAAGTAATATAATATTTATAATATTGAATTTGATATTTGTATTTATCCATACAAATTTGAATTTGAGATATTTGTGGTTGAGATATTGTGTACTAATAGTAATACAATATTTTATATATAATTTTTAGATTATTTATGAAACAATATTTTTAGATTATTTATAAACTAATACAAGTTGATAAGATTATGACATGTTGTATTTGACAAGTAATATAATATTTATATTATTGAATTTGATATTTGTATTTATCCATACAAATTTGAATTCGAGATATTTATGGTTGAGATATTGTGTACTAATAGTAATACAATATTTTATATATAATTTTTAGATTATTTATGAACTAATATAAAATTTAATATTCAAATATTGGAAATGTTGTTATAATTAATTAAAAAAATTCTAAATTTAATTTGAAAAATATGATCAACTATTAAACTCCAAAATCTCTTTTAATTATAAAGTTGATATACAAACATAACAATCTTAGCTACCAAAGAAAATAAGTATCGGTCGAGCAAGAATTAACCTGCCCTAAAGCTTAACTTTCAAGTCCGTGAAGTCTGATTTCTGAACCTGGGCATTTGTTCATAGGCATGCCAAGTCGTGGTGACTGCATATTTCTGTCACATCACACGATGCAACAACTCGACAGACTTAAATTGACTCCACTGGCTCAAATAATACCATTTATTTTCATTTACGGATTAGACACTCAACTCATTATTTCCAACGGATTGGATTCCATTGGTACGCCGTTTTCAATATGTGCTTTAATTTTTGATACAAGAAAAACATTAAATCACTGTGACGTACGCCATGACGCAACTATCCAACGGACGTGAATTTGAAAAGATTATACAATTTAATTTAATATGCGGCAGGAAATAATTATAAAATTGTGAGCTGAGTGAATACAAACAAATATAAAGATGGAGATGTAACGTTGAAAGAGGGGGAGGGGCGACTCTCATGTCAAGAGAAGACTTTGGTAAAGATTTGCAGAGCTCATTACATTTTTTAATGTGTGTTTACAGTAAGTAAAAAGTACTGCTTCTGAACAAATACAACTTGCCATGCCATGATTAAACTTCAAACTTCCGACTTCAGATCTAAAGGAAGTTGAATTCTGTCGACACAAACTGAGATGCCCCCAACCTCCTTTTGTCTAGCCCGATATATCACGGCAGTTGAATTATAGCTTGACGGAGACTTGTCCTCTTTCGGTAGCTGAGAACGTGGTTAATTATCGCTAATTTAATTAATTATAAGAGTAGTTTTATAAATAAATGAGATGTAGATAAATTGTTTAAAATAGTTTTGTTGTGTTCAATTTTATACACGTTTAAAATTTGGTAGCATGTTAGGCACGTTGTCGTTGATAGAAACATTTGCAGGGTTTGTCGTAGCCATGGTAATGTTTGTGGGATTAGTGGTGGCCATGACGATATTTGAAGGACCGTTTTTGATCATTGTGATGATTCTAAGGGAGGTTTGGGTCTCTCATTTATGTCCTAAACTAGTTTGTAATTCTAACAAAAAAAAATTAAGATTCATAACTCCAAATTCCAAAAAAACGTTACAAATAATTCAAATACATATGATCCCACAACACTTGGTTCGTAAAATATAATTAAATTCATTTAATTTTACCCCTTAAATTATTTCCTACATATATACTACAATTCTTTCCAAAAATAAAAATGCAAGTACCTTCCAGAGTACTCCATTTTTGTGTTTTGATGTGATTGATTTGGGTTTCAACTCATTAATCTAGAACTAGTCATATCGAACTTAGTTTATTTCATTTAAGATACACATAATCTACTGATTCTACTAATTTTTATGATAAAATTTGGATTATTCAAATTAATTCTTGGTATTATTCTTTGTGGACCTTTATTTTTAGTGAATAATAAGAGAATATATGACCTTATCTCAGGTTTAGGCAATGATTTGTATTATTCTCAGTGGAATTTGGGATATGAATGCTTTCTATATACTAAATGATAAGGAAGTATGGACCGTTACCTTAGGTTTAAAAAAGGATCTATCGTGTAGATCAAACAAAAAGACCAAAAATTATCTAAGAATATAGAGAAGAAAAGTAATGAGATATATACGCAAAAAAAAACCCATTAGCCAAAATTTTTTTAAACCAACATCCATAATGGAACACACGAAACCAAAAAAAAGACATCGTTGGAGATCCATATATGAAAGCTATAATAATATCATCATATATGTTGTGACTAACATACTTTATTTTTAAAATTGAAAATATAGACTTATTTATTTCTAGAAACTTTATATTTGGTTTCGATTTACATATAGATTGACCTTATGTTCCGAGCATATCAAAGCTTAAATTTTGATAATCATTTTTTTAAAATAAAGGTATAAAATTATGATGACTTAATTAAAAAATTACATTTATTTTAAATTGATTTATTTGTCCAACAAAAGTTAACCTAACTTTTATCATTGAGTCTATCAAGTTTCACTTTATAAGTCAGCTTTATATTTTTCTACATGTCTCTTCTTCACAAAATTTTTGATGGATCATCATTTTCTTTGGAAATCTTAAGTAGTTTGAAAACTTATCACGAATCGGGTCCCTGTAATCGTTATATTATACTCACACTAAAAATAAAAAATTGAATTGTGTACACTTAAGACACCTCAACAAGCCTTTTTGCATCACAATATTTATCCATGTGTCTTCTTTCCATGTGGGAAGTATTCAAAAACTCTATGCTTCACATGTCTAAGATAGATTGAATAAGTGAGATTGTACCACGAGTCATGATCTCAAGATTTTGTAGACTGTTGTTCAAAAAGCTAAGTCATAAGTAGTTTGACTATTTAACTAAGTTAGATTATGCCACATGAGTTCATCTCTTGCATCATAAATCGATGATCAAATTACTAATATATGAAACATGTGACAAAGAAAAATCAAGCCATGTGTCCTCATCTCCCAGCTACATACATGCACATGGTTTGAAATATAATCAAAAGACATATCAAACTCCAAAGTGACATGAAACCACATGTCTTAGTTAGTACACTCAGTTACCATATGTGTTTATTAGTAAAATCAATTGCTATGTGTCTTAATTATCCTAATCAATTATCATGTGTCCTTCTTGGTAAATTCAATTGCTAGTATAAATATAAGCATAGGAAAAGTAATCACAACTAAGTGGTATATTGTCAACTAAAATGGATGATGACCATAATAAATCCAATTAAGGTGACTAAGATCATAAATGATATGCTACAGTGATACATGTCAAATAAATCCTTGCTAAAGTTTGTCAAAAGATCAAAATTATAAATAGAAATATAGTTCTCATAGACCATTACATGATAATTAGTTATCACTAATAAGATCACAATGATGGATCTGGTGTTTATACTAGGTTATGCATTTTATCAATAATCAATTTTGACACCTTTTCTAAATAGCTAACTTATGATTAAAACTCAAAATCCCTTTATTTTACTTAGATAAAATTTGAAATCAAACAAAAATATTGACAAGTTATTAAAATGGAAGGCAAAGATCAGGTTTTTACTCCATCTCTATTTTGTTTTGGAAAGAAGCTTGAGTTCAAAGACATAGAATTTGACTCAAACACTCTACAAGGAATGTTCCCACACTATTCAACCATATATGAATAAGATTGAGCTTCATGAGAGTTCAATGCCAAATAAACATTCTCCCTCAAGCAAGGAGAATACATAGATAACAACTTTATCATTCAAGTAGTCATACTACACATGATAGTGGCTAATCCTAAGTTATTTATTTGTATTGGTATGCCCTTCAATTTATTTATTATTGACATGTGAACCAATGAAATATTTAATAGATGAGGTAGTCAAGTTCTAATAGATTATGTCACTAGAGTTATCTTTAGGAAATATTATAGGTTATTTTAACTAGACACCATTTACAACCACCAAGTATTTGATGAATGGTTTCATAACCTTGAGGTTGTGGAAACATTCAGAGGTTGGGAATCTATCCTTAAAAAAATTTAAAAAGAGGAAATTTGGCTCCATACCAATCTCAAATTTTAGACCAAAGTAAAAATTATAATGAATTTATTGAACATAATCCATGGAGTAACATCCATTTCCCATGTCAAATAGGTATGGGCTCTCCTCTTATCCATAATATTATAATACAAAGGTGTCCTTAAACTTAGGGAGATAATAATTTATAATTTGAAACGCAAAAGGATTTATCAAAATAGTCCAAATGGACATTTATATATGTTGTCATATCTACTAGATGGAATGTGTATCATTGTGATCCATACAAGCATATCTCCACAAGAGCCTAAAAGAGATTATAGGATATGTGAATATTTTGACATGTTTCGTATTGAATATACATTCTACCATATGGTATACAAAACTATTAATGCACAAATAATTACAATGTTATCTAATGACATAAAGAGGTCACTCAAGTCATTGGGAGAATGTTGTTATTATCCAAACCATATAATCATAAGGGTAGAAGGTACATTGGTAGTTCCTTTTTAATTTCCCAAAATGGTTCCATATAACTTGTTTGAGAAAGGGATAACATACCATCTCAGAGCATAAATTATATTTACAAAAGGGCCAAGTTGTGTATTATATAAAATATGCCATTAAACATAGGTAGGAAACAGTATTAGTAATGTAATTAATTATCCAAAAATTCTTATCATAGACTTTATTTCAATCTCAAACTGGTACAATTTAGACATTAAAATCTTAGGGGTAGAGTGGCTAACCACATAAAGATTTTTCAAGGAATATTGAAAGCGACATATGTCCATAAATGATATGAATGTGATTTAATTTTTATCAATGCTAATGATGAAATATAGGTCTATAATAGGATGAAGGCTACTTATATGCCTCTAGAAATTGCACAAAGAGTAAAATATGATTCTTCTACTAGGAGGTTAGATAATACTAAAATCAACCAGCCTGGGAAAGAGAAATGTACTAAGAGGATATTGATGAACAATTAAAAAGGAGAATACTAAAAAATATTCACCCCTAAAATACCACATGACAACAAATTTTTTCTATGGACATGGGTGGACCTCCTCTAGTTCATAAGGTCACATTTGATTTTAACACTACTAATTCAAATCAATTGAGCCCATAGAAATGATGAATTAGCCCTATTCTCCTCTTACTATGCATGATACAATAGTACCACCTATGGTATCTAGGGGTTGGAGAACTCTTTATAGTACTTTATAAGCTACAAGGGTTACATTGGAAGAGAGGCAATAGTATGTAGCACAACTCCAAAGATCATCATTGGACATTAATAATTCATCCTATTTTGAAGATGGATCTTCAAATTATATTGTAAAGAGGAACATTCATCCAATGTATTTCTAAAGAATCTTACATAGGCATTCTCTGAGACGTCTAGCCCTAGTTCTCCTAATATCTATGTTACCACTAAGGTAGGAATAAATTTGGAGAATAAAGGTCATGTTTTAGATGTATAAATAAGCAAAGAGGACACTCTTAATGTATCTTCAGTAAATATTCATGTTTCTCCCATTAATACTTTTCTCACTTCAACTTACACATAGGTTTATTCATTTTTTATTCCTAGTCTCACATTAGTTGTCACTACTCTAATTATTTTAGTTCATGTATATACTACTCATAGTTCAGTTGAGGTTTATACATCTTATTATTGCATAATTTCCCAAAGTTAATTTTTATAAATAGTAAACAATATTGATTTTTTTCAAATTCCAAAATGGTATGTATGATTTCTTTTAAATGGATGAACATGGCCATCATGACCACCATGACTCTTAGGATGTGGAAATGTACATGTCATAGATTGTTGACCTATGGCTAGGTAGAGACATGCATGTCATGAATCACACATAAGTGTTTCTCCTAGTCACACTGATAATCCACATATCCACATAGACATTTTGAATATGAATCCATAATTGTAAGCACTACCTAACATTTTGCACACCTATGGGGATGCATAGATGGTCTATATGGCCAAAAATAATGCACATGATGCATCATGATGGTATTTGTGTTCATAGATGAAACTTATAAAGACTTATATAAGAACCAATATGCTCATTTATTATCATTTATCTATCCGAACATTATTGAGATCTCCACCTAGCTCTTATTTTCTCTCATGAGGATAAACCTATGCTTAAATACTACCACAATATTCATTTTTATGATTAATTCAAAATGGTTTAGTTTTCAATAGCATTAGTACATATTTTATTTGTTTTATAGCCTAAGGTAATTTTGCTTTGTCAAGTCCTTTTAGTTTTATGGGTTTTCAATGTATTTATTTAAAGATTTTTAATAAAAAATAAAAAACATTTCATGACCATCACAATATATTAATTTAAACCACATCATGACTCTCTACCACCTAATCCACATAATTTATAAACTCTTGTTGAAGCAAAATTAGAGACATATAAATATAAAAAATGAAGTATAATTTTATGGTTTTCTAAACTCCCTTGGTCCTACTCAATGATACCCCCAAAATTAATGATTCTAATATTTATCATGTTGACCTTAAATATTTTAACAAAAGAATTGGTAAGAAAACCAAAGTTCCATGACCATTTGCATTTAGAAAAGTGGTTTACCTAAATTTACTAACTTTACTATCTTAGTTCAATGATTTGATTTGGTATTCTTCTATGCTTGACACTATGATAGAAAATTAAAGGAAATAAGATCAAATGATGGGGACATATTGGAAATAATAGATGTAACATCCATTGGTATGTCTTTGAGCATTCATACACATGAGATATATGGTAAAATTAGTACAACAATGAGGCAACACTTCTAGGATAACAACATTGATAGATATCTTACCATATTCAATTATTCATGTCAAAAAAACAAAATAATCCAACCTTATATGCTTCCAAAAGACCTGTTTAGGATGTAATTAAGGATAAGTTATTAGGTGTGATAACACCTCTCAATCAGGTGGTAGGAAATCAAAGCACCATTATTTTATACTCTTAGATATTCACATCAATAAGTATCATCTAAAATGAGAAGAATAATATTGAATGGGAGAAATGATCAGTGAGGCCTTGGACCAAGAGTTGATCAGTGTGGATACTTGAAAGTAATTCTTCATGACCTCCTATTTGGTGCACTCTTTAGTATCATAAATAGTATACCTTAGACCCACTTAAAGAGAAAATAGAGATGTATTCATATAGATATATGAGTTTTATGATCAATTGAATCTCTATCAAAGCAAAAACAATTTTAGAAGAATCAATGATTATTATATAATGATAATGGTCAAGGTTATTAATAAGGATTGGGGAAGAAGAATTTATGATGAAGCAATAAATTTGATTTCCCCATATGGGATATACTTCAGCCAATTCCATAATTTTACTTATATCAAAGCTATAGGATTTAAAGTATATACTCTATGTATATATAGGTTATGCAATGATAGGATTATCCTAATTAATTTATGCATACAATTGGGTGCATTGCATAAGAGATATTGGGATAGGTATGTTTTGGGCATGGTATTTCCTATCTTTTTGGGCCACTTTACATGAGAGTATGGTAAATGTTCAGGATTAAAAAAATATGAAATTTTAGAGTACACTTTAAATTTGTTTGATAGTCAAGCTTATTTTGATAATAAGAGGTTCTTATATAAATTCCTTGGCATTGGTGCCACTTATGAGCATGTTTCACATTTAGAGGACTACTAACCTATGTTTTTAGACAAGTTTGAAGTAATAATGTGGGAGTAGGGTAAGATGAGCCTAGTAAACATCAATACCTTCATTGATACATGGGTCCTCAATGACATGTTTGATAATAAAAGTGATCTCATCAATCCTATATATGTTTTAAAAGTCATGGGTGTCCTGTTGCCAACTATTAATTGGTCTTTCACAGAGATTTTAGAGTTGTAAGTTTGAACCAAACATGTGGTAAATTTAGAAAAAGAACAGTATGGTAATAAATTAATATGGCTCCCTAGAATAGGAAACTCCAATATTTCATGAAATATGACTCTTTTAAAGCAAAAACCTTACACAACTCAAAATAGTCATGGGAAAAGTATTAACAACATTATAATACAATCACCTCAATATTCAAGATTTGATGATGGGGATAACAAGGATAGAAAATCAAAACCACCTATTAAAAATTGAAAAGAGAGTCTTGTTGTGGGAATAAAGATGCAAACTAATAAATATAAGGTGTCAAAAATTTTCTCAACTCTCGAGGATCCTTGTAATCTCATTCCTAATATCAATAAAAAATATATTTCCTATAATTAGGGAGTAGCTCAAAAAGTAAATGTTTCTAATGTTGAATTATTAATATCAAAATTTATATATGTTCCACCTCATCTATAATATTCATATTTTAAGACACTTTCACCACCACATTCAAATACTTATATGACTCATTTTAGATAGATGTCATTTCAATGGATGAAACCAATGTTGACCAAAAGAAAAAAGGTTGTGGAGGCAAAATTCTTAGATTTTGATGTAGTTCTTAATATTATTCGGACTCTTCATAAAAATTTAAGGACCACATCAAGGATATTATTAGACATATCAGGGGTTAAGTTCATGGATACATCTAGTCCATATGTTGATAAGAATGAGGAGGATATGAGTACAAGTGATGATACTATGATAATATTATCTCTTGGAGAACCAACTCGGTAGAGTGATGTTCATAAACTGTGATAAAAAATAGAGATGATGATAAATAAATATGATTAAGGTGAACTCCCCTAAGAAAAATTGAGAAATAAAGTGCAATAGTTGGCCATGTATGTCAACTATATTCATAATCTAGTTGAGGCACTAATATTTCCTAAGGCAATTTCTCCTTCATATATTCCTTGAATTATTAAGGATGTTATAGCCACCATAAAAAAATAAAACACATATGTAAAAACTCCTTAAGCTTGGGTGGAGTGATTAATCTTGGATGACATGAAATATATCATAAAGGAAATTACATGGAGTGATTGATATTGAGTTATCAATATAATTGAATAGATCAAAATCCATGATAATGAGTTGAAGTTCTAGAGAATGTAAATGGTGATATTTGACAGATGATTGGCATTGAAATTTATGTGATGGTTAAATATATAATCCTTGACAATATAAAATATGATACCTATTATAAATAGTTGTAATGCATCCTTAAAAAGATTAAAATTTTGAACTGAACTATAGGTTAATTGTCATATATTGAAGGAAGATTCAATGGAATAGTTTACCATGGATGTTGTAAAGGAGAGATTCAAAAAATGATAAAGGAAGAGTTTTTAAAAAAATAATTTTACTATTGGTTCAATGATGTCAATGCTTCCCTTAAATAAATGAGTAACCAACTGACTAAGCTATTATAAGTTCCAATTTCTATGTTGATAGTATCTAAAATTTGGTTGACATGATATAGCCATATATTAGTCCCTAAGGGGAGCTCCATCACAGAGGTAGTGAATAAGTTCATACAATATAACGCTTCCCAAAATAAGGAATATGTTAGAAGATTCTACAATTTTTCTATGTTATTTAACCCCAACTACCACTAGAAATAAGACATCGTAGGATGTTGCATGTTTCCTTTGTATTTTACAAAAAAATATTTTCCATTTTGTATTAATAAAAAAAATTGTAAAAATAAATACCATGAAAATAGGAATACTAAGGGTCACATAAAATTTCAAGTTTTAGTCTATTCCCTCTTATCTCTATAAATAGGAGAAATGGAAATTATATAACATGTTTTTGATCTCAAGTATAATTTTGATTGAAATAAATGACACAAAAACATTATGTTCATTTTTCAATATAAGAATGATATGCCCTTAACCTTTAGCATGTCTTGGGATATGTGTGGCCAACTTGTGACTTACATACCTCTTTTATATTCTTGTTACATTTCTCTATGTTATTAGTTAGGTAAGCCTATGGAATAACCATAGCTAAGTAGAATATATATAGGAGGTAATATTTAGTCATTGATTATGATGTTAAATTTTTTGATCTTAGTGCATTGTTATGGAGGTTTCCCCCTCAAAGTGTCTTTGTTATATTATCTCATATTACACTCTATTGTAAATTATTGCTATGTGATCTCTCATATTTACTTATTATATGTGATAGAAAATTATTCTATGTAAAAATCTAGTTAATTTCATTAAAATTGGTATCATAACTTTGATTTGGGCATGTTTTCTATAGTGTGGTTTTTTCAGATTTGATGAGCTGTGAGTTTTATGAGAGGAAGGAGCAAAAAAACACAACTTGCATTTAGGAAGATTTAATTTTTTTTTCAGCGTAATATTATTTGAAACACTTTAAAAAAATATTAAAAAAAAGTCTAGAAAAAAAATTTCTTTGCATAGTTACAGTCATTGGATTCATCTCGATGAGATGATTTCAAAAGTATATTCTGCCGATACACTTTTTTATTCTAAAATATTTTACCCTAGTGTGTAAAGGTAGTCATTAGAATCATCTTATTGAGGTGATCTCAATGGTACCATCTCCTAGTACAATTCTTTTAGGGATGAAGAGGGGCAAGAAACTCCTAAGATTCCTTATGCTAGTGACATAGAATTTGGAACTTCAAATCCACCGGTTTCTCAACATTAAGATGACATAAAGGGCTTGGTTTAGCATGTTGTATTTTTTTAGTTGAAATTGATGTTTCAAAGATGTGCAAATAGATTAATGTTGTTCACACTCAATTGAATCAGATCACTAATTCATTGGTTGCTCTTTCATCTCAGTTACAGACAAACAACCCTCCACTTCATGATTTGGGTCCTCCTCTTTTCAAGACTAACAACTCTAATTTGATGTTAAACTAATGTTAATAAAAGTGGACATGCATAAGTTTGATAGTAAGGATCTTCTCACTTAGATTACCCAAATTGAAAATTTATTTGATCTGCATCAAAATCCTAGTTCTTAGAAGGTAATAATTGCATCTCTATATCTAGAACCTGAGAAATTCATTTCGTATCACTAGTTGTGTGCTTAAAAAAAATAATAATGGTGCTCCTATTACATGGTCTATTTCACTGATGAGTTCTTGGCTCATTATCAGAATAATGTCTCTAATAACTACTTCATCTAGTTAGTGAAACTATGGTTAATGAGAACTATGAAAGATTATATTCATTAGTTTTAGAATCTCTCTTTATAGGTGGAAGACATCATTAAGGAAATTTTTATTGATCTCTTGTTTGGTGGCCTTAAAGATAAAATCTAATTGGAGGTTAGGATGTTTAACCTAATATTTATATCAGCAGCTATCCCATGGGATTGCATGACAGATGAAAAAGAGATGGTCAAAAGGAAAACCTTTACTACTAGACATAATCTCTCCTTTCTAACACCATCATATTCTCCACCCACCAGACTGACACATTAAAAATTTGAGGATAAGTGAGCCAAAGGGTTGTGTTATGGTTGTGACAACAAATGGGCAAAATACTATTGTTATTCTAAGAATAAGTTTTTTTTACATTGAAGGTGCCAATGAGGATGAGGATGATGAGGAGGCACTTAAAAAGGAGGAAGAAGGTATTGAGGAAGAATCTAAAGAATTTCACATACCAATATGAAAAATGTCAAAATATTCACATACCCTATCATCTCTTTTAGGCTCTTATAGAGATATGCTTGTATGGATCACAATGATACACATTCCATCTAATAGATATGAAAACATATATAAATGTCCATTTGGACTGTTTTGATAAATCCTTTGTTGTTTCAAATTATAACTTATTATCTCCCTAAGTGTAAGGATACCTTTGTATTATAATATTATGGATAATAGGGGAAGCCCTAACTATTTGACATGGGAAATGGATGTTACTCCATGGATTATGATCAATAACTTAATTATAATTTTTAGTTTGGTCTAAAATGTGAGATTGGTATAGAGCCAAATTTCTTCTTTTTAACAAATTTTTCAGGGTCATATGCCCAACCTCTCAATGTTTCCACAACCTCAAGGTTATGAAACCATTCATCGAATATTTGTTGGTTGTAAATGATGTCTAGTTGAAATAACCTATAATATTTCTAAAAGATAACTCTAGTGACGTAATCTATTGGAACTTGACTACCTCATATATTAAATAGGTCATTGGTTCACATGTCAATAATAGATAAATTAAAGAGGATACCAATACAAAGAAATAACTCAGGATTAGCCACTATCATGTGTAGTCCGACTACTTAAATGATAAACATGTTATCTATATATTCTCCTTGTTTAAGCGAGAATTTTTTTTTTGTCATTGAACTGTCATGAAGTTCAATCTTATTCATAAATGGTTAAATAGTGTGGTAACATTCCTGCTAGAGTGTTTGAGTCAAATTCTATGTCTTTGAACATGAGCTTCTTTCCAAAACAAAATAAAGATGGAGTAAGAACCTGATCTTTGGCTTCCATTTTAATAACTTGTCAAGAGTTTTATTTGATTTCAAAAAAATTCTAAAGAAAAGAAAGGGATTTTGATTTCTAATCATAAGTTAGCTATTTAGAAGAGGCGTCGAAATTGATTATTGAAAAAACGCATAGCCTAGTATAAATACCATATTAATCATTGTGATCTCATTAGTGAGAACTAATTATTGTGTAATGGTCTAAGACAACTATATTTCTATTTATAATTTTGATTTTATGACATTTGAAGCATAGAGTTTTGGAATGTTTCCTACATGGAAAGAAGACACATGGAGAAATATTGTGATGCAAAAAGACGTGTTGAGATGTCTTAAGTGTACACGATTCAATCTTTAATTTTTAGTTTGAGTATAATATAATGGTTACAGGAACCCGATCTGTGATAAGTTTTCAAATTGTTTAGAGTTCCAAAGAAATCGACAATCTGTCAAATTTCTTGTGAAGAAGAGACATGTAGAAAAATACAAAGCTGACATAAAAAGTGAAACTTGACAGATTCAATGATAAAAGTTAGGTTAACTTTTGTTGGATAAATAAATCAATTTAAAATAAAGGTAACTTTTTAATTAAATCATCGTAATTTTACACTTTTATTTTAAAAAAATGATTATTAAAATTTAAGCTTTGATATGTTTGGAATATAAGGTCAATCTATATTTAAATAGAAACCAAATATAAAGTTTCTAAAAACAAATAGTTCTATATTTTAAATTTTAAAAATGAAGTGTGTTAGTCACAAGATATATGATAATATTATTACAGCTTTCATATTTGGATGTCCACCAATGTCTTGTTTTGGTTTCATGTGTTCCATTATGGATGTTGGTTTTTAAAAATTTTGGTTAATAGGTTTTTTTTTTATATATTTCATTATTTTTTTTCTCTATATTTTTAGATAATTTTTGGTCTTTTTTTGTTTGATCTACATGATAGCTCCTTTTGTAAACTTAAGGTAAGGGTCCATACTTCCATATCATTTGTTATATAAAAAACATTCATATCCCAAATGTCATTGAGAATAATACAAATCATTTCCTAAACGTGAGATAAGGTCATATATTCTTTTATTATTCAGTAAAAATAAAGGTCCACAAAAAATAATACCAAACATTAATTTGAATAATCTAAATTTTATCATAACAATCAGTAAATTATGTGTATCTTTAATGAAATAAATTAAGTTCGATATGACCAGTTCTAGACCAATGAGTTGAAAGCCAAATCAATTATATCAAAACACAAAAATGGAGTACTCTGGAAGGTGCTCACTTTTTTTATTTTCGGAAAGAATTATATTATATATAGGAAAGAATTTAAGCGCTAAAATTGAATGAATTTAATTATATTTTAGGAAACCAAGTGTTGTGGGATAATATGTATTTGAATTATTGTTAAATGTTTTTTTGGAATTTGGAGTTATGAATCATAATTTTTTTTATTATAATTACAAACTAGTTTAGGACATAAATGAGAGACGCAAATCTCTCTTACAATCATCACAATGATCAAAAACGATCCTGCAAATATCATCATGACCACCACTAATCCCACAAACGTTTTTATCGACCACAACCTACTTAACATGCTACCAAATTTTAAACCTATATAAAATTAAACACAACAAAACAATTTTAAATAATTTACCTACATCTCATTTATCTATAAGACTAGACTTATAATTAATTAAATTACTAATAATTAATTTAAAATACAATTTTTTCTTTTTAAAAAATTATTATTTAATATATTAATTTAAATTAACAACTTCCTAACTCTTTTATTCTTATCTCTTCAAATATATTTTAAATAAGGCTTACTCTCAATACTTTTTTATAAAACATCGTATACAAGCACGCTCTCAGCTACCGAAAGAGGACAAGTCTGCGTCAAGCTATATTTCAACTGCCGTGAGATATCGAGCTAGACCAAAGGAGGGTGGGGACATCTCAGTTTGTGTCGACAGAATTCAATTTCCTTTAAATCTGAAGTCGGAAGTTTGAAGTTTAATCATGGCATGGCAAGTTGTATTTGTTCAGAAGCAGTACTTTTTACTTAATGTAAACAAACATTAAAAAATGTAATGAGCTCTGCAAATCTTTACCAAAGTCTCCTCTTGACATGAGAGTCGGCCCTCCCCCTCTTTCAACGTTACATCTCCATCGTTATATTTGTTTGTATTCACTCAGCTCTCAATTTGTTAATTATTTCCAGCCGCATATTAAATTAAATTGTATAATCTTTTCAAATTCATCTCCGTTGCATAGTTGCGTCTTGGCGTACGTCCCAGTGATTGGATGTTTTTCTTGTATTAAAAATTAAAGCACATATTGAAAACGGCGTACCAATGGAATCCAATACGTTGGAAATAATGAGTTGAGTGTCTAATCCGTAAATGTAAAAAAATGGTATTATTTGATCCAGTGGAGTCAATTTAAGTCTGTCGAGTTGTTGCATCGTGTGATGTGACAGAGATATGCACTCACCACGACTTGCCATGCCTAGGAACAAATGCAACTGGACATGCTTCAGACATCAGACTTCACGGACTTGGAAGTTAATGCTTTATGGCAGTTGAATTCTTGCTCGACCCAGACTTATTTTCTTTGGTAGCTAAGATTAGTATGTTTGTATATGAACTTTATAATTAAAAGAGATTTAATAGTTGAATAGAGTTTAATAGTTGATAGGGTATTGGAGTTTAATATTTGATACGGTATTTGAGGGTATGGAGTCCAACTCTTAATTATATTTTTTAAATTAAATTTAGAGATTTTTTTTATTAATTATAAAGACATTTCCAATATTTGAATATTAAATTTTACATTAATTTATAAAAAATCTAAAAATTATATATAAAATATTGTATTATTATTAGTATATAATAAGAGATTTTTTAAATTAATTATAAAGACATTTCCAATATTTGAATATTAAATTTTACATTCATTTATAAAAAATCTAAAAATTATATATAAAATATTGTACTATTATTAGTACACAATATCTCAATTTCAAATTTGTATGGAGAAATACCAATATCAAATTCAATAATATAAATATTATATTACTTGTCAAATATACATATACATCAACTACAAATATCTCAATTCCAGATTTGCATCGATAAATAATATAAACTATATATTACTTGTCAAATATAATATGCTAGAATCCTATCAACTTGATACAAGATCATGCAGAAACATTACAAATAAATTGTGCAACTATACATCCATTAAAAAAAATCTCAAAAATATACATAAGATATTGTACTATTATTAGTATATAATATCTCAACTACAAATATCTCATTTTCAGATTTACATGGATAAATACAAATATCAAATTCAATATTATAAACTTTATATTACTTGTCAAATACAACATGTTAAAATCCTATCAACTTCATACAAGAGCTTGAGCAAACGATTCAAACAACTTGTACAACTATGCACCCATTCATAAAAAATCTAAAAACTATACACAAGATATCGTACTATTGTTAATATAAAATACCTCAACTACAAATATCTCAATTTCATATTTGCATGGATAAATACAAATATCGAGTTCAATAATATAAAGTTTATGTTACTCTTCAAATACATGTCAGAATCCTATCAGATTGATAAAAGAGCTTGTACAAACATTTCAAACAACTTGTGCAACTATACATATACATCCACTTACTATAAATATACATATACATGAACTAAAAATATTCAAATTTAAGATTTTCTTGGATAAATATAGATATTGAGTTGAATAATATAAAATTCATATTACTTGTCAAATACAACATCTTAGAATCCTATCAACTTGATACAAGAGCTTGTGTAAAAAATTCAAACAATTTGTGAAACTATAAATCCACTTAAACCTTATTTTTAAATTTAAAAGATACAACTTAGGTAAAGTTTTCAAATAACTTGTGCATCAATACATCCACTTTATCTTGATTTTTAATTTTAAAAGTATAAACTGTTGAAGTTAAACATATTTTTACCTTCTTGCTTTAATAGATATATCTATATAATTTAAAATAGATATAAGGCTCACCAAACTAGTTAATGCATTGTAAAAATAATTTAAAAAAATAAAAATAATTATTCATTGCTCCAATGATGTTTCACAGAATTGAAAATAGCTATAAAGCTCACTAAATTACACAATGCAATCTAAATATGTTTGAAATAATTTTAAAAAATCTAAAAAAAATTAAAGGAACCAACGGGATGCAAGTCCACAGATCATAAGAGTGTTTAAATTTGAATATCTAATTATTTATATAAATAATATTTTTTTTTTAATGTGTTTTTAATCCTATACTAGTCTTTATGGATAATTTTTCTAAATATTGTAAAACATTTCATCAATTGCACCAACAAGCAAACAAAAAACATGTTTTTACTCAATTTTCCTAATTTTTTAAAAGTATTCGATCAATGTCTAACAACAAGAAAGTAAACAATAGGTAAGAAAAAAAAACAAAGATAATTTAATAATTTATATTGTTTTGATCCAATTCTTTGTATTTTATATATGTTCTCTCATAATTTCCTTTGACAATCAAAACTATGTATTTTTTGATTACACAATCTAAAATGGGTCATATGTTAGTTATTGTAACATATTATAACTTTTTCTATTTGTTGGTTATTATGACATACAAATTTATAATGTAAAATTTAATTGAGACTTAAGACTTAACCTTTTAAGTAGATTCATTTATGTCACATCATTAATATTTTTTTGATTGCATAAGCTTAATGTTGTTATATATTTACTCATTTAATAGGTCGATATTCCAACCAAGTAATATTTACTATACAATTATTAGTTGATAAAATTGATCAATTTTGAGATTAAAAGGAAATATTTATATTAACATGTAATACATGTATACATGCATGCATGCATATATTGATTTATCTCTTTTAAGATTATGGAATTTAACATTACGTTGATAAAGAATTGAGTAATAAATAAAGGAATAAAATAC
>JARHVA010004733.1:45000-327500 GCA_037957365.1 Torreya grandis | reverse complement strand
GGTGCCATCATGATCATGTATGGCCTCTAAAAAGTATCAAAAACATTCCTAGGTAGGTAAAAATACCTAGAAACAATTATGTACTTTTTGATACGATCATTTTAGCATGTGGAAGAGCTAAAATGGACCTATGGGTCAAAATTTATGGCCTTTAAAAGGTTGGACTATTTTTTATACATCATTCTCCTCTGGTTGATAATAATTGAGCTCCTACAAGTTGACTTGATTATACTGCTACCATTTTTCCATGTCAATATTTTTTAGCTACCATTTTATAATCTAATTGTTGTCTTCTTACTGCAATCCTTCTGACTACACCAAATACCAATAGTAATTCCCTTGCCTTATGCTCATTGTCTTCATATCCAAAACATGCACTATTTTTTCTTTCTTGTTATTCGGAACCTATTGCTCCCAATTTGCTTCTTCATCTTAACCATATTCTCCATGAAATTCATATAAATCTAAAACGTTAAATACTATAGATATATCAAAATTTTGTGGTAAACTTATCTCATATGCATTGTCATTGATTTTCTTCACAATTCAATATGGTCTAATATTCTTGTACTTCAACTTATTGTATGTGGCTTTTAGAAATCTTTTTTTTCACAAGTAAACCATTACTGAATCTCCTTGTTCAAATACCTTGGATTTTCTTCTAACATCTACTGTTGCTTTATATTTCTCATTACTTTCATGCAACTTTCTTCTTACTCTTTGCAACTGCTACATATGCTCTATAAATGCTTTTGCATCATCACTAATTTGATCTACAATTGGTAATTGTATCAAATCTAAAATACTCATAGGATTTATCCCATAAATAATTTAAAAATGTGACTTTCATATTTATCTATTCATTGAACTATTATATATAAAATAAACTTGTGGTAAAGCTAAGTCCCATTGCTTTGGCTTATCTCCCACTATGCATTTCAATAAAATTATTAAGCTCCTATTTACAACTTATATCTTTCCATCTATTTGTGGGTGGTATGCACTACTAAATTTTAGCTTAGTACCCATCTTATTCCACAAAGTACTCCAAAAATGACTTAGAAATTTTGTGTCCATATCTAAAGTAACAATTTTTAGAATACCATGCAATCTCACAATATCCATATAAAATAATTTTACAACTCTTGTGGCATCATTGGATTTCATACAAACAACAAAATGAATCATTTTAGAAAATATATCTACAAAAACAAAAATCTAAGTGTTACCTCTCTATGTTTTTGGCAATCCTAACATAAAATCCATACTCAAATCCATCCATAGCCCTCTTGGAATTAGTAATGGCAGGTAAATTTTTGTATTTTGTGCATGTATTTTAGCCACCTAATGTATTTTACACATTAAAGCATACATTGTCACATCTCTCTTCATATTTTGCCAAAAATACTTTTCCTCCATCAAAGTTATTATCTTTGTCTTACCAAAATTTCTAGCCAAACTACCATTATGTAATTTTTTTATTATATTATCTCATAGAGACCTAATTGGAATACATAATTTTTTCCATTTGAAGATATAACATTCTTGTATAAGATACTCATCATGAATAACATCTATCCCACTTGTTAATGGATTACTGCACTGCTCAGCTACCTTGCTAAAATATGGATCAGTATCATATAATTCTTCAATAGCTTCAAATCTAGCTACTTCAGTCACCATAGTAATTAATAATGCTACCCTCCTACTCAATGCATTAGCTACTTAATTCTATATTTTTAATTAATATTTCAATACAAAATTATACCTCTACAATAAAGAAACCCACTTTGTATCCCTACTATTCAAATTTTTTTGTGTATTCACATACTTCAAAGCCTCATGATCTGTACAATTGCATAAAGTTCAACATCATAAGCAGAATAATTTATCCTTACATCATTCAATTTCTTATTGAAATGTGATATTGGCTTTCCTTCTGGACTCAACACAACACCAATTCCCACAAATGAAGCATCACAATCAACCTCAAACACTTTTTTAGAATCTAATAATCCTAAAATTGGTCTTTCTATAATATTATTCTTCAAAATTTCAAAACCTTTTATGGCTACTCTAGTCCATGCAAATTCCTTCCCTCTCATGAAATCTATTATTGGTGCCACAATACTACTAAATTTTTTGATAAATTTTCTCTAAAAAATTGTTAAACCATGAAAAATTCTTACCTCTATAATGTTTCTTAGAATAGGCCACTCAATAATTGCCTTTATCTTTTCTTTATCCATTTTCACACCATCTATTGAAACTATAAATCCTAAAAATACCAAACTATTCTACATAAACCTACACTTCTTTAAATTTGCATACAACTTCTCTTTTATTAATAAATCCTTTACTATTCTCAAATGATGTAAGTGTTCTTATTTAGTCTTAATGAATATCAAAATACCATGAAAATAAACAACCATAAACTTACTAATATATTATCTTAGCATTGTATTCATCACCCTCATAAATGTGCTAGGTACATTAGATAGTTTGAAATGGCATCACCATCCACTCATATTATCTATCCCTTATCTTGAATGCAGTTTCACACTCATCTCCTTCATAAATTTCAATATGATAGTATCCACTCCTTAAATCAATCTTGATAAATAACTTTGCTCCTGCAAGCACTTCCATCATATCATCTACACAAAATATAGGAAACCTATAATTTATTATAATTTTATTAATTTCTTTACTATCCACACACATTCTCCATCCTCCATATTTATTTAGAGTTAGCAATTATGGTGTTGCACATAGACTCATACTCTCCCTTATCACCTTCTTCCTTAGCAATTCAATAACCTATTTATCTAATTATGCATGGTATGTTGAACTCACGCTATAAGCTACTTGATTAAGTAGACTTGATCCTAGAATCAAATCAATGTGACGTTGAATATCTCTCTTCAGTGGTAAACTATCTAGTAACTCATTAGGCATAACAAATGCATATTCATTCAACACTCTTGTTACTTATATTGGTATTGGTACCATTTTTGCATTTTCATTCTTTGCTACTGATACATAACAATACCATGCTACCTTAATATTGTGGATAAATTATTTAGTAGAGATCATGCTTTCTATCTTCTTTTCCTCTTTAAGAGGTAACAAAACTACCTTTGTACCACCTTTCCATAAAGTGTATGTGTTATTTATTCCATCATGAATTAATTTCTTGTTAAATTACCATGGTCTCTCCAATAATAAATTGCATGCATCCACCAGAATAACATCACACCATATTTCATCATTATATGTTTTTCCTATAGAAAATTTGATTAAGCACCTTTTATCTACTGTAGCTTCATTATCTTTCTTAAACCATGAAATTTGATAAGGATTAAGATGTTTTTCACATTGCAAATTTAGTTTCTCAATCATTTTTTTAGAAATTATTTTACATAGCTTTTCAACTAAAGTAAATCTTGTTTGAAAAATATTTGATTGCAGCCATGCATCACCACCTTCTTTATTTTACACTTGTTCCTTCCTTGGAGAAATAATCTTTCTTCTTATCATGAGATTCTCTCCAGCATCTGCTAGTGCACCTTCAATATTATGTTCATCTATTTCAGCCTCAACAAGATTTACTCTTGGGCGATCTTCTTGCCTTCTTTATTGATCTTGATAGTTTGGACACTCAAATTATTTGTGCCCTTCTTCTCCACATCTATAACAAACATAAGATCTATGTTGATATGGAAACCATACTCTAACACCACCATAACCTCATCCTCTCTAAAATCCTCTTCCTCTTTGTTGGTATTGAGACCCTTGTCAACTATCATCTTGCCTTTTTGTACCATGTGATGATTCACCTTTATTGGCATTAAAGCCATCTCTAGTGTTTTCAAACCCACCTCATCCCCTTATTGGAGGGGATCTACCTTTTTTTGGACTAGTATATGTCTTTTCAAAATTTTGCCTATCTTATTTTTCTTCTACCTTCAAAGCTAATTGATAAACCTCCTCCATGTTAAGTATTATATGCATGCTTAATTCATCTTGAATATAAAATTTCAAATAATTTACATACTTTGCAACCATCTAATCTTTTATTTCATCATGCTCCACTCATATGGAAAGCTTATAAAATTCTTCTATATACTCTTATTTACTATAATCTTTTTGCCTCAAATTTTGAAATTTTTTGTACAGGGTTTATACATAATCCACAGGAAGAAAGTTTTCCCTCAAATTCTTCTCCATCTTTTTCCATGAATTAATCTCTGATTTACCTTTTCTTTGTCTCTCTTTTTATAGGTGATCCTACCAAATCATTGCATGACCTTTCAATTTTTTGAATGCAAACTTTACCTTCTTGTCTTCTTTCATAGTCTTTCACTCGAAAAAGTTCTCCATGCTATTCATTGAATCTATCAACTCGTCTAATTTTAAACTATATTCATAATGTGGAACATCAACCTTGATTCCTATATTTATTTTTTTTAAATTCTGAACCATCCTCTCTTCTATTGATGATGGATGCTCTTGATGTTCTTGTTTATTGAACTTCTTCATCACAATTTATGTCTCCATCATCACCACCTTGTCTTCTCTACTGATTGGTGATAACCTCTATTAATTGTTGAACTTGCCTCTTCAGCTCTTTATAGTCTAGTTCATCTATGCAACACCTCCTCATCCTCTAACCATTCTTTACTCCTCTAAGATTTGAACTTGATTTGATACCAGATAATAAACTTGAAAACTAGTAAGACAAATAAAATTACCAATAAGCCAAGATTTTGAATAATAACTTGTATTGATTTGTATTTAATGCATTAAAATAATTACAAACTCAAACCATGCTTAAATAAGCCTCAATTCAGAGATTAGAGTTTACAAGAAAAAAAAAAATAAAATAAAATCTTAAAAAATCATTATTTTTAAAAACACCCAAAATATCTAAAAAATCTCCCTAAATATCCTAAACACTATAATTAGACTATGGGATAAACTTTAACTGAAGTTGACATCCAATACTAAAAATATACAATTTCTAAAAATAGAAAAAAACTCAAAAGAATAATTGAATCACAATTTCAGACTCTTAGATGATCACAGATGGCCTACAAAAATATTGAATACATTTCTAGGTAGGTAGAGCTTTCTAGGAATAGTAAGGTACTTTTTGATACGGTCATTTTGGCACATGGAAGAGCTCAAATAGATCTACGGTTCAAAATTTATGGCTTATGTAATATTGACCTATTTTTCATGCATCAAAAGCATTAATTCACAATATTAAATACAAAGATATAGATTATGTTTTAGATTTATAATGGATCTATAATCTTCTAAAATTATAATATAAATAAAAAATGATTGAACTCTAAAATATTAGTTCGTATGTATTAAACCTAATATGGAAATGAATCACAATTGTTTAAATAATTCAATCAAAGTCAAAATTAAATTATATTCATGACCAAAACATATTTAATTTCAAAGAAGACGTTACCCTTAACCTAATAAATTATAATATATTTAACATCATATTCCACCATATATATTGGTATACACCTATATCCTATTTAAGCATTTTTCATTTTCACTCAATCCCACACTAGTGCCCATATATTTTTCATTCTTACTTTCTAAAATAAACATCCTCAATTGTGAAATTGAGTGCTATAATGGAAATGCTATCACATGTTGAGGGTTTCCTACACTCCTTGTATGATTCCAAACATATTTAATATAATAATTATCAATTAAATGGAGATAACTTATAGGAATAGAATATAGATAACTACCTACCATTAATTCGTGGACACACTTTTCAAAGTCTAATGTTATAATTTCATCATTTAGAAGTTGAGGGTAATTAGTCGCATCATTATTACCATTAAAAATAAGATAAAATAAAATGAATTAATTATTACACGTATATCCTCCCATTTAGAAATGAATATAAGTATTCTATTATTCTCAATATTTCTATGTTTATTTTGATGTTTTTAATTATAATTATAAATATTCATTTGTGTTCATGAGAGTATTGATAAATTTATGTTTGAATGTAATTATATGAGTTTTGTAACCCTAAAATCATATGTCAGGGATTGCTCATCGTATAAATAACCAATCCATTTGTAGACACTATATGGATTATGTAAGTATTAGTAATATGATTTAACCTATCAAGATTATAATTAGACACGTACGTGTATGTGGATAATTTATAATTTTACTTATTTAAAATTTGATACGACATTTTTAGTAAATCATGATTTAACATAGAATGTGAATACATATAATATTCTTACTTAAAGACATGTCAATAATTGCTACCAAGTACGTGCATACACCTCAACTATACAATTGTACAACATCATAAGAACAAAGTAACTATCTACCATTAAATTGGATGCATACAAACTTCATATACAACAATTCCTTTAAGAAATTAAAGTTAGCAAAAACAATAAAAATAAAATAAAATAAAATTTCAAAATTTTCACAAGAGTCTAGGATTTAAAACCCCATAAAAAGAAAGCACACAAGTGTATAAAACTCTCACTTTATGCAAACAAAACGGTATATTTACATAAATCGGGTGGACAAGGCACTCGGTATACAATATTGAGTTTCATGTTTTAATTTATAATAGAGTTTATTATGCTAAATAAAGAAACACATTTATATTATTCTTTAAAAAAAATTGTATTGACGTTTGAAAGTGTTAGTATATTTTTATGATGTTCGTAATTATTTTTCAATAGCATTCTAGAGGTCTTGACGTAATCCTTACAGTTGTTGGCCTTCGCACACGTATGTGAACTCAATTTATCCATGACTTCCTATGAGAAATACACTTTTAAACCTATGATCGCTTGAAACAGTGTTATTTTGTTTACATAATGATGGTGTAACAATAGAACCTAGTGAGCTTTTTAAAATATACTGTCGATAGTCTGATTAGCCACTAGCGACTTGCATGGTATTGTGGCCATAAATTATAAAATCACAGTTGCTAGATGTGGTATG
Organism: Torreya grandis; assembly: GCA_037957365.1. NCBI lineage: Eukaryota > Viridiplantae > Streptophyta > Pinopsida > Cupressales > Taxaceae > Torreya > Torreya grandis. Next base: position 320,486 of record JARHVA010004733.1, on the reverse strand, counting down.
TTTGTGGTTGTTTTAGTGTAAATTTATGTTTAGATTGAAATTAACAATATTTGATATAAGTAATTTTTCATAGTTCAAAGATGATAGCTGAAGTATATAATGTACTAGATCATTTCTCTTTAACTAAAACATATAACTATCTAAATTCGTTGAAACTTCTTGCAATACGTTAAGTGTGTGACTCAAATAACAATCCCAGAAGAAATAATAATAGAACCTGTAGGATTTTAAACATTTATAAATGTACTTATTTGTATAGTGGATATTTCCTTTTGTATAAGGATAAGAAAGCCTCCTTATATATGAACACTCTTTTCACATACTAGAATTAACTTTGGAGAAAAAATGTAAATTGATGTTGCTTACGAACTTTTCCCATTTCTGCCATGTCCATACTTGTCCAACGAATCTTTTTTTATGTCACTTGTGTACTTGCTTATAGAATAGGACTTATTTTTCATTACGTTTCTCCTGGAATACGCAAATATGCCTTAGAAGGAAAAGTTATGTGGAGACCAACGCATTAGGTGGTCTATCAGAGGATAAATAAATATCAAGATTTGGTAAATGTTGTAATCATTACAATTTATAAAATTCCAAGATGAATGTGATTTGGAAAGTAAACAAAAAACTTTAAAAAAAAACTGGAGGCTCGTATTTGAGATCTGCAGCTTGTCTAACAAATTAAACGCTCTGGGAACATAGAAATTATGTAGAGATATTTATTTTAATCTCCTTGCAAAGAAAGGTTAGTATGAAGAATGAAGAACAGAAGAGGGATGGGGACACAAAATATAGGAGGATTGTCAGTAGTGCTTTGATCTCTTTCAGGCATGTTTAACCTCCAAAACTAGTCTTTATCTCATGATTATAATTTATTTCAGCATTCGACTCCAAATGTGAGTATAATGCTTACTAGAATTATTTTTTTTGAAACATGAGACATCAGTTTCCATAAACTATAGAATCTAATCTTCTGATTTTCACTTGTGTTAAACTATTGCTATAATCAGATTTAGTTTATGGTTTTGAAGATATTCTTCTAGTAGTATCATTTAATTCATAACCAACGTGCTTCTATTTTGTTTGTTGAATGTCCTGTGAGTTATGTGGTCCATTCCGCTTGAGTAATGAATGTAATTTAATGGGCACAGAGATTTATAAGCTAGTTGTTATGATAAAATTAAAACCTAATGTAATTTACAAAGAGATATATAAGCTAGTTGTTGCGATAAAATTGAAACCTATTTGTATTGGATTGTAAAACAATCTGTGAAAATGGTCATATCTATTAATTCAGAATCTAGGATTATATCAATGTTTTAGTTTTATTTTATTGTAAGTTAGAAATAAACAATGAATCACCGTTTGGGAGAAAACACTAAATCAGCGTCTTTTAAAAAAAGGATCGACAATTATTATTTTTCCACTAATATGATTGTTAAGGTGGTTGTCTTTTCTTCGCGTCGTGACTATATTTTGTTCAGCGTCTTTTAAAAAAATGATCAACAATTATTATTTTTTCACTAATATAATTGTTAAGTTGGTTGTATTTCTTGGCATGGTGACTATATTTTGTTCGCATAGGATAATGCATGGTTCGTGTGTATTCCTTCTAGTCATTTATGACATTTAAATTTTGCTCTTCACAAGTTCTGATTTATTTAAAGAGTTTTAAAAGGATTGAAGCAATGCCAAATTATTTATATAATATTTGAAGAGGTGTGTCTTGAAATATGATTTGCCCATATTTCTATTCCATACATATCAATTCCGTATTGGATTATTATTGAACCATGTTCGCATCCAATATGTCATGTATGTACACTAGGAAATATACATTAACAAATACACAGTTTGTATATGTATCTGCAAAATGAACAAACACATAGTTGGTATGTGAATGTGCAATGACCATTGGTTGAGCCTAAGGTCGTTTACTAGAAAAACATAAAACTATTAAAATACCGGGACTTGTTTTAATGAAATTCCTAGACTATAAAAGTAATGAAAAACATCTCCGTAGTGAATGGATCGATGGTAATATGTAGTCAGCACTGTTTTTTTTATCATTTATAGCATAACTGAGCATTTCCAAAGTTGTAAGAGTTTCACACTATCGGAAAATTATATATTTGGACTTGAATTTATATGTTTACATGCTCAAAATATAAGCTTGCTTTTTCTTATTTTTCTTTTTCCGTATCGTATTTCATAGTGTCAAGACTTTAAGGAAATATAGAACTCCGTCAATTGACTTGGATTTTCCATGATTTGATAAGTGCTAATTCTGTACAGGACCTGCACTATTTGGTTTAAGTTGTTTGAACCTGTGTTTGAAGACACATTCATACTATGATGTGAAATTTTGGGGGAGTGTTATTTTTATGTTCATTATAAATCTGTGCATGTGAGCCCTCCAGATTTGTGGTGTGAATTACATTATCTTAATGATATGTTGGATAACCATTGGATAGTTCCCTCTGCTTATTTTTAGTTTTATTTATCTCAAAACACTTATTTCATGTTTCCAAACCTGATTAATTGTGATAATATAAGCTTTGAAATTAATGGTGTATCTCGTATATTTTGTTGCCGTAAAAATTAAAGTTCGCAAGTTCCAGTTATTTTATAATGCTATATATGTACGAATTGAGTATCATGAGGAGGTGTTCATATCATTTTTATTCTAGTATTGATTAGGATGATATTCATCTTTTCCTTATATTTTAAGAGAAAACATTGACAACAATTTACTGATGTGACTTTTATGTTGATGAGTATCGGTCAAATATGGTACAAATCTCTTTTATATAAATAACCTCCTCTTCATACATAGCCTTCCCTTCATCTAATTATTTTTATAGAACATTGGTTGAAACATTTTATTTTCTTTTACAAATATAAATATTGTATTCTCTTCTTTCTTGATTATAGACTTTTCTAGCATATTTTTTTGTTACAAATTTATAATTAAAATAAAGATATGTATTATTTATTTTGTTAAATTATTATTTTATGTTTATTTATATTACATCTTTGTTGATAAAACTAATCTTTTGATAGCGTTTAAATAAAAATAATAATATTATTATATTTTTATTTATTATTATTATTTGTTTATCATATAATGAAATATAATAAGGTTTAAGATTAACCCAGGATTATACATTCATATATCATATTTATTTATTTAAAATATGTTATTAAACAATACATTGAAACACCTCCTTTGTATAAAAACTTAAGCTATTGTCCTTAACATCTTAAAAACCATTTAAATATCACTCGTTTGATGAATTACAAATATCACATTCTTATAAATTATAGAGATTTCTCATGTTAAGATGTATTCTAATGAGGATTTTTTAACCTCTACGTTGATGTTATATCATGATTCACTTCTAGCTCGTATTTGATCTTGCTAAATTTTAATTGTCCAGTTAATATGTTCTAGATAAAAATAAAAACTGTTTATGTTGCTATGTACTGGAATTTCAAATGAATTTGAATAAGATTGTCAAAGTTATACCTTTTTTGTGTTGCAATCTATTGATTAATTTCTGTCAATACTTAATCCACTAAATAAATTTGAAAAAGGGAACATAATCCACCTTTCGTATCCTCTAAATCTTAAAATCACAATTGTATGGATTGCAATTACTACTCCTTTTTAAATGATTTTGATTCAAGTTATAAGGATAATATGTTGGAGACTCCTTATTGTTATGATTTAAATAAACATATTTTTATGTCTTCCTCCATGGCCTCCATCAATGTCTTAGTTTCCAGTTGTACTTTATAGTCCTGGTGATTGTTAGTAAAGGTAATATATTATCTTAGCATTGGTTAAATATAATTGGATGAATTGGGAAATTGAAACCTATGGACATTGGTTATTTTTTAGTGGGTCTCCGTAAAATTGTATCAAGCGATATGCTTGATTCCTTATAAATTTAATTTTTCTTGGTCTCAGGTATTTCTTTACGCATGTCCATTGAAGATGTGTTCAGTTCCATAAATATTTTCTCTTTTACGTTCTCAACAAAATATTTATGCCGTGACTTAAGTCGCTATCGATGGTTAATGGATTATTAGAATGGTAATTTGGGTTTTATGCATGTATTATATGGGTGTCCCTGATACAATTATAGTGTGCTAGGTTCCTTATGTTTGTTTATGCATTCAAATAAGTATAATGAAATTACAACAAAGTTTTCAATCATATACTTCTAATTGATTGATTAGGGAAATGAATGAAATATGACTCTCTTGTCTTAATATGGTGAGTCTAGTAACTCATTTTTCCATTTAAAAACACCCTTAAAAAATGAAGAAATGAACTAATGTTAATGAACTTTAAAAAAAAAAAAAAACCTTGTTATTCAATTGAATCTAAATATTAATAAGATTTAAAAGAGTTTCGAATTTATTTTATTAATGTCTTTACAGTCGTTATGGTTCTTTTGTGCATAAGTATATTGTCATTATACTATGGACTAGGAACATGTTCTTTTTCAATGGACAAGTCCTTTCTAGAATGTGATGCTTTCGTGAATCCATACCATTTGTCAATTGGGAGTGAATCACTTATGGCTGATATAAATTTGATAGGTAACTTAATTAAATATAGTGTTTGAGTGAGTGTGTGTATATATATATATATATATATATATATATATATATATATATATATATATATATATATATATATATATATATATATATAGAGAGAGAGAGAGAGAGAGAGAGAGAATTCTTTCAGGGAGGATCTTAATTTGTTTTGAATTAAGATAAATTGGTATTCACTTGTATTGAAGGTAGTTTACGAACATTGCTATGGAAATTATTTTTGTATTGAAGGTAGTTTATGAGCATTGCTATGGAAATTATTTCAAAGAAGCTAAGTGCTATTTTTGTTAATCAAATTTTGTCTCTTAAGATTTATTGACTTTTAATATAATCCATCTTTTAATATGAGATGCTAAGAAAAGTGTGTTGTGTTTTTTTTGAGGTGTGTGTTGGGGAGGTGTTTTACAATTGATATCAGAGCATAGTTTCAATAATGGATGAACTAGGTAAATTATCCTTGTTTTTTCATCTCGTTTTTATATCAACACTAAAACTATAATTATGTCCTAATTTTATGAAAAATTGTACATATGGTGACTATCAAACTAAAGCACTTTATAATAATGCGATAATTGATATAGAGAATGTCACATATATCATGTGTATGTTAGTGTAAACCAAATTTCTCTCAGATATTGTGTAGTAAAAAAATTGTCTTTTAATGATTTATTTATTATATGGTATCCTTTACTATAAAATTTTGTTGAATTATTATGATAAAAATCCATTAGGATGAATCATTGAAACAATTATTGTCTTTATCTTTTGTAGAATGGATAAAATTGAGAGATAGGCCTATTATTTTAATTTATGAAAATTGGGTTATGATGAAATCAACGTAAAGTAGAAACTCGTTATAAGTATAAAAAAACATTCATGATAAAAATGAAAATTATATTAGGCATTTGTTGGCTATAATTCACTTAAATAATTTATCTCATATGATAATGACATATATATAATGTTTAGCAGACATTAAAATAGGAAAATTGATTTTTTTTTCCATAATACATTTACGATTATATATACTTATAAGTTTGATCGTGGTTATTGGTTTTATAGATATGTTATCTAATCTAGTATAGACTAAATATGAATATTTTGAGTTCGATTTGTATAATCCATGTTTCGATACTATATAAATAACATTACTATATCCACATGCATTATTTGTATCTACTCTAAGATATGTGTAGATGCTAACATTGATTAGACTAATATGATGCTTGGAGAAACATGAGCCCTTAATAGGATACTTACTAATACTCGTAAGATTGGAAGGGAGTGGATGGGATTCCCATAAAAACTCTACTTCTCCATTCTTAGATATAATTAAGATGCACATTATAGTGAGCTCATGAAGGAAAAATTTATCAATGAGTGGGATGATTGATGGATTTGAATTTTTATATACTATTAGATGTAATGAAAGAGAAGATTAAGGTTGTGTAAGTCTACATGTTAAATATCTTCATATACTCATAATGTCACATGCAGATTTATCTATGGCTAGATAGATCAAAAGAGTATTTTATGGTTGTGAAAGGTTACATATTGGTTCATTTTGAGAATTGATTATACATATTGTGGATTCATGACTAGATATCATGATAGTAATTGGATTCATGTATCTTTAATCTTGTATCCATAACAGGGGTCATGGGTTTGTAGGACTTTATTTGGATGCATTTATTTTCAACTAAAATGATTCATTTCACATGTATCATCAAATACATGTGGCTAGAGTAAAAAAAAAAAGAATTAAGAGATGTTTTATATTAATTTAAAATTATGATTATTCAATCATCCTTTGGTAAATGCATAAAAATATATTTGAACTATAGTCACTAACTATGCATGAAAATATTATAAAACTTTAGTAAAATCATAATATGTTTATGCATTTTATGTGTATGAACATGCATTATTATGTATGGACACATTTACAATTAAATTTGGTTCTTACTTTTATGAGGGCACTCCTGTAAATCACATAACACTTCCTTAAGGTGAAGTGAATCTATCAATTTTAGATCATATTATTATTTATGAATATCTTTGAGATTGCAATCATGCAACGTGATGACTTGAATCTATAGTATATTTTATTTATCACCATCACATGATATTATGAAACCAATTACATGTTATTATCTTATAATTAAAAAAAAAAATCTAGTAATATGTTAAAGACTTGTGCAAATACACAAACTGTCATGACCTCTCTTCCTGTACTATGGACTCATTCTCATACTTTAAGTTGTTTTGGACCTCATTTAGTATTTGTAATAAGATGAGTTGATTTTTAAGATAGCTTAATTTTTGTGTTTATTTCAAAATTCTATCAGGTCATCGATGGGATTTTGCAAGAAAGCAAGGTACAAATTTAATCTCATTTTCAAATTCCAAGAGTTAAGAAATTAAATTGTTAAATTATTAAAGCTATTTTTTTGTAGAATTATATGCAATGTTGTTATAAATTACAATCACGATCAAGAGAAATATTTAATGAAATGAATGTTTAGTCTTTTCTGTTACTCTCTTTATAGAAATATAATTAATAAATGAATTTAATATTGATGGAGAATATTATTAAATTCAAAATTATTTGAAATCGTAAAAATTTATTTTAATTAATAAAAAAAGAACTTTTCTATTATTTAATTGTTTTAATTTTTAAACTTTGAAATAAATTATATTTTCATAAATAATTTGTTTTAGAATTATTAAATATTAATGAATTATAGATAATTTTAAGTTATTAATTAATTACATTTAATTTAAACCTAACAAATGTTTCGATAAGACTAATCTATCTTAACATAATATATAGAGAATAATAAACTTCAAGTTCAAATTAAAATCACTCCACCTCTAAAACCATCACCACTTTAAACTCATGCCACTTATAAAATATCTACCACATCATTGCCACATAAGTGATAGTCAATAAACAATTGAGTCAAGTTAAAATCCAATCAAAAATAGAGGATAATGCTTGGATAACTACCACATAAAGAAATAGTCAAAAACCATAATTAAAGGGTGAAAACAAATAAGCACACCATGAGGTATCCATTTGAAATAAGTAATTTGCATGAATAAAGGACATAAATAAAGATCAACGCTCCACCCTATGTCTATGCCCACTTTAACACATGCAAAGAAAAAGGGTCTGCCACATAAGAGTTAGTTGTAGCCAATCACCGGTCAAAAGGAGAAGATTTTTTGTGAAGAGAAGTGATAAATAAAGGAAGAAAAACATGGAAGGAAGAAAGAAACATAGAATTGAAGGGACAAAAGGCAATGGGGGAGAGAGATGCCTTGTAAAGAGAGATCAATACCATAGGGGGCAATGAATCACTCAATGCCATTAATGTTGTTGACATATCAAGTTATGTTCTATTTTCTTCTTTAACTCAACGAAGATCAACACCACCACCATTTTCTCTACTGAATCAATTCAAGTGCATCCACATTCCATTTTTGTCAAACATTTCAATGTCACAAGGTAAATATTTTAGTTTATTTAAAATTATAAGGTAAAAAAATTGATTTATTTATATTGTAAAATTAATATTTTATTTTATTTAAATTTGAAGTGAATAATTTGTTTTATTTAAATGGTAAGATATATATATTATTTTATTTAAATTGTAAAATAAATAATTTATTTTAATTAAATTGAAAGGTAAATAATTTGTATTAATTAAATTGTATGATAGATATAATATTTATTTACAATTGTATAACAAATAATTTTTTAAATTTAAATTGGAAGGTAAATAATTTGTATTATCTAAATTGTAAGATGAATATAATATTCTATTTAAATCGTAAAGAAAATATAATGTAATTAATTTTTAAAAGACTAAAATAGAATGATTTTAGTATTACTAGAAACAAAATGATATTGATGCTTGTTGTTAGGGAATGTAAATAATTTTTATATCAAATAATAATGTAATAAAGTAATCAGATATTCAAGAGACATAACATATAACAATATGAGTTCATCTAATATTAGTTAATATATACAACTTTATAGTATGTATCTATTTACAAACATTAACATGATCTCTATACCCAGTTCGGTGGGAAGAAAAGTAGGATATAGCATTAAAAAAATGAGATTTTTTTATATATACTTAGTTAAAGATATATGAAATACATTTTATTTAGTTTGTAAACTTACATGCATAAACCTATATTATGAGAATATTGATTTAGATACATGAAATTACCATAAAGCAGTCTAAGTTATCATAAAACAATATTCCAAGCGGACCCTTACTTTGATTGTTATTGAGCTTTGATGATAAATTTGATTATCATTAAGATTAGTATGAAAATAAATATCCTTCACTCTAGAGTTGAACCCTAAAATTTCAAAACCCTCCTTTCAAACGTATAAAAGATTTATTAAAATTTAAGTTCAATAAAATATGTGTATAAGTTATTGCTTTTAAAAAAGTTTACCTAAATAGACTAAAGATATAATTGCTTAGAATAAACATGGTTGAAAATCAACATGATGTCTATATTAGGAGATTACGTTTCTACTTTCCTACTAAAGAATTTGTTTTTGAAATATAATATATTAATTTATTTAAAGTATTCTTTACTTTTCAAATCTCAAATTTAGATCAAGAATTTAAGGTTAAATAAAATTACGTAGCATTGAGTATTAAGCGGTGCCTCTGGCTCACATTTATGGTTAATGTCATCATGTTTGAGCTACTGTATTCATAACCTAACATAGTTACAATAATGATGTATGGGCATCATCCGTATAAACCATCGAGAAGAAATAAGAACCATGCCATGTCATTAAGACCAAGGGGTGTGATAATTCCTCTTGATCAAAAACACTAATTAAGATAAGAAAATATTTTTGATTACCTCAAACTATTTTGGTTTGTAAACTTATAAAACATAATGAAGAAAGTACATTTCTTAATCAAAACTAGGTACCACAAAAAAGAAGCAATAAAAACTAGAATTAAGAATGTTAAACTAATTATTACCAAGAACCTACCAACCATATGGCTTTCAGATAAAAAAAAATTATAAAAAATAATTGTAAGTATTAGGTTGATTAAAGCAAAGATCAAAAAACATTGTTGATGTAAATAACAAGTAGAAAGGTGGATGTAGCTTGCAAATATTCATTTCTAGTTCTTGTTAGGACATAGGGATAGTTTACTTAAACAAGTAATTAGTCACTTAATCTGATAATTTTTGCTCCTATTTAAGTAGTTATCATAGAGGAACTATGTAGAGAACTAGGCCCTAGAAAGGGATACATACCCAAGTCTATGGTTCATGTGAAACTTAGAGTAGAAAATAGAACTACGTGTATGCTACACTTTGATCTTATTCAGAAGTAGGTATATAAGTTATCTGGGATACGAAGGATACTTCTAGAAAATAGGTGAATAGGATAGAGTTAGGATTGTGTGCTATACAAGATTAAAGTCAATAAAAAGGCAAGACCATTATAATAAGATCCTATTTTAGATAAACAAAGCAAAGATAATAAACCTATGATATACTCAAAAAGATCCAGATTGGATCATCATAGTTCTTAAGGCTTTAGGTCAAATTCTGAGGTAGATTATGACTATTTATTATATGTTGGATACTCCTATCATGGTGAACTCAATGCTTATGCAGTAGATATGAGTGGTGAATAGAGAGTGACTTAGGATTAGATTGGTCCTGATGAGTCAAGTATCTAGCTAGAGTATAGCCTAATGATGTGTAGATGCCTAACCTCTAAGGTTAGATTATTGCTCATTTGGAAAAAGAATTCCTAACCCGTATGGTTAGAATGCTTGTTTATTTGACAAAGAATAATAGATGCCTAACCCATATGGTTAAATGCTTGCCTAATTGACAAAGGATATATGATAGGATAAATTATACCCAGGTTATATTCACAAAAAAATTTAATTATTATTTTTTAAAATGTCTTCTAGGATAGGATTTTATATCTCTACACAAACCATATTACATTCGCAAGAGTGATCATACTAAAAATATATATAATTAAACCTCTTAGATTAATATGGGTAAGAAGATATGTTATGATAACACAAGCACATATGTCCAAGAATCATAACCTACCTCGAGTTTACCTTGAACTCATCATAATTGACCTAAACTCATATGAGCTTAGGCACATACCACCTAAGCTCCCTTTTGACTCTATGCTGTTACCAAGAACTCTTCCCTTGTTCGTGCTCTACTATATTTCTGTCTCAACATTTTTTCACTATAACAAGCTCATATGGGTTCATTTTAATGATTTTATAACTATGTGCTTCCCAACAAGATTCTAGGTTCTTCCTTGAGTTCATATCTACCTATGTTATGAACCCCAAAATCTTACTCTAGCTTGACTCAATCCACTTCAATAAGGTCACTTGTTCCTACTTTAGGTTTTGTTTGCTACTTGGGGTTCCTTATGGAGCTCCTTGGTCTCCCAAAATGATGTTACTTTTCCTATTTTTATTTCTCATACCCTACAAATTCACCTTGGATTGATGTCTTAATGACAATTAAATAACAATTAAATTTAACCTCTAATTATATTATTATCACCATAAACACATTTCACTCATTTATTGTTTTGGGTTTAAAGTTGAATGACTTGGTGGCATCCTTGATGAGATTCAAACCTAATATTTCTCTACCTATAGGACCATATGGCACCCATGCATTAGCCTAACTCATCAATAGGTTTAACCAAGCGTTATTGACCTCGATCTACCACTTAGACACATGGTATCTATTCACTTTCAAGCTCTACCACTCCACGCTGTCTCCTACCTTCAATACATGGCATAAATTAAGTGGTCTTATCCCTGCCATGACTAATAAGTTGGCACCTAGGCCCTTTCATGATTGGTCATGGGTTTTTCCAAGCATGGCAAACCCATGGGCTAACAACACCCATCCATGATTGGTCGCCAGAGTCCTTGGACCATGTCAAAGCTGATAGGTGTAGAGACCCATCCTCTTCATTCATTAGGTGAGGGGACTAACAACTTGAGTAGGCCAAGGGTCTCCCTTTTGTTACCATGTGTGATAGATTTTGAACCCAAATGCTTAAGTGTTTAGATTGATGTAGAAGTGTCATTCATAGCCTATGTAGACCTGTGATCTTAGTTAAACAATAGTCAAATGTAAACTCTAATTGTGTTGTCATCATAATATATAATTTTCACTCATTTGTTGGTTTAGGTTCATGATTGGATGGCCTAGTGATGTCCTTGATGGGCATCAAACCTAATATTGCTTTTCCCATAGTACCACATGGTGCCCATTGATTGGGCCAACTCATCGACAAGTTCTACCAAGTGTGACTAACCTAAGGTCTACCACTTAGACACACGGAAACCATTCAATTACTCTTATGTCTAATGCTTGACACTAAGCTCTTCCTTTGTAGGTTGTTTCTTAGCTTTGACGTGTGGCACAAATTAAGTGGTCTTGGCCCTTTCATGACTGATAGGCCAAGAATTGTGCTCATTTTTATTAGCCCTAGGGTTTGTCATGCCTACTAGGCTGGGGGTTGATAGCACTCTCTATGATTGGTCGTTGAGGTCCCCAAACCCTATTAGAATAGAGAGGTCCCAATGCCCCTCCTCTTTGTTCATTGGGTGAGTGACCTATGAAATTTGACAAACTAGGGGCTGTCCATTTTATTCTATGTGTCACGGATGTGAAGCCTAAATGCGTAAGTGTTGAGCTTGATGTCAAATTGTCATTGATAGCCTATATGGATCTTACAAGCTCAAGAAAAATTTTGACTGCATTAAAAGATCCCATGAAAGAAACAATGCTCTTGGGAAGATAGAAAAAAGTTGAGAAAGAGCATATGAAGCTTGATAAAGTCTTAAAGTGCTTGAGAAAGCAAGGTACTGAAACTTTTGTATATTTGAGTTGACCAAAAATATCACAAGTGAACAAATTATTAAACCTTGGGAACCTTCTACAACCTTTAGGAGATCACTTTTCATCAAATAAACCCATCATTTGCATGATTAAACTCATAATTATCTATAATAAATTTAAAAAAGAAGCTCCCCATAGCTGCATAGGGCATGGTGTTTTTTGGGGTGCCAATAATGTTATTCCATTGAGGAAGGCTTCGTTTAAAGCATCTAATGCATTTTCAAGACATATCACTCCACTTCATCAACAAAAAATAGTAGAGAACAACATGCATTTTAATTAACCTAATATATAAATCTTACATACACCAATGTTTCAAAATGCTTCCATGGAGAAAAGCATGGTGTACTTACTCCATGTTGTGTAGGGGAGTCATATAGACATACTCTCAGAGCTTGATAATAGTTGTACAGTTTCAACCAAATTAACAAGAGAGACAAACCACACACATAGGTGATCCCAAAATGTGAAGAACCAATATGAAAGAAAACATAGATCAACACTATGACCAACACAATGTCCAACCAACCTCAAAAATAGAGGAAAACCCCTCTATTTATACATTTTCCCCCTTTTTCAAATCTAGGAATGAGGATTGTAACATGTAAAAATTTAAAACACCCCTCCTAGTTTTGATAAGATGCTCCCATATATAATATGCCCTTTACCATGCTTATAATCTTCATACATTTGTAACGAAAATGATTCCTCTAACTGCCTCTTTAATAAATGATGAAGATTTGGAACACATCTTTTGATTTCTTAGGCTGGAAATACATTCTACATGAGTTGGAAAGATAAAAATTGTGGGGAGAGGCCAAAAAAACTTTGTCCTCATGTGTAAATACCTAAATATGCTCTAGACCACTTACTTTCACAACTAGAACTTTAAGGACAACTTCCCTTCCTCTTATGTATTCCATTGAATAAATTTCTCTTATAATGATGGCATGGGAATATTTTGGATCTCTTGCTATTCAGGTGATTTTATTTGGAGTAACCTACCTTAGACTTGTAAGCCTAAAATTTCTCTCCCATGAAGGAGCTTGGATAATCAAATCATGAGAAAATTCCATACCTAGGTCATTTTCAACTTTTTACTTTTTGGAACCAATTTGTATATTCACACTTTGCACTTTGCACCTTTACTTTTTGTAAATTTGATTTTTTGCACTTTTCAATCTTCACATTTTCCCTTTTACAAATTTTCCATTTTATGATTTCCTTCATATTTTTTTATGCTTAAATGGCTTATTTTCATTTTTTCTCTTTCAAGGAAATCTTGGCTCCTTTTACAAATTTATAATTTGTAAATTTACACAAGCACAGTTTACATAGATGCAATTTGCATTTATAGATACCTTTAGGGAATCCTAAACTTCAAATACACTTTGCACTTTTGTAAAAGTGAAGATTACACTTGGAGTTCTCATTTCCTTCAAAATCTCATTAAGTTGACTTTTCTCCTCCTTGTTTTGATTGGTGGGATCCGAAGAGTTGACCACACTTTACATGGTACATTTTGAGAACTTAAATTTTCTTTATTCTTTAACTTTTCATCCATGAAACCTTGTTGAGTAGAGTACTTTGTATATGATTTTACAAAAAGTTAATCTCTCCTCTATTTGATGTAAAAAATAAAAGCTTCTTTTTGTTTGCACACCGGATCTGGATTTTGAACATTCACCAATGAGATTTGTAGTTCCCCTCCATGATTCTCAAGTTCCATCTCATAAAAAAATATAAAATATTTTAGATGAGTTGACATCAGAAATAAACCTGTATATAGGGACCAAAAATTAGGGAGTTCATGCTCATGAATACCACTCAAAGACTGAATGATGGAATGGAACCATAGTCTTTATCAATCCCTCCTATTGAAAACATAAATAATCTTTGTTCCCATTTGCTAAAGATATGTATATACATGATAAAACCTATCATACACACTAGCATTTTCACATCACACACCTTTAACTTTGTTCATTCATGCTTTAGATTTATGAATACAATATGCCCAATTTTTTGTACTATAAATTATTTTCCCTCATAATGTGCAATGATCAGCAGGGGACTTCTTTCGGTGAACAGGAACATCCAATTTCCATTTTGTGACAGTAGAAAGCTCCAATGCTGAATTAAATTTACCCATATCATACCTAGAACCTTCTAGAAGACTACAATGTCTATTGAATCTGCCTTCAATGTTACCCTCTAAGCCTTTAGATCTAAAGAAATAAAGCAATAGAAGGGTTATTTGTGCATATTCTATTCCTTATTATAGAAACTAGTAGTAGGACTTATCAGCCATCAAGATATAACACAATTAAAAGAGCCAATATGTTTATGGATAGGTTTGGTATTTCAAACTGCAACTCTCTTTGATTCGGTCATGATTAATGAAAACATTATATTTTTGTTATACAAACATTCTAATATTCCCCATGAAAGAATTACTAGATCTTGTTATTGATTTCTCTAGAAGTTGTTGGTTTCAAGGGAGTCAAGGATCATTTACCTTTTAGATCTATCATGTATGATAAACTAATTATTGGTCTTAATCTAATTACCTCCGTTTATTGAAGTTTATAAATGCATGACAATTTCTTCAAGCTTTCCTCTTGACATCTCATCCTTGTTTGTGGCAACCAAGTATGCATATTATTCTTATTTCAGATTTATGAAAATTCCACTCTTCCCATGCAAACATTCCATATACCTTACTATCGATAAGACATAATATGTGGCCTACATATTACATATAGTGGAAATTTCAAACCATACATCTGTCTATAAAGAATGTACTCAATGCTTATCTCCTTTGTAGAATCTAAAAGTGCAGGTGCACATTACACTTTTCACCTTGTGTTGGTGTAAAATGAATGCAAGATTCTCATTTATGACACATTCCCTCTATGCATTTTCCCTAAGATATAAGGCTTCCCAAACACTTTGCACATTATGTTTTGTGTTGGTGCAAAATGCATGCCATCTTCCCATTTTCTCCATATTGCACTTTCTTCCCATATACCTCTATGAAACTTCACCAACCATTTTGCATTCATTAGATTGTAGTCAATGAGTTGACCTCTGTCATGATTACACACATTTTATTTCATGGGATGTAGAGGTCCATACACACATTGCACGTTGCATGTTAATAGGTGCAAATTACAAGCTAGTCCATGCAATTCACCACCGACATGATTTTATCTTTAAAAAAATTTATACCACCATTTACATGTGCCTAAGTTAAACTTGAAATCAATAATGAATTATTTACCATTTGTCCACGCATTTCTTTTTGGTAAATAAGAAATCTGACTTATTTTATTGACAAGACTCCTTCCACGTGGCAGGTTGGCTAATAGTGTTGGTACTTCTTAGGCTTGATGATGTGGTTGATGTATGTTGTTGTGGTATTCATTTAATGTATACATTCTTCAAACCTTGTTGTGGATTAGAATATTGTTATATGTCTCTCCTCCCCTGCCACATGGGCAATCTTAGGTCGCATGACTATATAATAAGGAAAATAGTATAGCACCAACATTGGATCTCACCTAGCGATGTACATGTACTGTGGGTGTGTAAAAAACCTTAAAACATAAGACCAGGTACCAATCCACTGGGTTATGGAGTCAACACTTAATAATTTCTTAGTAAACACTCATGAAAGCCTAAAAAATAAGGAAAACTAATAAAAACAAATCAAGATGATATGAAAATGAATGCAAAGCAAAAAATATGAAAGGATATTGTACAAGAAAGGCCCAAAACAAAGAGTTGACAAAGCAACAAAGAAGCAAGACTATACACTATACAATTATCTACATAGTCTGGACTCAATTGAGAAAATGTTTCACATGCCTACCATTAACTAGAAACTTTTAAATTCTTCCATCCCTTAATCTCTTTAACTTTTTTAATAGCTTGGTGGCCAAGATGAAGTAAAACAATACATACACTTGACTGAAAGTACTGTTACTAGGTTGTAATAGGATGACACATTGAAGCAAATCCTCTTTACATGATCTTAGTTTGGATAATATCGAGCCAAAATACTTTTGTGCTCCTTTAGTAGTTGTAAAAAAATAAGCTTGTCAGTTGAAATCATGTGAGTAGCAAGCAAGAGTGCATTAGGATCATCAATGTCATTTGTGCACTCAAAGTACTACTTGAAAAAGGTCAAGAACTTTTCATCTTCTAGGGCATAAAAGACAACCCCATTTTTATTGAATGACATATTCCAAATAACCCCCTCATTGTCAAACCTAGCATCAAGAACAATTGATTGCTCAACAATGTCCACATTCCCAATAGAGTCACCTAGTTCTACATCCATGTCTAGCACATCTTTCAAAGCACATTTTGGATCTTCAATTGCATCATGATTGGGTAACTCATATGCTTGTGTTAAACTATCATCACAAGAAAACTCATATGTTGGGACCCTCTTGACCACACTCCAAAACTGTTCTACAGTAGTAGAAAAAATCATTTTCATAGAGGCATAAAACTCACCTAGGTAGACTTGACAATCGAACATAAAGATATCATACTTAGGTGATGCATACTCAGGTGCATTTGAATCTACATCACTTGGTTCAATAGTATTACATGGGGGATGGGGGAAGAAGCACTTGTCACACCAATAAATGTCAATATCAAAATTTATAACATTTACTTTAGCATTTAACAAATCAAGCACTTCCATTCCAAACTCCAAACTTATCTCCTTCATCTCGGATGCAAACATAGTAGTGAGACAAGGTTTTATTGACTCACCTTTGAAAGATGATCTCAGTCCTTTACGATTTTCAAGCAATAGAAATAATACTCAAAATGAAAGATAGATATTCAAAATAGGCACTGATCTTCTTTAAAAATAGAAAATAATGTTGGAGTCGCCACTAGAATCAAACTTCTAAAATATAACATTCCATAAACTGTTTGTGATACATGTTGAACATAAAAAAATTATGAGTTTAATAATGTGAAAACAAAGACAATAAAATCTTCAAAATAATATTCAAAAGAGAAAATACACCTTCCAACATATAGTATTTTAAACTCTTTAAAACAAATGCAATAGACATCAATTTTCAAATCTCAATAACTCCTAACACATCCCTAGTGAAGTGTTGTAGCATTGATAACCAAGATAGTCCAAATGTAGTAAATAATAGTAGAGAATTTCATAACATAAAAATACTTACATCTCTCTGCAAGAGTCCATGATAATGGCACCAATTTGGTGTTGATTCCTAGTTGTACACCTCTTTCCCTAATCCATGCACACTTGAAGAAAATGAAAATTATAGATGAAAAACATGCTAGTATGTCATTGTATCCAAGAAAGGGTTTAGCATGAAGATGAGACCAAATGCAAAAAATTTCGAAGAGGCACATAAAAAGGGTATGGTCATCTCCTTTCTACTTCTAGCTTTGCCTGAACCAAGGTGAGAGGACCTAAAGGGTAGCTTGCTCACATGGAGTGATTTTGTAATTTAACCTCCATGAGTATTTTTGGCACAATAAAACACAAATATGACCAGGGCACAACTAAACTTGTTCACTCTACCCTGAAAGGGTTATCACATGGGATGAAAAAATATTCTAGGTCACATACAAGCTACTGAAGATAGATGAAATTATGACTTGAATCTTCATTTTAAAGAATTTTCAATAACAAGGAGGGGCTAAGTAAAAGAATGCAGTGCTTGAGTTTAAAGGACAAAATGTAGACACATGTTAAATATACAATGTTTATACATCTATAGTAAAATAACACTTAAGATGTGTAAGGGGCACATTATTTGTAGGGTAGGATAGGGTAGGACAAGTTGATAGTTATCAAAAAGGAGAGGGTGGTGTTATGGAGGTTTTCAATTAGTAGGAATTCTTTCAATAACTCATGACATCATCTATAACAAGATGCAAAGAACTTGTATGCAAGATAATGAAACTACCAGGAGTGATTTATCCTTTTCCATTGAATCCATAAACCAAGGGTGCCTTAACAAGTTATTCAGCAACATACTCTAAGTACAATGCAAAAAGGGATTTATAATCCAAAACTAAACCTAAGATGACAACCAGTAATGAGCATAAAATAAGATATGATATCAACAACTTTTGTAAGACATATCATTACACTTCATTAATAGAAAATAGCAGAGAACCAGATGCATTTTCATTAACTTGAAAGAAAAATATTATATATACCAATGATTCAAAATGCTACCATGGAAACAAGCATGGTAGATCTAATCCCTGTTGGGTAGGGAAGTCATATAGACATGCCGTCAAAGCTTGCTAATGGTTGTATAGCGGTAAACACCTTATAAAGAGATACAAAACACATACAGTAGTGATCCAAAAATTGGAAGAGCTAATACTCAGGAGAACATAGACCAATATTATGACCAATATAATGGCCAGCCAACCTCAAGAATATAGGAAAACCCCTCTATTTATGCATTTTCACCATTTTTCAAATATGGGAATGAGGGTTGTAACTTGAAAAAGTGCAAAACACCCCTCCATGTTTCACCAAGATGCTCCCAACAAGAATATACCCTTTACCATGCTTAGAATCTTCATTTATTTACAAGGAAAATGATTCCTCTAACTACCTCTTTAAGAAATGATGAAGATTTGGAGTACGTCATTTGACATCTTTGGCTAGAAATGCATTCTACATGAGCTAGAGAGAGAAAATTCATGGGGGGAGGTCAAACAAACTTTGTGCTCATGTGTAACTACCTAAAGATGCCTTTGACCACTTGCTTTCATAGCTGGAACTTCTTGGACAGCTACCCTTCCTCTTATGCACGGCATGGAACACCCTGTTCTTGTAATGATGGCATAGGAATATTCTAGATCCATGGCTATTCAGGTGATTTTACTTGGAGTGGCCCACCTTGAAACTGTAAACCTACAATTTATATCCCACGTTGGAGCTTTTATAAGCAAAGCATGAGAAAATGCAATACTTATGTCATTTTAACCTTTTTCTTTTTGGCTCCAACTTATATTTTCACACTTTGCACTTTGCACCTTTACTTTTTGCAAATTTGCATTTTTGCACTTTCCAATCTTCACATTTGCCTTTTTGCAAATTTGCCCTTTTATGTTTTCCTTCATATTTTTTAATGCATAAATGCATTATTTTCACTTTTTTCCCCTCTTGGGGAAATCCTAGCTTCTTTTACAAATTTACAAATTTGCATAGGGGAAATTTGCATTTGTAACTCCCCTTAGGGAATCCGAAACAACAAATGCACTTTGCATTTTTGCAAAAGTGCAAATTTCACTTGGAATTCTAGTTCCCTCAAAAGCTCCTTGAGTTGACTTTTTTCATCGCTACTTTGATTGGTATGATTGAGAGAGTTGACTGCATTATGCATATTGCATTTTGAGAACTTGCATTTCCCTGATTCTTTAAATTTTCATCCATGTAACCTTGCTGAGCAGAGTACCCTGTTTATGATTTTCTAGAAATTTGTCTCTCCCTTGTTTGATGCAAAAACTAAAAAAATATTTTTGTTTGCACAACACATCTAGATTTTGAGCATTCCCCAATGAGATTTATATTGCCCCTGCATGATTCTCAAGTTCCAGCTCATAAGAAATTTGAAAATCTTTTCTTCTCGGATCCTTTAGATGAGTTGACATCAACAAAGAAACCTGTATATCAAAACCTAGGGAATTCATGCTTTTGCATATCTCTCAAAGACTGAATGATGGAATGCAACCGTAATCTTTATTAGTCCTTCCTATTAAAAACATAACTAATCTTTGTCCCCCTTTGACAAATATGTGTATATGCATGAGAAAACCTGTCATACACACTAGCATTTTCACATCACACACCTCCATATTTGCTCATTCATACTTTAGATTTATGAATAAAGTATGCCCTGTTTGTTGTGCTATAAATTATTTGCCGTCACAGTGTGCAATGATCATCAGGGGACTTCTTCCGGTGAACAGGAACATCCAAATTCCATTTTGTATTTACCTCAAAAAGCTCCAATGCTGAATTAAATTTACCCACATCATACCTAGAACCTTCTTGAAGATTCCAATGTCTATTGAATCTGCCTTCAATTTTTCCCTCTGAGCATTTGGATCTGAAGAAAGAAAGCAATAAAACGGTTATTTGTGCATGTTATGTTCCTTCTGCTAGAAACTGGTACCAGGGATTATCAGCCATCAAGATACAACACAATTAGAAGGGCCAATAGGTTTATGGATAGGTTCGGTATTTCCAAGTACAATTCTCTTTGATTCACTCACATTTCGTGAAAACATTAGATTTTTTGTTATACGAACATTCTACTATTCCCCATGAAATAATTAATATAGCGTATTACTGATTTCTCTAGAAGTCATGGGTTTGAAATGAGTCGAGGATTGTTTGCCTTTCCGAGTTATCGTGTATGATAAACCAATTGCTAGTTTTCATCCGATTGCCTCGATTGATTAATGTTTTTCAATGCCTGGCAATTTATTCGATCTTTCCTCTTGCCATTTCAGCCCTGCTTATAGCAACCAAGTATGCATATTGTTATCGCTTTAGATTTAAGCAGACTACACTCTTCCCACGCAAACATTTCATATGCCTTGTTGTTGTACAGAACACAATACGTGGCCTGCATATAGCTTGGGGTCGGAATTTCAAACCGTACATCTCTCTACCAAGCATGTAGTGAACACCTATCGCCTTGGAAGAATCTGGAAGTGCAGGTGCAAATGCACTTTCCACCTTGTGTTGGTGCAAAATGCGTGCAAGATTCCTGTTTAAGCCACAGTGCCTCTATGCCTTCTCCGTGGGATCTGGGGCTTCCAAAGCACTTTGCACATTCTGCTTTGTGTTGGTGCAAAATGCATGTCAGTCTCCTGTTTCCACCACATTGCACTTTCTTCCCGGATACCTCCACGGAACTTCACCAACTGTTTTGCAGTCATTAGCTTGTAGTCAAAGAGTTGACCTCCACCATGCTTCCACACATTTGCTTTAGTAGGATGCAGAGGTCCATACGCACATTACACGTTGCATGTTACTAGGTTCAAGTTACGAGCTAGTCCCTGCATTCTGCCACCAACATGCTTTTGTCTTCCGTGGATATTATACCACCATTTTCACATGCCGAAGTTAAACTTGTGGTCAGTGGTGAATTCTCCGCCATTGTGCCACACATTCCCTTTTGGCAAATAAGAAATATGACTTTTTTTATTCAGTGCCCTCCTTCCACGTGACAGGTTGGCTGATAGCGTGGTTGCTTCGTAAGCTTGATGACGTGGCTGTCTTATGTTGCTACGATATTAATTGGATTTTCTAAGTTCTTCAAACCTTGCCGCAGATTAGAATGCTACTGCATGTCTCTCCTCCCCTTGCACATGGGCAGTTTTTGGTGGCATGACTATATTATAAGGTGCAGAATATAGCACCATCATATACATTTGGTCAAATACCTTATTATGGTCTCCCATTTTTTCCCTCCATAATATAATCTAATCATCCTTATCACGAAGATATGATTCAGGAGAGAAAGGGATATAAAATTCAATTAAGTTAATGCCCTACAAACTTCTACTTGAACCAAAATCATCTATTCTTTTAGATATTAAAACGTTTAGTTTTGTGTTGGCTTCTTCCACCACGTTATTTAGATCCTTCATGGTTCGTAACTCTACATTTATAGTCACGAGATTCGCACTTGATTTATCATGATCATTTGAGGATAAATCTGGAGCATCCGACTCGATTTAATATCTGATCATAGTAAGATTATTAGAAAGTAAATCCTTCTTTTCAAGATCCTATAATTTAAGCTAAAATAGCCAATGTCGAATAAACTATCGCAATGAAAATGAAAACCCTTGTAATCAATTGTTTGAGTCCATGAATGGTCATCAACTTGCAGATTAATATTTACAAGTAGATCCTTAAATATATCAATGTTAACTAGGATGCAAGCAAGGATAATGTGGGAAAATTGAGTTAAAATAGGGTGAGTCATCTGAAACTCGCCAAGGTTATTGTCAATTACCTCGAAACATGGTTCAACCCAAAACTAGATAAGGAACTAAGGAGACAAACCCAAATGTATCTTACACTAATGGTTTCAATGTGTGGACAAACCCAAGGAGGCCAAGTATTATTTCTAGCACTGTCAACTGAAAATATTAAAAAAAATTGATCATGATTAAGTGATATAAATACAACAGTAAAGGATAGATAGATGTAGTAAAACCAATAAAGATGATTATTGATTTGAAACTTAAAATAAGTTGACACATGTAAAAAAAGAGCCATGAAAGTGTACATCATAAAATCAAACTCAAATGGAAAGAAATTGGACATGGACCATTAAACTACAAATAATTCTCATGAATGAGAGACCATAAGAAAGAATTCAACAATTATAGTTTATATGAATTGCCCAGAATTGAATTCAACACCATTTTCAAATTACAAACATGTGAATTTTAGAAAACTATAATTTTTTTGGCCTTCATTGTATGAATCAAATATAGAGATCAATGTTTTTGCAATGTAAGATTAGTATCAAATCCTTTCTCCATCACTCTTCTATTTTAGGTCCAAGATAGAATTAAAATTCATTGTTTTACTAAAATGGCATGGGAAATAAGTTCCCACACTACTAGACCATATATGGAGAGGTTGATGCAAATTAACCATATAAGGATGAATAAAACCTATCTCTCTATAAAATGTAATATATACACGACCAAGCATCTCTATAAAATTAGTATTGTTACAGAGGATTGTGGCCAAATTAGAGGTATTCCCCTACATAGATGTACTCCATAATTTATTTACTATTGGAATGTGGAAAAATTATATCTTTCATAGAAGTGATTGTAAGGTACTAGCGGCCTATATATGGCATATCTATTGAAAAATACCATAGATAAACCACACCAAACACACATTACAACCAATAATGAGTCTAATAATGATTCAAAGACAATGATGTAATTGATATTATGAAATACTAGACATCTAATCTTGACAGCTTCATCAAGAGGAATAAAGTGAATCCTGCTCCAATTATATAATTTAGAACAAGGGTCAAGATTGCAATGGCACTATTGAATATAATTCATGGTGCCCATTCCATCACACATGTCATTGAGGTATATCCCCCCTCTCATATATAATCATAGAGACCAAGGGAATCATTATGCTCAAGCATGCTATAATCTTTGGTTTTAAATAATAAATCTTTCCTAGAATAACCTAGATAAAAACTTTGATCTTTTTTAATATCTATTGGATGAAATATGTGATATAGTTACTCCTCAAAATGTGGCTCCATAAAAACATTTATAATAGGTATCATATGGTTTGACATGTGATTATTTTAACGTGTTTCACATTAATACATTTAGGAACCACACACAAAATAATGTTCACACCTTTTAATCTATGGTCTATAAAGTTGTCAATACACAACATACTCCAAGGTTATTTGAGGGAATTATAACATAACTCAAGTCATTAATAGACTATTTGTACTATCCAAACTACACAATTAATATTGTAAAATTAAAATTGGTAGCACTCTTAAATTTTCCCATTGTAATGCTAAATAAGAAATAGCCTATTAGTTGTCTAATATTATTGATCAAAATTTTAAAATATCTATGTTGGGAGTGTTGTACAAATTTTCACTTAGCAGAGGAAGACAATAATTACAATATTTGAAACAATTATCCTAATACTTATGGCATAGGTCCTATTTTCATTTGATATTGGTAGAATCTAGGTATTGAGATCCCATATGCATAGTAGTTCATCATATAAATTGTTTACAAGGTATACCTAATAATACTTATGGTCAAAATGAATATTATCATGTCTATATTTTATTTAATGTTGATGATGATTCCCATGTTTAAACAAAAGTTAAAATTTCAATAATGTCCATGCAATTTGCACAAATGATTTAGTATGACCTTTCTATCATGAAGGAAAATTGACTTAAGATAGATGATCCTAAGAAATAAAAGTGTCAAGAGGAGAGAAATTAAAAATTAAGGATAAGGATACTTATATGACTCCTACCTTATAAAATTATATTAAAAAAAAACACCTACTATAGGCACAGAAACCTGTCTCACTCATATGGTCATAGTGTGATTCATAACTACACTTGTTGATACTTATCTAGCTTTATCACAATTCTTAATTTAGTCACCTTATCCTCCTCCTATGATTACTATAATAAGACCCCCTATGGTTAATTATCTTAAGAGAACTCTATATATGACTTTTTTATCTCATAAGGTCACAACAAATGAAAGGCCTCCACAATATTGAGGGGCATAAGTTAGACTTATTTATTGAAACACAAAAGGTTATTCTAAAAACAAGTATTTGATATCTTATAAAAGTATTATATACATAGAACACTTAGGATTTTTAAGCCTCATCCTCCTCATTGTTATGATATATATTATACAATATTCAATCTAGAGGACCAAGTCTTATTTTTAATAAATAATTAGGAAAATAAGATTCTCTTATTTCTACCATAGTTAATACCCCTACTGCTTATATTGACATTTCCAATAGTTTGGGTTGGTTCCCTTGTTCTACAAATTATTACTTTAGTTAGTAAAGTAGGGTTCCAAGTGTTGTTTGTATTGATTGAGTTATTCCTTCTTTTTTATTCATTTTTTTGTAATAAATTCATTTGATTTAATGGATGTTTATACTGCTTCTACCAATGTTTCTATTAGGATTGGTATTATAGATATAATTGACACATTTAAATCATTGGTTAGTGATATTATCACTACTACAGACATCTAACATTGTTTCTACCACATTAATGATAATTGGGGAAAATTATTTCTACCAATGTTTCTATTATTACTAGTATTATAGATATAATTGACACATTTGAACCTTTGGTTAGTGATATTATCACTACTATGGACATTAACATTGCTTCTACCACATCAATGATAGTTAAGAAAAAATATATAACATAGGGTACCATTTCACAATGTATTGACCCTAAAATTACTAGCACCACACTAAAAGGTCTATTTGAGTATTTGTATTTTTTATTTCCAATCAACACTTTGAATCCCTAGTCTCAAAGTCCTTTTTTATTACATGCCCACTTCCAAGTTATGATTCTACTCAACTAGGGTTATACATTCCTCTAATCACTTCAACAAAAGATTTTCCAATAAACATAGTCATCAATGAATTCTCTAATGCCATCAAATACATATATAATTCGCCAAATTCAAATTAGGGTTTTTTAATAAAAGATGATTGATCCAAAATTCCCTGCACTTCCACCTTCTATGTCTCCAATCTCATCCAATTAGCCTAACCCCTTAACACTCATACCACCACCTCAAACCATTTCACCCTCTCTAATTATTTCCTCATAATATAACTCCCACATTGGACTTATTTTGGAAATTCCTTGGATGTAAAAGTTATAGATAGAGAACATGTAAAATCAAAATCCATTGATCATTGAAAATCCTAAACTGGTCCTAGAGTTTGATGAGACTTATAACAAATTGAAATGAGTGTATAAAATGAAAATGCACAAGGAAGGGAATCAAATATAATTGAGAAGAGAAGAATATATATTGGACATAGTATATAATTTACCATCATAATTATATGATCTGGTAGTATCTATATACCAAGAAAGAGTAGAATCTTAGCCATAATGTGGAAGTATAGTGAACTTACATGAATTCTTAAGAAGGTTGGCTTCCAAATTATATAATGTTGCTAATCTGGTATGGAAGATTTCATATAATGAAGTAAACCTACTTTCACTCCCAAATATAAGAATGATTGAGAACTACATGAATATTAAGATGGATGATCCCATAGAGTGACACCAATAGATGAAATCATTTGTTAAATTATTACAATCCAAGATAAAAAGGAAAGTGATTTATCAGGGGAAAAACTTATATCCAATGTATATAAAACAATAAGATAGATGTTAAATAAATCATTATTTGAAAATCAAATCTATTGAACCATAAATAATTTTTAAGAAAAAGTTGATAGTATAATTTATGTAAGTGATGATCAAGTTGTTCATTTTATCACATCTACTAAGGAAAATATTGACCAAGAAAAGGAACTAGATTAATATTTCAGCGCATCATTAATATTACAAAAAACATATTGTGAAAAATCCCAATACTATTCAATGTCCCTATCATTAATTTTTATGTCATAGAATATGAATTTCCAGTACGTGAAACTATATGAATTAAGATGAAAGATAAAGAAAATGTAGATATATAAAATAATTTGTCTACAAAGTTAGGAGATTCATCATCACAATATCAACCATTCACATATTCATCATCTTTCTAAACATGCACATTGGTTTATACTTCAATTGGGGCTACAATATCTCAAGTTAGTTTTTATATAACTCTTTTGCATGAACCAACTCATCCGACTTCCCCATTTATTATAATAACCTATACATTAGTCGGCCCTATTTAAGTATAGTTACTCAAATAGTTCCAAATGAAGTCCTAAATAGATTAAGTCCAATTAGCACTAGTAGTTCCACTCAATAACATAAAGTGTTTTTTTATCTAGTTTTTACTAGATAATTATATCTTTTCTTATTCATCAATGAATTCTATTCTACGTTAAAGTATGAAAACTTAATTAATAACTAATCTTATTTATAAGTTATTTTAAACATACAACCAATATTTAAAGATGAGGTTGTGCCCATAGAAAGATATATATGAAGGAGACTTATCCATTTTAAAAGGAAGAGAATATTGGTGAATTGAGGTAAATTTGAAATATTTACAACTTCTATGCGAGTTTATGTTGATTTGTCTTCTCTTCCAAATTTATGTGTTTATTAAATGAATAATTTCCATTAAGTTGAAATAATTGTCTAAATATTTTTTAACTATGTTATTGTTATTAATACTTTGATTGTCTATCACACTTTCATCTTATTAATATAACATGATCATGCTTATAAATTCAACACTGGTATTATCATTTACTTTGATCATTTGGTTATTTTGTAAATTATTTCAATTTAATCCTCATTGTGTTGTTTTAGTATGTGATGAAAACTAAATTATAAGATGGATTTTTTTTGACACGTCCTTGACATTTTATAGTAGGTTAACATAGAATGGATTAATATACAATCTGAATCGCATAACCTTATCGTTTGTACCCTACCCTTCCTATTTATTATTTTTTATTAGATCCACCTTAGCTTAAACGATCCATCCATTGTAGGGTAAATTTTGGAGTCCTTATGTTAGAAGTTAGAGAGTTTTCATATCTAAACCATTAAAGTTAAAGAAGCATTACACTCATAGTTATTCCACCAAGTGGTTATTAAAAAAAATAGCCCAAACATTCGCATTAAAGTGATTTCTTGTCATTCCTAAAATTCGATGGTATTTCCCATAAATATCTCTTTCTTGCATAAAACCTATACTGATATAAACAATTGGTCCTTAATTTTGTATAAAACTATCTTCCAATATGTACCATATAAGAAATTTTTCTTTAGACATCATTAAGATGAAGAGATGGAAATCAAACCTAGTTGACACATTCAATAATGAGTGGCACACTCTATCTTTTGAGAGGTATATAATTCTTATACAATGTTGTTTGGTAATGCAACACCACTACCTTGTAAATAATATCCCTATTGTTAGTATCATGCCAATATAGCTTATATTTACATATAGAATTTTTAGTGTGCTAATTTGAGGATGATGTTATAAGAATATCCAATGCAAAAAATATAGAATTAGATGTTTCACATTTTTATGAGTATTTACGTACCCTAAGAAAAATGTTTATATATATGAAAAACCATTATAAGAGATGAGGATAGTTCAAAGTATGATATTGCCATATACCCCCAACCATATGATATGATAGGAAATAAAATACACAAGATGTGTTATTAACTAAAACTAAGAAAAAAAGGGCATGACACAAGGAGCATAAGAGAAAGAAAATAATGTCATCTACCTCAGTACCAATGATGTAGATGATAAATTATATTAGAATGGGAAATATAAGAAGCATAATAGTAGGAGAAAAGAATTCTTAAAATTATAGAGGAAGAATCTAATCAATCTGATACATCTCAAGAGAATGTGCCACCTAAAATGATAAATGTGAACCTATAATGCCAAAAATATTCTCTTTTGCAATAAAACACATTGATTACACAATATAGAGTTCCCAACATTACATCATCAATTTCATCACCCCAAAATTTTTTTAAAATGTTAAAATATTCTAGAGAATTTAAAATCAAGACTTATGCATGATATGTGTAGTTACTTGCATCAATATTTTATTAAAATTATACTCAGTATTTCTCTATTGTATCTATTTTTTATCAAACAAAGATTCACACATTTTTCTACAGTAAATACAAAACATACATGATTCCATATATAGACACAATTGTAGGTTAATTCACTAATGTAGACTCTAAAATTCTAAAGAGATGAAAGCAATCTACCAAGATAGTAGAGATTTATGATATTGTATATTTATGTTGGTATCATTTCAATGAATACATGCTAAATTTACCATAATCAAATAAGTTTAAATTCCCTCTCAACTTCTTTTTTCTTCAACAAGTTCAGTAGCCACATCTTTTTACATAGGTTCTATCAAATTTGCTTATCTAATATGAATAATATCTCAATTCTTTGCATTGTAAAAATTCTATCAATATTACTCACTAATATTCACATTTATATGTTCATGGATAGTTAAGTTACTAAATATAATTATGATAAAAATTCCAAAGGTTGATTAATTACACATTTTGAATCATGTTATTCATGTTTCCTTTCCTACTTCATATCTTATGTGCATTCTTTGATTTGACTTATGGACATTTGAAGAAGTATTTTTTTGAGACTCTAAAACTATTTATATTTTTATATGTATGAGTGACTATAATTTTAATGTCCCTTGTATGTGTTTATTTAGCCTTTTCTTGCATGTACTCTTTATTTATGTGTGTCATGGCCATGAAACATGTTTTCTATGTTTTCTCAATTTTTGATACTATGATGGACATCATGCATATTATATATTTATAACGCCATGATTATTAACACACATACTTCCCTAAGTTTTAATATTTCAGCTTTGGGTATTTATTATAATCACTTATTTGTGTTATTCATTGCTAACATTTATCATGACAATGTGACTATTTATGCTTATTTTCACATGCATCTTACACTACAAATTTTAGCCTAAGACATATATGATTATGTCATGATTATCCACATTATAATTACTAATCATATTTATTTATTTTCATAATATTTTTGTTGGAGTTAATTTATTATGTAGGCTCCAAAACATAAGGTTATTACATGACCAAAATATCTCCTATTTGAGGTACTCTTATAATAACATTTGACTCCAATATTCATTTTGATAATTCTCTAAATTATTGTAAATATATTAAAGAGACATAAAAATTTCATTTTATATGTTTTTTATGATTTTAAACATATTTTGAATAATTGTTAAAATAATAAAAAAAATCTTTGGACACAATAATATAAGAATATTTTGTAATTTTTGAATAACTTTTCACTTCAAGATTTATCTTTAGAGAGCTTTATATCATTGGAAATAGGATGAAGACACCTTGAAAAAATTTATATTTTTTTTTATTATTCTGCATGCCTTTTCAGATTTTTAAAAGAATTTAAAAAAATCTTTTGGCATATGTCAAAATATTATTTTTTATTCTTTTAAAAATTTAAAAAACTCTTTAGGGAATCATCAAAAGTGTATAAAATAAAAGATATAGGTCTCTTAAATTCATTTCCAATGATAAAAATTTCACTCTAAATGAAGGTTAGACTAAAAATTTATCAATAAAATATAAAATATTCATATTTATTTCAAAATACTATTTTTTTAATTATTTTAAATTCATTAAAACTCTATGCATTATCAAAAAATAATTATAATATTAAATTTTTAGGTCTCATTAATAATTTTTAAATGGTTTAAATAATTCCCTAAATGATGGTTGGAGTCAATTCATATAGTAAAAAATATGAAATATTCCTCAATAGGAGTCCATTAAGTGATTAGATTTAACTATGTTATTGTTATTAATACTTTGATTGTCTATCACACTTTCATCTTATTAATATACCATGATCATGCTTATAAATTCAACACTGGTATTATCATTTACTTTGATCATTTGATTATTTTTAAAATTATTTCAATTTAATCCTCATTGTGTTGTTTTAGTATGTGATGAAAACTAAATTATAAGATGGATTTTTTTTGACACGTCCTTTACATTTTATAGTAGGTTAACATAGAATGGATTAATATTCAATCTGAATCACATAACCTTCTCGTTTGTACCCTACCCTTCCTATTTATTATTTTTTATTAGATCCACCTTAGCTTAAACGATCCATCCATTGTAGGGTAAATTTTAGAGTCCTTATGTAAGAAGTTAGAGAGTTTTCATATATAAACCATCAAAGTTAAAGAAGCATTACACTCATAGTTATTCCACCATGTGGTTATTAAAAAAAATAGCTCAAACATGCGCATTAAAGTGATTTCTTGTCATTCCTAAAATTAGATGGTATTTCCCATAAATATCTCTTTTTTGCATAAAACCTATACTGATATAAAAAATTGGTCCTTAATTTTGTATAAAACTATCTTCCAATATGTACCATATAAGAAATTTTTCTTTAGACATCATTAAGATGAAGAGATGGAAATCAAACCTAGTTGACACATTCAATAATGAGTGGCACAGTCTATCTTTTGAGAGGTATATAATTATTATACAATGTTGTTTGGTAATGCAACACCACTACCTTGTAATTAATATCCCTGTTGTTAGTATCATGACAATATAACTTATATTTACATATGGAATTTTTAGTGTGCTAATTTTAGGATGATGTTATAAGAATATCCATTGCAAAAAATATAGAATTAGATGTTTTACATTTTTATGAGTATTTACATACCCTAAGAAAAATGTTTATATATATGAGAAACCATTATAAGAGATGAGGATAGTTCAAAGTATGATATTGCCATATACCCCCAACCATATGATATGATAGGAAATAAAATACACAAGATGTGTTATTAACTAAAACTATGAAAAAAAAGGCATGACACAAGGAGCATAAGAGAAAGAAAATAATGTCATCTACCTCAGTACCAATGATGTAGATGATAAATTATATTAGAATGGGAAATATAAGAAGCATAATAGTAGGAGAAAAGAATTCTTAAAATTATAGAGGAAGAATCTAATCACTCTAATACATCTCAAGAGAATGTGCCACCTAAAATGATAAATGTGAACCTATAATGCCAAAAATATTCTCTTTTGAAATAAAACACATTGATTACAAAATATAGAATTTCCAACATTACATCATCAATTTCATCACCCCAAAACTTTTTTAAAATGTTAAAATATTCTAGAGAATTTAAAATCAAGACTTATGCATGATTTGTGTAGTTACTTGCATAAATATTTATTAAAATTATACTCAATATTTCTCTATTGTATCTATTTTTTATCAAACAAAGATTCACACATTTTTCTAGAGTAAATACAAAACATACATGATTCCATATATAGACACAATTGTAGGTTATTTCACTAATGTAGAATCTAAAATTCTAAAGAGATGAAAGCAATCTACCAAGATAGTAGAGATTTATTATATTGTATATTTATGTTGGTATCATTTCAATGAATACATGCTAAATTTACCATAATCAAATAAGTTTAAATTCCCTCTCAACTTCTTTTTTCTTCAACAACTTCACTAGCCACATCTTTTTACATAGGTTCTATCAAATTTGCTTATCTAATATGAATAATATCTCAATTCATTGCATTGTAAAAATTCTATCAATATTACTCACTAATATTCACATTCATATGTTCATGGATAGTTAAGTTACTAAATATAATTATGATAAAAATTCCAAATGTTGATTAATTACACATTTTGAATCATGTTATTCATGTTTCCTTTCCTACTTCATATCTTATGTGCATTCTTTGATTTGACTTATGGACATTTGAAGAAGAATTTTTTTGAGACTATAAAACTATTTATATTTTTATATGTATGAGTGACTATAATTTTAATGTCCCTTGTATGTGTTTCTTTAGCCTTTTCTTGCATGTACTCTTTATTTATGTGTGTCATGGCCATGAAAAATGTTTTCTATGTTTTCTCAATTTTTGATACTATGATGGACATCATGCATATTATATATTTATAATGCCATGATTACTAACACACATACTTCCCTAAGTTTTAATATTTATGCTTTGGGTATTTATTATAATCAATTATTTGTGTTATTCATTGCTAACATTTATCATGACAATGTGACTATTTATGCTTAGTTTCACATGCATCTTACACTACAAATTTTAGCCTAAGACATATATTATTATGTCATGATTATCCACATTATAATTACTAATCATATTTATTTATTTTCATAATATTTTTCTTGGAGTTAATTTATTATGTAGGCTCCAAAACATAAGGTTATTACATGACCAAAATATCTCCTATTTGAGGTACTCTTATAATAACATTTGACTCCAATATTCATTTTGATATTTCTCTAAATTATTGTAAATATATTAAAGAGACATAAAAATTTCATTTTATGCGTTTTTTGTGATTTTAAACATATTTTGAATAATTTTTAAAATAATAAAAAAAATCTTTGGACACAAAAATATAAAAATATTTTGTAATTTTTGAATAATTTTTCACTTCAAGATTTATCTTTAGAGAGCTTTATATCATTGGAAATAGGATGAAGACACCTTGAAAAAATTTATATATTTTTTTTATGATTCTTCATGCTTTTTCAGATTTTTAAAAGAATTTAAAAAAAAAAATTGGCATATGTCAAAATATTATTTTTTATTCTGTTGAAAATTTAAAAATCTCTTTGGGGAATCATCAAAAGTGTATAAAATAAAAGATATAGGTCTCTTCAATTCATTTCCAATGATAAAAATTTCACTCTAAATGAAGGTTAGACTAAAAATTTATCAATAAAATATAAAATATTCATATTTATTTCGAAATACTATTTTTTAAATTATTTTAAATTCAGTAAAACTCTATGCATTATCAAAAAATAATTATAATAATAAATTTGTAGGTCTCATTAATATTTTTTAAATGGTTTAAATAATTCCCTAAATGATGGTTGGAGTCAATTCATATAGTAAAAAATATGAAATATTCCTCAATAGGAGTCCATTAAGTGATTAGATTTAACTATGTTATTGTTATCAATACTTTGATTGTCTATCACACTTTCATCTTATTAATATACCATGATCATGCTTATAAATTCAACACTGGTATTATCATTTACTTTGATCATTTGGTTATTTTGTAAATTATTTCAATTTAATCCTCATTGTGTTGTTTTAGTATGTGATGAAAACTAAATTATAAGATGGATTTTTTTTGACACGTCCTTGACATTTTGTAGTAGGTTAACATAGAATGGATTAATATTCAATCTGAATCACATAACCTTGTTGTTTGTACCCTACCCTTCCTATTTATTATTTTTTATTAGATCCACCTTAGCTTAAACGAACCATCCATTGTAGGGTAAATTTTGGAGTCCTTATGTTAGAAGTTAGAGAGTTTTCATATCTAAACCATCAAAGTTGAAGAATCATTACACTCATAGTTATTCCACCATGTGGTTATTGAAAAAAATAGCCCAAACATGCGCATTAAAGTGATTTCTTGTCATTCCTAAAATTAGATGGTATTTCCCATAAATATCTCTTTTTTGCATAAAACCTATACTGATATAAATAATTGGTCCTTAATTTTGTATAAAACTACCTTCCAATATGTACCATATAAGAAATTTTTCTTTAGACATCATTAAGATGAAGAGATGGAAATCAAACCTAGTTGACACATTCAATAATGAGTGGCACACTCTATCTTTTGAGAGGTATATAATTCTTATACAATGTTGTTTGGTAATGCAACACCACTACCTTGTAAATAATATTCCTGTTGTTAGTATCATGTCAATATAGCTTATATTTACATATGGAATTTTTAGTGTGCTAATTTTAGGATGATGTTATAAGAATATCCAATGCAAAAAATATAGAATTAGATGTTTCACATTTTTATGAGTATTTACGTACCCTAAGAAAAATGTTTATATATATGAAAAACCATTATAAGAGATGAGGATAGTTCAAAGTATGATATTGCCATATACCCCCAACCATATGATATGATAGGAAATAAAATACACAAGATGTGTTATTAACTAAAACTAAGAAAAAAAGGGCATGACACAAGGAGCATAAGAGAAAGAAAATAATGTCATCTACCTCAGTACCAATGATGTAGATGATAAAATATATTAGAATGGGAAATATAGGAAGCATAATAGTAGGAGAAAAGAATTCTTAAAATTATAGAGGAAGAATCTAATCACTCTGATACATCTCAAGAGAATGTGCCACCTAAAATGATAAATGTGAACATATAATGCAAAAAATATTCTCTTTTGAAATAAAACACATTGATTACACAATATAGAATTCCCAACATTACATAATCAATTTCATCACCCCAAAACTTTTTTAAAATGTTAAAATATTCTAGAGAATTTAAAATCAAGACTTATGCATAATTTGTGTAGTTACTTGCATCAATATTTTATTAAAATTATACTCAGTATTTCTCTATTGTATCTATTTTTTATCAAACAAAGATTCACACATTTTTCTAGAGTAAATACAAAACATACATGATTCCATATATAGACACAATTGTAGGTTATTTCACTAATGTAGACTCTAAAATTCTAAAGAGATGAAAGCAATCTACCAAGATAGTAGAGATTTATGATATTGTATATTGATTTTGGTATCATTTCAATGAATACATACTAAATTTACCATAATCAAATATGTTTAAATTCCCTCTCAACTTCTTTTTTCTTCAACAACTTCACTAGCCACATCTTTTTACATAGGTTCTATAAAATTTGCTTATCTAATATTAATAATATCTCAATTCATTGCATTGTAAAAATTCTATCAATATTACTCACTAATATTCACATTTATATGTTCATGGATAGTTAAGTTACTAAATATAATTATGATAAACATTCCAAATGTTGATTAATTACACATTTTGAATCATGTTATTCATGTTTCCTTTCCTACTTCATATCTTATGTGCATTCTTTGATTTGACTTATGGACATTTGAAGAAGTATTTTTTTGAGACTATAAAACTATTTATATTTTATTATGTATGAGTGACTATAATTTTAATGTCCCTTGTATGTGTTTCTTTAGCCTTTTCTTGCATGTACTCTTTATTTATGTGTGTCATGGCCATGAAACATGTTTTCTATGTTTTCTCAATCTTTGATACTATGATGGACATCATACATATTATATATTTATAACACCATGATTACTAACACACATACTTCCCTAAGTTTTAATATTTAAGCTTTGGGTATTTATTATAATCACTTATTTGTGTTATTCATTGCTAACATTTATCATGACAATGTGACTATTTATGCTTATTTTCACATGCATCTTACACTACAAATTTTAGCCTAAGACATATATGATTATGTCATGATTATCCACATTCTAATTACTAATCATAATTATTTATTTTCATAATATTTTTCTTGGAGTTAATTTATTATGTAGGCTCCAAAACATAAGGTTATTACATGACCAAAATATCTCCTATTTGAGGTACTCTTATAATAACATTTGACTCCAGAATTCATTTTGATAATTCTCTAAATTATTGTAAATATATTAAAGAGACATAAAAATTTCATTTTATATGTTTTTTATGATTTTAAACATATTTTGAATAATTTTTAAAATAATAAAAAAAATCTTTGGACACAAAAATATAAGAATATTTTGTAATTTTTGAATAACTTTTCACTTCAAGATTTATCTTTAGAGAGCTTTATATCATTGGAAATAGGATGAAGACACCTTGAAAAAAATTATATATATTTTTATGGTTCTGCATGCCTTTTCAGATTTTTAAAAGAATTTAAAAAAATCTTTTGGCATATGTCAAAATATTATTTTTTATTCTTTTAAAAATTTAAAAAACTCTTTAGGGAATCATCAAAAGTGTATAAAATAAAAGATATAAGTCTCTTCAATTCATTTCCAATGATAAAAATTTCACTCTAAATGAAGGTTAGACTAAAAATTTATCAGTAAAATATAAAATATTCATATTTATTTAAAAATACTATTTTTTTAATTATTTTAAATTCATTAAAACTCTACGCATTATCAAAAAATAATTATAATATTAAATTTGTAGGTCTCATTAATATTTTTTAAATGGTTTAAATAATTCCCTAAATGACGGTTAGAGTCAATTCATATAGTAAAAAATATGAAATATTCCTCAATAGGAGTCCATTAAGTGATTAGATTTAACTATGTTATTGTTATTAGTACTTTGTTTGTCTATCACACTTTCATCTTATTAATATACCATGATCATGCTTATAAATTCAACACTGGTATTATCATTTACTTTGATCATTTGGTTATTTTGTAAATTATTTCAATTTAATCCTCATTGTGTTGTTTTAGTATGTGATGAAAACTAAATTATAAGATGGATTTTTTTTGACACGTCCTTGACACTTTATAGTAGGTTAACATAGAATGGATTAATATTCAATCTGAATCACATAACCTTGTCGTTTGTACCCTACCCTTCCTATTTATTATTTTTTATTAGATCCACCTTAGCTTAAATGATCCATCCATTGTAGGGTAAATTTTGGAGTCCTTATGTTAGAAGTTAGAGAGTTTTCATATCTAAACCATCAAAGTTAAAGAAGCATTACACTCATAGTTATTCCACCATGTGGTTATTAAATAAAATAGCCCAAACATGCGCATTAAAGTGATCTCTTGTCATTCCTAAAATTAGATGGTATTTCCCATAAATATCTCTTTTTTGCATAAAACCTATACTGATATAACCAATTGGTCCTTAATTTTGTATAAAACTATCTTCCAATATGTACCATATAAGAAATTTTTATTTAGACATCATTAAGATGAAGAGATGGAAATCAAACCTAGTTGACACATTCAATAATGAGTGGCACACTCTATCTTTTGAGAGGTATATAATTCTTATACAATGTTGTTTGGTAATGCAAAACCACTACCTTGTAAATAATATCCCTGTTGTTAGTATCATGTCAATATAACTTATATTTACATATGGAAATTTTAGTGTGTGAATTTTAGGATGATGTTATAAGAATATCCAATGCAAAAAATATAGAATTAGATGTTTCACGTTTTTTTGTGTATTTACATACCCTAAGAAAAATGTTTATATATATGAAAAACCATTATAAGAGATGAGGATAGTTCAAAGTATGATATTTCCATATACCCCCAACCATATGATATGATAGGAAATAAAATACACAAGATGTGTTATTAACTAAAACTAAGAAAAAAAGGGCATGACACAAGGAGCATAAGAGAAAGAAAATAATGTCATCTACCTCAGTACCAAAGATGTAGATGATAAATTATATTAGAATGGGAAATATAAGAAGCATAATAGTAGGAGAAAAGAATTCTTAAAATTATAGAGGAAGAATCTAATCACTCTGATACATCTCAAGAGAATGTGCCACCTAAAATGATAAATGTGAACATATAATGCCAAAAATATTCTCTTTTGAAATAAAACACATTGATTACAAAATATAGAATTCCCAACATTACATCATCAATTTCATCACCCCAAATTTTTTTTAAAATGTTAAATATATTCTAGAGAATTTAAAATCAAGACTTATTCATGATTTGTGTAGTTACTTGCATCAATATTTTATTAAAATTATACTCAATATTTCTCTATTGTATCTATTTTTTATCAAACAAATATTCACACATTTTTCTAGAGTAAATACAAAACATACATGATTCCATATATAGACACAATTGTAGGTTATTTCACTAATGTAGACTCTGAAATTCTAAAGAGATGAAAGCAATCTACCAAGATAGTAGAGATTTATGATATTGTACATTTATGTTGGTATCATTTCAATGAATACATGCTAAATTTACCATAATCAAATAAGTTTAAATTCCCTCTCAACTTCTTTTTTCTTCAACAAGTTCACTAGCCACATCTTTTTACATAGGTTCTATCAAATTTGCTTATCTAATATTAATAATATCTCAATTCTTTGCATTGTAAAAATTCTATCAATATTACTCACTAATATTCACATTTATATGTTCATGGATAGTTAAGTTACTAAATATAATTATGATAAAAATTCCAAAGGTTGATTAATTACACATTTTGAATCATGTTATTCATGTTTCCTTTCCTACTTCATATCTTATGTGCATTCTTTGATTTGACTTATGGACATTTGAAGAAGTATTTTTTTGAGACTCTAAAACTATTTATATTTTTATATGTATGAGTGACTATAATTTTAATGTCCCTTGTATGTGTTTCTTTAGCCTTTTCTTGCATGTACTCTTTATTTATGTGTGTCATGGCCATGAGACATGTTTTCTATGTTTTCTCAATTTTTGATACTATGATGGACATCATGCATATTATATATTTATAAAGCCATGATTACTAACACACATACTTCCCTAAGTTCTAATATTTAAGCTTTGGGTATTTATTATAATCACTTATTTGTGTTATTCATTGCTAACATTTATCATGACAATGTGACTATTTATGCTTATTTTCACATGCATCTTACACTACAAATTTTAGCCTAAGACATATATGATTATGTCATGATTATCCACATTATAATTACTAATCATATTTATTTATTTTCATAATATTTTTCTTGGAGTTAATTTATTATGTAGGCTCCAAAACATAAGGTTATTACATGACCAAAATATCTCCTATTTGAGGTACTCTTATAATAACATTTGACTCCAATATTCATTTTGATAATTCTCTAAATTATTGTAAATATATTAAAGAGACATAAAAATTTCATTTTATATGTTTTTTATGATTTTAAACATATTTTGAATAATTTTTAAAATAATAAAAAAAATCTTTGGACACAAAAATATAAGAATATTTTGTAATTTTTGAATAACTTTTCACTTCAAGATTTATCTTTAGAGAGATTTATATCATTGGAAATAGGATGAAGACACCTTGAAAAAATTTATATATTTTTTTATTATTCTGCATGCCTTTTCAGATTTTTAAAAGAATTTAAAAAAATCTTTTGGCATATGTCAAAATATCATTTTTTAATCTTTTAAAAATATAAAAAACTCTTTAGGGAATCATCAAAAGTGTATAAAATAAAAGATATAGGTCTCTTAAATTCATTTCCAATGATAAAAGTTTCACTCTGAATGAAGGTTAGACTAAAAATTTATCAATAAAATATAAAATATTCATATTTATTTCAAAATACTATTTTTTTGATTATATTAAATTCATTAAAACTCTATGCATTATCAAAAAATAATTATAATATTAAATTTGTAGGTCTCATTAATAATTTTTAAATGGTTTAAATAATTCCCTAAATGATGGTTGGAGTCAATTCATATAGTAAAAAATATGAAATATTCCTCAATAGGAGTCCATTAAGTGATTAGATTTAACTATGTTATTGTTATTAATACTTTGATTGTCTATCACACTTTCATCTTATTAATATACCATGATCATGATTATAAATTCAACACTGGTATTATCATTTACTTTGATAATTTGATTATTTTTTAAATTATTTCAATTTAATCCTCATTGTGTTGTTTTAGTATGTGATGAAAACTAAATTATAAGATGGATTTTTTTTGACACGTCCTTTACATTTTATAGTAGGTTAACATAGAATGGATTAATATTCAATCTGAATCACATAACCTTCTCGTTTGTACCCTACCCTTCCTATTTATTATTTTTTATTAGATCCACCTTAGCTTAAACGATCCATCCATTGTAGGGTAAATTTTAGAGTCCTTATGTTAGAAGTTAGAGAGTTTTCATATCTAAACCATCAAAGTTAAAGAAGCATTACACTCATAGTTATTCCACCATGTGGTTATTAAAAAAAATAGCCCAAACATGTGCATTAAAGTGCTTTCTTGTCATTCCTAAAATTAGATGGTATTTCCCATAAATATCTCTTTTTTGCATAAAACCTATACTGATATAAACAATTGGTCCTTAATTTTGTATAAAACTATCTTCCAATATGTATCATATAAGAAATTTTTCTTTAGACATCATTAAGATGAAGAGATGGAAATCAAACCTAGTTGACACATTCAATAATGAGTGGCACACTCTATCTTTTGAGAGGTATATAATTATTATACAATGTTGTTTGGTAATGCAACACCACTACCTTGTAATTAATATCCCTGTTGTTAGTATCATGACAATATAACTTATATTTACATATGGAATTTTTAGTGTGCGAATTTTAGGATGATGTTATAAGAATATCCATTGCAAAAAATATAGAATTAGATGTTTTACATTTTTATGAGTATTTACATAACCTAATAAAAATGTTTATATATATGAGAAACCATTATAAGAGATGAGGATAGTTCAAAGTATGATATTGCCATATACCCCCAACCATATGATATGATAGGAAATAAAATACACAAGATGTGTTATTAACTAAAACTATGAAAAAAAAGGCATGACACAAGGAGCATAAGAGAAAGAAAATAATGTCATCTACCTCAGTACCAATGATGTAGATGATAAATTATATTAGAATGGGAAATATAAGAAGCATAATAGTAGGAGAAAAGAATTCTTAAAATTATAGAGGAAGAATCTAATCACTCTAATACATCTCAAGAGAATGTGCCACCTAAAATGATAAATGTGAACCTATATTGCCAAAAATATTCTCTTTTGAAATAAAACACATTGATTACAAAATATAGAATTTCCAACATTACATCATCAATTTCATCACCCCAAAACTTTTTTAAAATGTTAAAATATTCTAGAGAATTTAAAATCAAGACTTATGCATGATTTGTGTAGTTACTTGCATAAATATTTATTAAAATTATACTCAATATTTCTCTATTGTATCTATTTTTTATCAAACAAAGATTCACACATTTTTCTAGAGTAAATACAAAACATACATGATTCCATATATAGACACAATTGTAGGTTATTTCACTAATGTAGACTCTAAAATTCTAAAGAGATGAAAGCAATCTACCAAAATAGTAGAGATTTATTATATTGTATATTTATGTTGGTATCATTTCAATGAATACATGCTAAATTTACCATAATCAAATAAGTTTAAATTCCCTCTCAACTTCTTTTTTCTTAAACAAGTTCACTAGCCACATCTTTTTACATAGGTTCTATCAAATTTGCTTATCTAATATTAATAATATCTCAATTCTTTGCATTGTAAAAATTCTATCAATATTACTCACTAATATTCACATTCATATGTTCATGGATAGTTAAGTTACTAAATAAAATTATGATAAAAATTCCAAATGTTGATTAATTACACATTTTGAATCATGTTATTCATGTTTCCTTTCCTACTTCATATCTTATGTGCATTCTTTGATTTCACTTATGGACATTTGAAGAAGAATTTTTTTGAGACTATAAAACTATTTATATTTTTATATGTATGAGTGACTATAATTTTAATGTCCCTTGTATGTGTTTCTTTAGCCTTTTCTTGCATGTACTCTTTATTTATGTGTGTCATGGCCATGAAACATGTTTTCTATGTTTTCTCAATTTTTTATACTATGATGGACATCATGCATATTATATATTTATAACGCCATGATTACTAACACACATACTTCCCTAAGTTTTAATATTTATGCTTTGGGTATTTATTATAATCAATTGTTTGTGTTATTCATTGCTAACATTTATCATCACAATGTGACTATTTATGCTTATTTTCACATGCATCTTACACTACAAATTTTAGCCTAAGACATATATTATTATGTCATGATTATCCACATTATAATTACTAATCATATTTATTTATTTTCATAATATTTTTCTTGGAGTTAATTTATTATGTAGGCTCCAAAACATAAGGTTATTACATGACCAAAATATCTCCTATTTGAGGTACTCTTATAATAACATTTGACTCCAATATTCATTTGGATATTTCTCTAAATTATTGTAAATATATTAAAGAGACATAAAAATTTCATTTTATGTGTTTTTTGTGATTTTAAACATATTTTGAATAATTTTTAAAATAATAACAAAAATCTTTCGACACAAAAATCTAAAAATATTTTGTAATTTTTGAATAATTTTTCACTTCAAGATTTATCTTTAGAGAGCTTTATATCATTGGAAATAGGATGAAGACACCTTGAAAAAATTTATATATTTTTTTTATGATTCTTCATGCTTTTTCAGATTTTTAAAAGAATTAAAAAAAAAAAATTGGCATATGTCAAAATATTATTTTTTATTCTGTTAAAAATTTAAAAATCTCTTTGGGGAATCATCAAAAGTGTATAAAATAAAAGATATAGGTCTCTTCAATTCATTTCCAATGATAAAAATTTCACTCTAAATGAAGGTTAGACTAAAAATTTATCAATAAAATATAAAATATTCATATTTATTTCAAAATACTATTTTTTAAATTATTTTAAATTCAGTAAAACTCTATGCATTATCAAAAAATAATTATAATAATAAATTTGTAGGTCTCATTAATATATTTTAAATGGTTTAAATAATTCCCTAAATGATGGTTAGAGTCAATTCATATAGTAAAAAATATGAAATATTCCTCAATAGGAGTCCATTAAGTGATTAGATTTAACTATGTTATTGTTATTAGTACTTTGTTTGTCTATCACACTTTCATCTTATTAATATACCATGATCATGCTTATAAATTCAACACTGGTATTATCATTTACTTTGATCATTTGGTTATTTTGTAAATTATTTCAATTTAATCCTCATTGTGTTGTTTTAGTATGTGATGAAAACTAAATTATAAGATGGATTTTTTTTGACACGTCCTTGACACTTTATAGTAGGTTAACATAGAATGGATTAATATTCAATCTGAATCACATAACCTTGTCGTTTGTACCCTACCCTTCCTATTTATTATTTTTTATTAGATCCACCTTAGCTTAAATGATCTATCCATTGTAGGTTAAATTTTGGAGTCCTTATGTTAGAAGTTAGAGAGTTTTCATATCTAAACCATCAAAGTTAAAGAAGCATTACACTCATAGTTATTCCACCATGTGGTTATTAAAAAAAATAGCCCAAACATGCGCATTAAAGTGATCTCTTGTCATTCCTAAAATTAGATGGTATTTCCCATAAATATCTCTTTTTTGCATAAAACCTATACTGATATAACCAATTGGTCCTTAATTTTGTATAAAACTATCTTCCAATATGTACCATATAAGAAATTTTTCTTTAGACATCATTAAGATGAAGAGATGGAAATCAAACCTAGTTGACACATTCAATAATGAGTGGCACACTCTATCTTTTGAGAGGTATATAATTCTTATACAATGTTGTTTGGTAATGCAACACCACTACCTTGTAAATAATATCCCTGTTGTTAGTATCATGTCAATATAACTTATATTTACATATGGAAATTTTAGTGTGTGAATTTTAGGATGATGTTATAAGAATATCCAATGCAAAAAATATAGAATTAGATGTTTCACATTTTTTTGAGTATTTACATACCCTAAGAAAAATGTTTATATATATGAAAAACCATTATAAGAGATGAGGATAGTTCAAAGTATGATATTTCCATATACCCCCAACCATATGATATGATAGGAAATAAAATACACAAGATGTGTTATTAACTAAAACTAAGAAAAAAATGGCATGACACAAGGAGCATAAGAGAAAGAAAATAATGTCATCTACCTCAGTACCAAAGATGTAGATGATAAATTATATTAGAATGGGAAATATAAGAGGCATAATAGTAGGAGAAAAGAATTCTTAAAATTATTGAGGAAGAATCTAATAACTCTGATACATCTCAAGAGAATGTGCCACCTAAAATGATAAATGTGAACATATAATGCCAAAAATATTCTCTTTTGAAATAAAACACATTGATTACAAAATATAGA
This sequence comes from Torreya grandis, assembly GCA_037957365.1. Lineage (NCBI taxonomy): Eukaryota > Viridiplantae > Streptophyta > Pinopsida > Cupressales > Taxaceae > Torreya > Torreya grandis. The sequence continues at coordinate 275,538 of JARHVA010004733.1, read as the reverse complement.
ATTCCCAACATTACATCATCAATTTCATCACCCCAAATTTTTTTTAAAATGTTAAAAATATTCTAGAGAATTTAAAATCAAGACTTATTCATGATTTGTGTAGTTACTTGCATCAATATTTTATTAAAATTATACTCAATATTTCTCTATTGTATCTATTTTTTATCAAACAAATATTCACACATTTTTCTAGAGTAAATACAAAACATACATGATTCCATATATAGACACAATTGTAGGTTATTTCACTAATGTAGACTCTGAAATTCTAAAGAGATGAAAGCAATCTACCAAGATAGTAGAGATTTATGATATTGTACATTTATGTTGGTATCATTTCAATGAATACATGCTAAATTTACCATAATCAAATAAGTTTAAATTCCCTCTCAACTTCTTTTTTCTTCAACAAGTTCACTAGCCACATCTTTGTACATAGGTTCTATCAAATTTGCTTATCTAATATTAATAATATCTCAATTCTTTGCATTGTAAAAATTATATCAATATTACTCACTAATATTCACATTTATATGTTCATGGATAGTTAAGTTACTAAATATAATTATGATTAAAATTCCAAATGTTGATTAATTACACATTTTGAATCATGTTATTCATGTTTCCTTTCCTACTTCATATCTTATGTGCATTCTTTGATTTGACTTATGGACATTTGAAGAAGTATTTTTTTTAGACTCTAAAACTATTTATATTTTTATATGTATGAGTGACTATAATTTTAATGTCCCTTTTATGTGTTTCTTTAGCCTTTTATTGCATGTACTCTTTATTTATGTGTGTCATGGCCATGAAACATGTTTTCTATGTTTTCTCAATTTTTGATACTATGATGGACATCATGCCTATTATATATTTATAACGCCATGATTACTAACACACATACTTCCCTAAGTTTTAATATTTAAACTTTGGGTATTTATTATAATCACTTATTTGTGTTATTCATTGCTAACATTTATCATGACAATGTGACTATTTATGCTTATTTTCACATGCATCTTACTCTAAAAATTTTAGCCTAAGACATATATGATTATGTCATGATTATCCACATTATAATTACTAATCATATTTATTTATTTGCATAATATTTTTCTTGGAGTTAATTTATTATGTAGGCTCCAAAACATAAGGTTATTACATGACCAAAATATCTCCTATTTGAGGTACTCTTATAATAACATTTGACTCCAATATTCATTTTGATAATTCTCTAAATTATTGTAAATATATTAAAGAGACATAAAAATTTCATTTTATATGTTTTTAATGATTTTAAACATATTTTGAATAATTTTTAAAATAATAAAAAAAATCTTTGGACACAAAAATATAAGAATATTTTGTAATTTTTGAATAACTTTTCACTTCAAGATTTATCTTTAGAGAGCTTTATATCATTGGAAATAGGATGAAGACACCTTGAAAAAAATTATATATTTTTTTATGATTCTTCATGATTTTTCAGATTTTTAAAAGAATTTAAAAAAATCTTTTGGCATATGTCAAAATATTATTTTTTATTCTTTTAAAAATTTAAAAATCTCTTTAGGGAATCATCAAAAGTGTATAAAATAAAAGATATAGGTCTCTTCAATTCATTTCCAATGATAAAAATTTCACTCTGAATTAAGGTTAGACTAAAAATTTATCAATAAAATATAAAATATTCATATTTATTTCAAAATACTATTTTTTTTTAATTATTTTAAATTCAATAAAGTTCTATGCATTATCTAAAAATAATTATAATAATAAATTTGTAGGTCTCATTTATATATTTTAAATGGTTTAAATAATTCCCTAAATGATGGTTGGAGTCAATTCATATAGTAAAAAATATGAAATATTCCTCAATAGGAGACATTTTGGCCATGGAATAACCTTCTGAACTCACCTCAAAAGAGGAAGCATATACATTGGCTTCAATTAAGACTAATATCTTATAGATAAATACAAAGATAAAATTTTATATGTCGTATATAATTGATCACAAGAGATACTCAATAATAACCTATAAATTAATTTTGGATAAGAGTGCGTCATTTAGATAAGGGTGTAGACGGGTCACATCTATAATAATGAGTTGTTACTTACACAAAACACCCTAATTTCATCATTAAAATCATGCAACTTATTTTTCCCTCTAGAATCTATAATTTTAGTTGTGTTAATTTTGTTCCTCAGTCATGTTTAATACGTTAATCTTATTTGAAAAGGGTCCTTGGGATGTTTTAATTTGGTCTTTTATCTAGCTTGTCATTTTAACCAAGTCCAAAATTCAAATGCTAATTATATATAGTTGGTATAAGGATGATTTCAATCAAGGATTCATTGATATAAATATATGAATTTATCTAAGTTTGATGATTATTGGTTTATTTTTGGATCATATTCTGAATCACATGAAAATTTGTATTTTGGACAATTTCACCTTCAGTTTATGTAAATTATCTAACTTTTTATGAATTTTCATCAATATTTTATCTATAAATCTAGTATATATCTTATCTTTTTTAAGTAAAAATAGATTAATATTTGTGTTAAATTGGTTGCCTTGAAATTCGATAAAATGCATGTCTTTACACACTAGTTTTGTTAGATTTTCACTTTCTTTTTGTCTATTACCTTAGTAATTTTTTTCAAAATTAAATTTAAAAACCTAATGGCTATTTGACTTAGCCAATGTTCATTTTATCTCTCGTGAGTACCCACAAAATCTAAGATCTACTATGTGTTGGTTACTCCTTCCATCGAGTTATATTAGGACTTGATATTTTCTAATAAATCCTTCCACCCCCATTGGGTAGGAGAGACAGTTTCTAGTTTATAAATATTATTTCATCACCTCCCCAAGTATTTTAAAAATTTAAATTAAAAATTCAAACATACGAATACTTTGGATTCTAATAAGTGACACCATCCAGGCTCCTCACTTCATTAAAAAGTTTAGATCTATAATACAAGGTGTTCAACCTTAATGATGCATGGGATCACACTATGTGCCATGATATCTAATAATTTCAAATCATATTTTTTCATGGTTATGTGTATATTGTTTAGATAATCAATTTATTTTATGGATGCCATGTAATTGATTGGATAATATTTCTCTTCACCACAAAAAGGCTTAAAAATTTTTCTTTCCCCTTCTCTTTTTCTATTTTTTTAATAAATATGTTAAAGTAGGTATATTATATTTGAATTTGTAATATTTGATTACATATTTATCTTGATTGTAAACCTTGTCATTATCATTAAGGCACTTTTGAATACATGTATTTCATGAACAATCCTTACATTAGCTATATTTCTATGATAAATCCATCCTGATGATTTTCCAAGAAATGAATCCATAAGATACACATTACTTACCATTTATCTAGATTTATTTCAAAAAATCCATTTAAAATAGAATAGTTACACATCAACTACTAGGTTACCTAGAAATACAAAGACCTAATGATATATACATTGGGGATATTCCTTCTCATTTAAGGATCAATTGGGTGAATCCTCAAAATCAATTTTCCCAATCGTAATAAAACTATACTTTCTTGAAATTATTAAAATCTTAAAAAATACAATGGTTTTTTTAATAGATACCCAGTTATGTTTCTATTTTAAAAATACATGTTTTATCTCTAATTTTATTAGTTTGAGGAAATCATGTGTGGCATGTGTTCCAAGTTATCATATGTGTTTTTTCTCAAAATTACAGTTGTTATTACTTAGTTATATATAATATATATATATACCATATTAGATTAAGGGAATATACATGACACATATCCATCTCATTTCTTAGTGGTTAATTAGTTTTGTAAATGAAATGGTAATCCATCTTAGTATCAATGTTGTATACACCATACTCAAATCATACTACAATTTTCACCAATTTTACATGACAAATTAACCTTATTCTATCTACAATAGTTGGTTCATATTCTTGCACTAGTTTTTCACCATAAATAATTCATTGGAATTCATACAAGGATTACAAGCCATGTCAACACTTTGAATATAAAAATATGGAGTCAAATACACCTTGATTTATTAATAACACTCAAATATAAATGAGTATTTGAGATTACATAGTTTAATCCAAGATATTCAATAGAGAATAAATATGTAAGGCTCCTACCCTATCTAGTGTCAAGTTTCACACCAGAAGATAAAATTTGTCATGTACACAATCAGATGTATTTATTCCTTGTTAATATATCTATAAGTTTATTCATATTTAATTATTTCCATCTTAAGTAATAACTAATTTTGTAAATGTTTCACTGAACATTTATGTGAAGCATAGTTCAAGATTGTATCATGCATTCAGTATTGTTATTGACATATAAGTTTAGATATGCATTTTCATTTTAATCTAGTAATTTTGTTTTCATGCAATATTAAATTAAAAGGGATGGAAATTTTGACACATAAATTAACATTTAAGTTGTAATAATGTACTTGTGACCACTCTTTTATATTAACTTTTGATCATCTTCCTTCACTTTTTATGTAGATAACCTATTCCTACAAGTAACTAATGATATCATAATGTGCTTATTAATTATTTAAAATAGCTCAATCCTATCTAAGAATTTATTCATACTCCCAAATTATTTATCCTTTATACCGTTACTTTAGTACACCCTTTGGGAAAAATCATTCATTGATTCTATTTGGTTTGACTAGTTGCATCACCTAACTAAATAATCGCTAGTTTATCAAATTAAAATTCATGTTATGGGTTTTCATGCATGTTTAATAACCTATATAAAAATTAATTCCTTATTGATCACTATAAATACACATTTTAGTGTCATTTTTAACACAAGATGCTTACATAATGAAAAGCACTAGAATTCTAGTTACATTTTGAGCATAAAATCCATATTTCTGTCAATTTTGAATGAATACAAACCCATTACTTATAATATAAAGTCTATGTACACTTCCAAAGTTATAATTCGTAGTTGAGTCACTTAATCACATAGTAATTAAATAAACATCTATAATTAAACTAATATATTACATAAATAATATAAGCATAGGATAACTATATGGATTTTGATCATTCCTTATGGTATTAGTATGTATACATTGCTCAACATAGGAGTGTTGAGGTCTAGCACAAATTTAACTACTAACCTCTTTTTCTATTTTTTCCCTTAATTCATCTTTACCTAGAAAGGTAGTAACATAAGTGAATAATTTTTCACACACTAATTTTTAGAATATAATGATGGCTATTGTGTATTCACATAAGTTATATAGGTAAATCAAACCTATCATAATAGACTTAGAATGCAAAACCCTGAAAAGTGATGATACACCCTAAGGAATACAACACTCTACACACCTATCATAATCCATTAACCTTATCTATAGAGTAATAAAAAACCTATTTTTGATTCAGAATATCATCACAAAGCTTCCCATTTAGTTTCACAATTTTTTTCTTAGCATTGTAGTTTTCTTCTAGTTAAGTTATTTGTTTCTTGCACTTTCCCATTTTAACCTTTTTTTAAAATATAATAAGTTCCAAATTAGTTTATGTCATTTATTTCATAGCTATAACATTCTTATTTTTCATAATACTTTATCACATTTAGGTAAGTAATTCCTTTTTTACCAAAATTTTATAATACAATGTATTCGTTTTCTATTGATGTCAATTCTATCTAATGATCATGTGAAGGTAGAAAATATGTCTAGTGTGGTGTGGGGTTTAAAACCATTATAGGTTTTAATGTATATACATGGTTTACAGTACATACGTTAAAATGCAAAGATAATTAAGGAAATTTTTTTTAACATGGAACAATTTATGACTATATAATATGTTTTTGGGTTGCCATTATACCATTGATGTCATGTTGCACATGCATATTGATTGATTTAGTCAAATGGATTAGTAAATCATGTGATTTAGGCCAAACTGAGCCGTGTGGACTTAATTCTTACTCTAAATGATGTTAATTTGGGATAAAATGATTATTTTAAGGTTTAAAGAGTTTATATTTATAGTAAATATAGTTTAAGCATTAAAAACTTCAAGGATTAGGGCTTATGGTCTAGATTTTAGGGTATATAAAGTACAATCATGATGGTGATTAGGAAAATTTGAGATCCTTGAACATAGACTTATGAGTAAATAACATGAATTTGGGATGAATTATCCCCCATACCATCATAGATTGAGCCTACAAAGTTAATTATGGTAATGACTGGTGTAATTTTAACCAAGTTCATCCCTGTGAACCTATTTCTTACTATATATAAAGGATGTTAATTGGGGATGAATTGATTCCAGGGGCCTACTAAGCCTCAATGTTAGGAATTTTATCCATATGATATCAATTTGGGGTCCAAGTGCTCACCATATTAAGAAAATATGTATTTTTTCATTTTGATATGAAATTCAATCCAAAGGAGTTGTGTGCAAGGAACTACATTAACATATAATGGAATTTAGGGCTTACATTACCCTTATTGTATACCATATTCAAAAAATTGAGTATTTGGTTCTAGATGATACATAATTGGGGCCAATCAATTCTTGCCGAATGAATTATGTCAGCATAATTTTATTTAGGGCTCTAATTCTACACCTTATTTAAATAATTGAGTGTTATCATGAATTTGATATAAAATCATGATGAATTAAACCCTTTGTAAGGAATTATAGATCCATCTTTAATCACAATCAAGATTCTGATTGTGAACCAAATTTAATTAAAAAAATATAATGGTTCAATAGGATTTATGAAATTTAGTCCAAACAAGCCTTGTGTGAGAAATTTCATCCTTCTACTATCAATAGGGGATATGTTCATCCCAAATACATAACATATTGAATCAACCAAGTATTTAGTTCAATTTAATATGTAATTATGGATAACCAAGGTTAATTCAAGTAACTAAACACATCTAATGTCAATTACAACTTTGTTGGCCCCAATTGCAAACTATATCTAGCTAATCATGCATTTGGTTTTATCTTATATACATAATAAGGGCTAAATGAGCCCCATGAAAATATTTTTTTCCATATAATGTTATAGTTGGGTTTTATTAGCCCTGATTGCACACCATATTGAACTAATTAAGTATTTAGGTTTTATATGATATGCAATTGGGGCCACTCAATCCCTAAGCAAGGAATTACATCAATCTAATGTCATTTGGGGATTTAATTACACCATGTTAAATTAATTAATATTTTTTCAATACTATAAATAATTGAGGATAACTAAGTCCCATATAAATAATTTCTTCCACTTATAATATCAATTGAGGCATTTTTCATCCCATACAATGAATTATGTCACCCTAATTTGTCCATTGTGAATATTTTCCCCTAATTGTACATCATATTTAACCTATTGAGTATTTTATTCAGTATAATCTTGATCTAAAACTTAGACGCTTTGGTTGAAGGATAATTCAAGAAAACAAGAATAACACAATTGTGATAATGTTATATCTGAGAAGAGTTATTTTATTTCTCAAAATTACAGATACAACATATGCCTATCTCTAGGAAGAGATGTCTCTATTTTGGGTTACATCTTCATTTATACAAATTTTGAAGGTAGGAAGAGGATGTGTAAGGTCACCAATCTCGAGGGAGATTAAGGGGTTAAACTTCCATGATTTACATCAATGAAAAAATTGAGGAATTACTATTTTAAAAAACTTACTATTTTTAGACTACACTACTAAAATTAAATTTTGAGGCACTTCCACTTAGTTTTTGGTAGTCAAAATTCAATGAGAAAAGATTTCTACCATCTCATAGTGTTCTCCTCATTAATATATTTCCAATGGTTCAAACGGGGAGTCAAACGAAACTATGGTACAAAAGTTATGGCTATCAAAAGTTCTTCCACCAATTGGGGTAGAACTGTCCCTTGAATTATTGCATGAAATATTGCTTAGATCAAATATTTACAATTAAGAATAATTGGTCCTCATGAAAAAAATTCCTTCAATATAGTGTCAATAAGGGATTTTATAACACATGTCATATTAGACAACAATCTTAAGACTACTAGGCCTACTGGCTCTTATTCAAGTTTACTATGTTTAGAATATATAATGTTATCATGTTTTGAATGCGATTGTGCTATTATATAACATGACCACGTTATTAAAATGATTGTTGTATTTGAATTCAAATTCAATTCCCATGCCTCTTGGATCGAGAATGGCCTGGATTCTAAAGCCAAAGGCTTGGACTATCAATGTACAATGGAGTATTGAAAGGTATGAAAATAATCAGTAATTTCAACTTTGATTGCCAAATCCACTAAGAATTTCAATGTGAAAATTCAAAAACTTGATACCATTATTACAAGCATGCTCTTGTCTTTACAAAAATATGATTCTTATATTTTTTGGACTAATTTAGGGTTTCAAACTATATTTGTTTCTAGCTATGAATTTTTTACGCCACTGCATACCACAAACCTACATGCCTATACATGTTCATGTAACTTGTGTTTCATTGATGTAAGTGAAAAAAAAATTAGATGATGTACTATGCTTAATTATACACACATTCAAAATATAATACATTTTGATTATTTTTAGGTAGTTAGACTTGACTCACAGATGAGTATCCATTTCTTTGTCAATATTTAGTATCTAGTTACTTGAAAAATTCATTAAAAAAAGTATTCATTGAAAAATTACAAAAAAATATAGGTGACATGCTAAAATATTTTATATAAATTTTATCTAAAGGATTTTAAATAATATTAAATGGTACTAAAATAATGGTGTATGTCACAACCATCTATCTGCTACGTTTTCTAAAAAAATAGAGTTCCTCTTCAAATTTTGAATGTTTAACCTAGTTATACTTAACTATTTTTAAAAATAAATAGTGTTTTGGAAACTAGACTCAAAATTCTACATTTCATGTTTTTACACCATATTCAAATTTAGACTGCATATATCTCAAATTATCAATAATAATTTTAAATTTCTGATTTAAAAAAAAAATCCTATCCACAGGTAGGCCACCTTTTGTCCCCTAATTTTATGCACTTACCCTAGGACAAAGAGATCATTGTGATTACGTATATTCATGGGATGGTTTTTCTATTTAATAAACTAGTGACAAATTTAGAATGAATTGAGAATAAATTTATTGTTAAAGTAAAAGGATAGAGTGATGAAAAACCCTGGTAGGTGAGCAGAGCCTTGTGGTGGTGGGTAAGATCTAAAATAGGTCTGCAGTGAGATCGATAGCCTTATAGAGTAGTAGCTCCATGAAATAAAACTCTAGATGTTCCTTAAAAGATGTGGCTCACCCTAAAGATCCTTAAGTTTTACCTTTAATTTATCCCAAATTGTATATCTTGCATAAGTTAAATGAAGCATTTATAGTAGAGATCGATCTTCTTAAGATAACTGGGTTACTTTCTGAATTTAAAGACTATTTAGTGATTTATTTGTTTAATAGATTCGAGCCTCGATCAAGATATTTACATCAATTGATCTATGCTACTTGGATCAATGAATGAGTGATCCTTTTATGTTATAAATGATTTTTCCTAGGTTGGATTTTTTAACCTAAGGATTATCAGAGAGTTTGAATGGATGAGCCTTGGTTTTGGGGAAGAGTTGGGCTCTTTATTACCCCTAGTTATTTGATTTTGATCCCTCAATAATGGCAGTTTTTAAAATGTTTATTTGGGCTTAGCTCCTAAACCTCCCTCTTCCCTTCTATCACTCCTTAATATGTGAAGCCACTGCAAACATGCTAGGAAGATTCATCAAGATGGAAATTGAGAGGTCTAAAAAAGGGTTATTTATCTATCCCCATCTTTTTGTGGAGGTGAACCTTAGCAAATTTCTCCCGGATAGACTGCATCTGAAACACGAAAATTTCATTCAGATCCAAACATTAAGATATGAAAATATTAGCTTTAGATGTTGTTCCTACCACCAAAATAGTCATCTGCAGGGGTTTTGTCCTCATGCAGGTAAGGCAAAAAAATAAAACAGACCAATATTCTCATCTTAAAGGCTGGCAACTATATGATCACACTTTTTCAGAAAAGGACACATAAAATTCTAAAAATGGTACATGGAAGACTAAAGGTTCAAATTTTATTGAAGAATTGACTGTGATATATTCTTCTTGACAAATGACATTTGTAAATAGTGCTACAAAGGGAGGTGTCAAGAGATTACAGGAATCTAAAACTTCTGAATCTGACAAAGATTAGCCCTTATTTCAACCTTAACATAATCTTGTGCTTCTAATGGTTATTTCTAGTCCAATGTATATTAAACATTTAGAGGGCTATACTGAGGTTCAAAAAAAGGGCAAAAAATATTGTATTATGGATATAGTGTCTGACCATCTATAATTTTTACACTTTTCTTTTTGTATTCTTAGCTTGTCTAACTTGATATAATATGACTTATGGGATATTACTTCTTCACCCATATTTTTTATGTAACTAATATTGTACTATATATTTTCTTATCAATCAAAATAAGATTTAACAAACAAACCAACCAACCAAATAAACACAAAAAAACAAAAGCAACCAAAAAAAAAAAAAAAACCAATAGGATGAGTTGTGATTAGCTATTTTTGTTGGATGGTTTGGCTGTTTAGGAAACTAGTGACATGCCATACCAATAAAATGAAATGTTATTTGGTATCTTTTATGGGACGGCTTGGCTGTTTATCTCACCACATATGACCTTATGTTAACCCAAGAAAAAATGTCGACAAGAATGTCATTTTAAGTGGTAGAATTTATTTTTTCATGAAATACAATGTTAATTCAAATTTATTTGTTTGGAGTAGAGAATGGCAAGCCATGCATCTACATTGAGCCTTTTTTAATTTAACAAGTCATTCATCCAACGGCATAAATTTTTTAACTATGTATTCGATGTTTAAATTTTCACTATATTTAATGCACGTCGTGTTTAAACCAACGTTAAGCTCTTATTTGCAGAGTTTTTAAAAAATAAATAATATAATTACTTTTTACCAAAAATTAAGAAAAAACCACCTTTTCGCCAAATTGAATGCTAATGGTATGTACAAGAATTACTTTAAATTCTGTATAGATAATGCTGTATGAGTCCGACATGCAGAACAAAGAGGATTATGTGCTTGTCAACGAGTTTGAAGAACTTCAAGGTCCTGAGGCCGTAACGAGGCTCTCGAAAGGGTTCCCTGCTCTGGCCATCGGCCCCATTTTCCTCCCAGAGTTCCTGGAAGATGTTGAATCTTTCATAAACATTCATACAAGACTTTGGGAGGACAATCTGGAGTGCCTCAAATGGCTTGACACAAAATTGCCATCTTCGGGTCTGTATGTCTCGTTTGGGAGCATCGCAGTCATGTCGATTCTCCAATTGGAAGAATTGGATCTAGGGCTAGAGGCGAGTGAACAACCTTTTCTATGGGTTGCTTAGGATGACATAGCTGATGGAAAGTCTGCAGTCTTACCTAAAGGATTTTTTGAATGAGTGAAGGGCCATGGAATGCTTGTGGAATGGGTGCCTCAGTTGAAGTTCTTATCACATCCATCTGTGGGTGGATTCTTGATGCACTATGGTTGGAACTCTACCCTAGAAAGTATAAGCATGAGAGTTGCCATGATCTGATGGTCTTTGTGGGGAGAAGAGTTTCACAACTGCAGATTTTGCAAAGAGATATGGATCATAACGATGGATATCGAGTCTCTGCTGGAAAACGACAACGTGCTAGTAAAAAGAGAGGAGGTAGAGAATGTCGTTTGATCTCTGCTGGATTGGCATGAAGGGAAAGAATTAAGAAAGAATGTTTTGAAGTTGAAGGAGGCTGCGATCAAGGCAGTCATACTAGGAGGTTCCTTGTTTGAATTCAAGCAAAGATATTTGGTTTTATTGTTTTCTTGTATTTTTGTACAATGACACCTTACCTCATGCCAATAGAATAGGTAAAAAATGCATTTTCAAAAATAAAAAACTAATAATTAAATTTATTACAAGTTTGAGTAGACGGATGCGATCAACTACTTATTCCAACTTATAAAGAGTTCCATAAATCATTTATTCTCAACTGATAAGAGCTTTTATTCAAATTTATAATTTTGAGATGTTACAACAATGAATATTTATAAATATTTTTTATCTAAATGTTGAGGCATATAATAGGGGAAAGTTTCAGTAGTGATGCATTTTAAATTTGGATAGCAAATTAAGGTACCATAACATTACAATAGATTTAAAAAAAATTACTCATTTTAACATGTCACTTTAGGTATTTATAACTAAAGTTTCAAGGGCTAACTCATTATATATTTTATGAAATAACCTATTTTATCAGGAGATATAATAAAATACATTTTTTAAACATATAACCAAAACTAAACATTTGGATTATCAATAGCTGGTATTAGAGTATCGATAATTGAGTCCTACTTGTCAAGATGTGATTGGTTACTTTAAATTTTATAAAGTAAATATTGAACAAGTATTAGATACTACATGCACCACTACTAGTGCACTTTAATATTTATACACACTAATATGTTTCATCAATGGAACATACCTAAATAAAAACCATGTTCCATCATTGGTAGGTGGCCAACTACTAGCACCTTTTCCCTAGTCATAGTCACACATTAAATACTTAAACAATGCATAGATAATATAAGAATTTGAGATGTTTTTTTAATCAAGGATAAAGGTTAGGTTTTTTTTTTAACTATGGACCCTTATCCTAGAAGAGAAACACAAAGCCGAGGCCACACCAACTAAATATAAGAATTTGCTTGGTAACAAAGGATTGAAGAAAAAAATCCAAAGAACAACTAATAAGCAACAAGAAAATGGCCTCAAATGCTAAGATTTTCAATAATCGTTGCTGCCCAAAACAACAAAAAAAGAGATCAACTAGGAATCTCAAATGAGATTTTATTTGTTAGATTTGAGAGACATTATTAGGTGTTTCAAACCCTATTGACATTTAAAATTTGAGATGTTACAACAATGAATATAAATAAATATTTTTGATAAAAATATTGAGACATATAGTAGTCATAGTCACGCACTATATACTTAAACAACACATAGATAACATAAAAATTCCCTTCTAATTTGCTAGCTAAAATAGACAGAAACATAAATATATTAAGAAGATATGATAAATAGGGAAAACAAATTTTTAAAGTACAATATTTTAATCTATTTTATCAATGAGTTAAAACTAAATATGTAGTACCCTCTGCTTGATGTTTGTTTATATGTTATTTAATGTGTTGAACTATATGCAACTGCAATTAAAAACCTTTAGTAGATAAGAAATAAACTATTCTTGTATTAGAAAATTAATGGAAACTTCTTTTTTATAATCATTCTAAATAAAATATTAAAAAATAAAAGAAAAATATCAATGTTTTAAAAAAAATTTAAATGTCAATATTATAAATTGCTAAAAGATAAGTGATAGATTCTCTAAATATGAACATTACATGATGTAAAAAGTGATAGATTCTCTAAATATAAAGATGATAAGGATGTAATTATGTAATATTTAAATTTTTATCACTATTCATATGATATTGAAATGATAAATTGAAGGCACCATTTGCACTTTAACATGCTAACAGATTCTTTAAATTTCCCTTTCATCAAAAGGAAAATCATAATTTGAGTTATTCAAAATGGCTTGAATTTTTAACATAAATAGGAATATCAAAAATTCATTTTCACACCATGTTCAATGTAGACCCTTAAATTGATACTTCAACTTATAAAATATGTTAGTTTATATTTATGAACTAGTATTGAAACTTTTCTTTGACAACACAACTAGAATATGTAGATACCATATTTTAAAAATTTGATAATAATAATGATGATGATGATGATGATGATGATGATGATGATGATGATGATGATGATGATGATGATGATGATAATAATAATAATAATAATAATAATAATAATAATAATTATTATTATTATTATCATCATCATCATCATCATCATCATCATCATCATCATCATCATCATCATCATCATCATCATCATCATCATCATCATCATCATCATCATCACCATCACCATCACCATCACCATCACCATCACCATCACCATCACCATCATCATCATTATTATTATTATTAAACGTGTAACAATTTATGTCGAATGACATATTCAAATAATTATGGTACATCTAAGAAAATTCCTTAAATTATTAATGCTCACTTAATAAAAGCTAATACTCACATAGATAATTTTATTAATATGACAATAACTAATATTAAAAAAATTAATTTTTATGGAAATGTCAAGACATATAATGGTAATAGTTATGTTCAATGTATTAAAATGATAAAATAATAAAATATAATCTTCACTGATTCTAATCCTTCAATCATAGAATAAAAACATACATATATTAAAATTATATGAGAAAATGTGATTATAGAGAGCTAAAATGGAAGAATTTACTATATTTTATCAAGGATATTAAATTAAATGTGCAATAACCTCTACTTAAATTCTATTTGTATAGCACATAAATTATATTTAATTATACGAGACCAAAATCTATAACTCTAAGAAAGGATGAAATAACCTACTATTGTAGTATAAAAATAATGGAAACCTTTGGGTACAAACACTTTAAAGAGAGAAAAAATACATATGATTTTATACATTATTAAACATCGATATTTTATAGTTTTTATAAAAAAGTGATGGATTTTATAAATATGGGGCGAGCTTTTAAAATAGAGGTATGTGCTCATGCATTATTTTTTCTCCTCTTTGTAATAATTTTGAGCATAATTTCTAAACTTTGAGGCAAAGGAATTGAAAATAATGAATAAGAATTAATTTTGAAGAAAAACAGTGAAAAATAATTAATTATAGTCATGTTCTTCTAATCCACAATAATTTTTGTTTTTGAAAAACACTTACATTTACATCTAACTATTAAAAATTTTATCATCTTTTTGGTTTTCCATACATATTTAGAATTCCATAAAAGATAACATACACATAATAATTTTTAGAGAATATGTTTAAATGATAATGCATTGCAAAATTTTCCCATAACATTTATAATATGTGTCATCATCCATTTACCTTAATAAGGATTGAAAACATGCCTAAAATAGTTATAAACCATTAAAGAGTTAATTATTATTCTACATTAATTTCAAAAGATAATCTTAATCAATACAAATATAAAGCTTTGTTCGAAACAACAATTTAGGAGAAAAGAAAAATTCTAGAATCAATAAATACATTGACTTTATAGCGTTGGAATATTTTCTCATCTCAATGGATGTACACCACAAGCGAATATTATAACACTAAGTATAGTTATACTGACATATCACATAAGGAAGCCTTTCAAATTAACTAGAGTTGTATGTAGAGATATTTGAATTCATTATTGGTATTGATGCCCAGGTTGAGAAAATGGTGGCAGTGTTGATCTCCACTGAGTTAAAAAAGGGAATGAAACATAACTTGATATGGAAACAATGTTAATAGTGTTAGGTGATTCGCTTCCCCTTGTGTCATTGATCTCTTTTTCCAAGGTGTTTCTCTCCCCCCTTACCTTTTTCCCTTCACTTCTATGTTCTTTTCTTCCTTCTGTGTTTTACTTCCTCTATTTATAATTGCTCTTCACAAAAAAAATCTTCTCATCCTTTTGAGTGCTGATTGGCTACAACTAACTCTTATGTGGCAGTCCCTTTTTCTTTGCATGTGTTAAAGTTGGTGTAGACTTAGGGAGGTGGAGTGTTGATATTTATTTATATCTTTTCTTAATTCAAGTTACTTATTTCACATGATATCTCAAGGTGCAATCATTTCTTTTCACCCTTTAATTATGGGTTTTGACAATTTATTTATGTGGTAGTTCTCCAAGCACAATCCTCTTTCTAATTGGCTTTTAACTTGACTCAATGTTTTATTGATTATCACTAATGTAGTGGTGATGTGGTAGATCCTTTATAAGTGGCTTGATTTTAAAGTGGTGATGGTTTTACAGGTGGAGTCATTTTAATTTGAACTTGAACTTTATTATTGTTCTCTGTATATTACGTTAAGTTAGATTAGTCTTATCTTAAAATTTGTTAGGTTTAAATTAAATGTAACTAATTAATAACCTAAAATTATATATATTAAAATAATAAAATAAAATAAAATATATTTTTATAATTAATTAAAATAACTTTCGATTAATTCCAATAATATGAATTTTGATAATATTCTCCTCCAATATTAAATCAATTAATTAATTATATTTTTGAAAAGGGAGTAACGAAAAAGACTAAACATTCATCTCATTAATTTTTTCCCTCGACCATGATTTTAATTTATAACAACACTACATATAATTTTATGAAAAGAAATAACTTTAATATTTTAACGATTTATTTTCCTAAATCTTGGAATTTGAAAATAAGATTAAATTAATACCTTGCTTTCTTGGAAAATCTTATCAATGACTTGATAGAATTTTGAAATCAACACAAAAGTTATCTTAAAAATCAACTCATTTTGTCACAAATACTAAACGAGGTCCAAAACAACTTAAAGTATGAGCACGAGTCCACATTACAGGAAGAGAGGTCATGACAATTTGTGTATTTGTATAGGTCTTTAACAGATTACTAGAATGTTTTATTTTTGTTAAATAAAAAGTTGTAATTTGTTTCATAATGGCATGTGGTGGTGATAAATAAAATATACTATAGATTCAAGTGTTGAATGATTACAAGCTTGAACATAATTGTAAGTAATAATATGATCTAAATTTGATAGATCCACTTCACCTTAAGGATGTGTTATGTGATTTCCAGAAGTACCCCCATAAAAGTAAGAACCATATTTAAGTGTATATGTGTCTATACATAATAATGCATGTTCATACACATAAAAATGCATACACATATTATGATATTACCTATTTTTTAAAATATTTTCAAGCATATTTAGTGACTATAGTTCAAATATATTTTTATGCATTTACAAAAGGATGATTTAATAATCATAATTTTAAAGTAATATAACAACAAGATCTCTTAATTATTTTTGTTTTACTCTAGCCACATGTATTTGATGATACATGTTAACATGTTTATGAAATAAATCATTTTAGTTAAAAATAAATGTATCCAAATAAATTCCTACCAACCCATGACCGTTGTTATGGATACATGATTCAATATAGATGAATCCAATTACTATCATGATATCTAGTCATGACTCTACAATATGTATAATTAATTCTCAAAGTGAACCATTATGTAACCTTTCACAACCACAAAATACTTTTTTGATCTATCTAACCATAGATAAATTTGCATGTGACATTATGAGTATATGAAGGTAAATACCATGTAGACTTACACAACATTAATCTTCTCCTTCATTGCATCTAATAGTTTATAAAAATTGGAATCCATCAATCATCCCACTCATTGATAAGGTTTTCCTTCATGAGCTCATTATAATGTGCATCTTAATTATATATAAGAATGCAGAAGTAGAGTTTTTATTGGGATCCCATCCACTCCCTTTCAATCCTATGAGAATTAGTAAGTATCCTATTAAAGTCTCATGTTTCTCCAAGCATCACATTACTCTACTCAATGTCAACCTCTACATATATCGTAGAGTAGATACCAATAACTCATGTGGATATAAAAATGTTATTGATATAGTATTGACACATGGATTGTACAAATCCAACTCAAAATATTAATATTTAGTCCATACTAAATTAGATAACATATCAATATAACCCATAACCATGATCAAACTTATAAAGGTATATAATCACAAACATATTATGGAAAAAATACTCATTTTCCCTATTCTATTATCTAGTAAAAATTATATATATGTCATCATCGTACAAAATAAATTATTTAAGTGTATTATATCCAAAAAATGCCTAATATGATTTATATTTTTATCATGAATGTTTTTTTGTACTTATGACATGGTAATTCATTGATCGTACCCCAATTTTAATAAATTAAAATAATAGACCTATCTCTCAATTTTATCAATTCTACAAAATATAAAGACAATAATTGTTTCAATGCCTCATCCTAATGGATTTTTAATACAATAATTCAATAAATTTTTATAGTAAAGTATACCATATAATAAATAAATCCCTAAAGGCCAATTTTTCTTACTATTACACAATATTTGAGGGAAATTTGGTTTACACAACTTTTTATTAATCATAACATACACATGATATATGTGATATTCTCTATATCAATTATCTCATTATAATAAAGTGCTTTAGTGTGATAGTCACCATATGTATGATTTTTCATAAAAGTATGACACATAATTATAGTTTTAGGTTTGATATAGAAACGAGATGAAACAATAAGGAAAATCTACCTAGTTCATCCGTTATTAAAACTATGCTTTGATATCAACTGTAAAACACCTCCACAACACACACCTCAAAACAAAACACAACACACCTTTTTAAACAACTCATATTAAAATATACACTATATGAAAATTCAATAAATATTAAGAGACAAAATTTAATTAACAAAGATAGCACTTAGCTTCTTTGAAACAATTTCCATAACAATGTTCATAAACTACCTTCAATACAAGTGACTGCCAAATTGTCCTAATTCAACATAACTTAACATCCTCCCCAAAGGAATACTAAATAGTTTTTTTTGGTCAAACACTATATTTAATTAAGTTACCTATCAAATTTATATTCCATCAACCATAAGTGATTCACTACCAATTGACAAATGGTATGGATTCACGAAAGCATCACATTCTAGAAAGGATTTGTCCATTGACAAATAACATGTTCCTAATCCATAGTTCAATGACAATATACTTATGCACAAAAGAACCATAATCACTATAAAGACACTAATAAAATAAATTGGAAAGTCTTTTAAGTTTTATTAATATGTAAATTCAATTGAATAACAACGTGTTTTTTCTTAAAGTTCATTAACATTAGGTCATTTCTTCATTTTTAGGTTGTTTTTAAATGGAAAAATGAGTTACTAGACTCACCATATTAAGACAATAGAGTCATATCTCAATAATTGCCCTAATCAATTAATTAGAAGTATTTGATTGGAAAATTTGTTGTAGTTTCATTATACTTATTTGAATGCATTAACAAACATAAGGAAGCTATCACACTATAATTGTATCAGGTACACCTATATAATACATGTACAAAACCTAAATTACCATTCTAATAATCCTTTAACAATCGATAGAGACTTAAGTCATGGCCTAAATATTTAGTTGAGAATGTAAAAGTGGAAATATTTATGGAATTGAACACATCTTCAATCATCATGAATAAAGAAATACCTGAGACCAAGAAAAATTAAATTTATAAGGAATCAAGCATATTGCTTGATACAATTTTATGGAGACCGACTAAAAATTAACCAATGTCTATAGGTTTCAATTTCCCAATTCATCCAGTTATATTTAACCAATTCTAAGATAATATATTGCCTTTACTAAAAATCTCCAAGACTATAAAGTACAATAGGAAATTAAGACATTGCGGGTGAGTGGAACAAAGACACTGATGGAGGCCATGGAGGAAGACATAACAATAAGGAGTCTCCAACATATTAAGATTTAGAGGATAAGAAAGATGGATTATGTTTTGTTTTTAAAATTTATTTAGTGGATTAATATATTGATAGAAATTAATCAATAGATTGCAACTCAAAAACTGTATAACCTTGATGATGCTATTAAAATTGATTTCAAATTATAGCACATAGAAACATAAATAGTTTTTATTTTTATCTAAAACATATTAATTGGAAAATTACAATTTAACAAGATCAAATATGAGCTAGAATTGAATCATGATATGACATCAATGTAGAGATTAAAAAATCTTCATTGCAATCCATACACGAGTGATTTTAAGATTTAGAGGATAAGAAAGAAGGATTATGTTCCATTTTTCAAATTTATTTAGTGGATTAATCTATTGACAAATATTAATCAATAGATTGCAACTCAAAAAATGTATAACCTTAATGATGCTATTAAAATTGATTTCAAAATCTAGCACATAGCAACATAAATAGTTTTTATTTTTATCTAAAACATAGTAATTGGACTATTACAATTTAGCAAGATCAAATATGAGATAGAAGTGAATCATGATATGACATCAACGTAGGGATTAAAAAATCTTCATTCAATACATCTTAATATGAGAAATCTCTGTAATTTATAAGGATGTGATATTTGTAATTCATCACACGAGTGATCTTTAAATGGTTTTTGGATGGTAAGGAGAATAGCTTAAGTTTTGATATAAATGAGGTTTTTCAATGTATTGTTTAATAACACATTTTAAATAAATAAATTTGATACATGAATGTATAATCTTGGGTTAATGTTAAACCTTATCATATTTCATTACATGATAAATAAATTAATAATAATAATAATAATAATAATAATAATAATAATAATAATAATAATAATAATAATAATAATAATAATAATAATAATAATAATAATAATAATAATAATAATAATAATTAAAAAAAAAAAAAAATAAAATACAATAATTATATTTTTTATTTAAACACATTCAAAAGATTTGTTTTATCAATGAGGGTGCAATATAAATAATGACAAAATAATAATTTAACAAAATAATAATACATATCTTTATTTTAATTATAATTTTGTAACAAAAAAGTATGCAAGAAAAGGATATAATCAAGAAAGAAGAGAATTTATATATTTTTAAAATAAAATGAAATGTTTCAAACAATGTTGTTTTATAAAAATGATTACATGAAGAGAAGGTTATGTATATAAAAGAGATTTGTACCATATTGCACTACTACTCATCAACATAAAATTCACATCAGTATATTGTTGTCAATATCTTCTCTTAAAATAGAAGGAAAAGATGAATATCATCCTAATCAATAATAGATAAAAAAAAATATATGAATACCTCTCATGCTAATCATTTCATACATACATAGCATTATAAAATAACAGGAACTTGAGAACTTTAAATTTTACGGCAATAAAATATATGAGATACACCATTAATATAAATGCTTATATTATCACAATTAATTAGGTTTGGAAACATGAAATAAGTGTTTTGACATAAATAAAACAAAAAATAATCAAGGGGAACTATCCAATAGTTATCCAACATATCATTAAGGTAATGTAATTCACACCACAAATTTGGAGGGCTCACATGCGTAGATTTATAATGAGCATAAAAGTAATACTCCCCCAAAATTTCACATCATATTAGGAATGTGTCTTCAAACATAAGTTAAAACAAGTTAAAACCAAATAGTGTAGGTCCTATATAGAATTAGCTATTATCAAATCATGGAAAAATCTAAGTCAATTGATTTAGTTCTATATTTTTTTAAAGTATTGACACTATGAAATTGTAGATTTTGAAATAGCCCTTAAATAAACATGATAGAGAAAATGAATAGCAACAAGAACATAGCCAAATTATTTTCATCATTTATCAAATTTCAATAGGCATAACAAAAACAAATTACACATTAAATTTGAAGAAGGCAGAGTACCTTGTTTTCATTACTGTACTATATTCTAATTACAACATTAACAAAAAAATAGTTTTTCCATTCAATATGAAGTGATATACAAAGCCACTTATTAATAATAAGTAACACTTGATTTAGGGGAGTGTAATACGCTATTTGAATAATAGTCTAAATAAATGTCTAAAAATAAAACTCCATGCATTGTAGTAGTCTAAGAATAGTTTTAAACATGTAAGTATTGTTCGCTGTCCAAGAAATATTGGCGTAAAAAAAATACTAATATTAATTATTAACTGAGTGTTTAAATTCAAACTGAAAGCAATCTAATTATCTTAATCATGCATAGAGGAGACTGGATGATCCAGCATCAGTTACCAACATACTCCCCCTTGATGCTAAGAGGGATTACAATCTGATCTTTGAGTGTCAAAAACTAATCTATTGCAACTAATTTCATGAAGATATCTACTAGCTGTTCTTCAATGTTGATTTATTTCAGCTCTACTACCTTCATCTGCACTAAATCTTAGATAAAATGATGCTTTAAATCAAAAAGTTTTATCCTATTGTGATGGACTAGATTCTTGGCCATTTTAATAGCACTAATGTTATCAAAAAAAAATAACTATTGGCTGAACTTGAATCTCTCCAATTTCATCAAGAAGTTTTCTAAACCATAATGCTTGTGTACCTCTTGAAGTGACTGTAACATACTCTGCTTGTATAGAAGAAAGGGAAACTATACTTTGCTTCTTTGAGCTTTAAGTAATCAAACCAGAACCAAAAGAAAAACAATTCCCAAATGTTGACTTTCAGTCATCCAAAATACCTCCCCAATTAGAATGACTAAAACCAACAAGATTAAACCTTTTATAAGTGTAGTAATGAATACCAAAATCTAGAGTGCCTTTCACATACCTCAAAATTCTCTTGGTTGCCTTCATATGTATTTCTGATGGCTCTGCCATGTACCTTGAAACAAGTGAAATTAAATAATTAATATCAGGTCTTGTATGAGTTATAAACATTAATATTCCAAAATAATTCTATAGGATGTCTCATCAACTCTTTTAACACCATCATCTCTACACAACACAACTCCATGAGCAATTGGAGTGGAGACTAGTTTACAATCAACCATATCAAATTTCTTCAACATATCTTTAGCATACTTTGTTTGACAAATAAAATTTTTATTCTCCCTTTGGTAAACGTCCATTACTAAAAAATATTTCATGAGGCCTAAATCTTTCATCTCAAATTCATTCATCATGGAAATTTTGAATTCATCCTTCATCATAGAACTACTACCCATATAAAATAAGTCATCAACATATAAACTTACAATTAGAATATCATTACCTTCTTATTTTTAGTAAGGAGTAGGTTCACTCTTACTTCTTTGAAAGACATTATCTTGAAAATATCCATCAATCCTAGCATACCATGCTCTCGGTGCTTGTTTGAGTCCATACAAAACCTTCTTCAACTTGTAGACATGATTTTCTTTTCCTTGAACTTTAAAATCTTATGGTTGTTTCACATATAATTCTTCTTCTAAGTACCCATTCAAGAAGGAACTTTTCACATTCATATGATGGATGCTCCAATTCTTTTGAGTTGCTAATGAAATCACCATTCTAATGGTCTCTTGTCTTGGTACTAGTGCAAACGTCTCTTCATAATCAATGACATACTTTTGTGTGAAGGCTTTAGAAAATAATATCACCTTATGCCTTTCAACACTTCCATCACTATTACACTTAGTCTTGTAGACCCATTTGGTGTCAATATTCTTCTTTTCATGTGGAAGCTTTGTAATCTCCTAGGAGTCACTCTTGTGAATATAATCCATCTCTTATTGCATTGCTTGCATCCAAACCTCATTAGTATATGCATCTTCAGAATATGATGGTTCAAAATCAGCCTTGGTAAGTAAAGAAAAATTTAGTGTCTCACCTCTTAGATTTTCTTCATGTGCTTGATTTTTACTCCTTTGATAAATGTCACTCAATCTTCTTACCTTCCCTGTAGAACTAGGACTTGAATCTGGACTTACACTTGGAATTGAACAACTAGATGAGGGGTTACTTGGTGGATTTGTATCACTTGGAATATAAATATTAGTGGGCTGCCCATGATCAATATCATCCATAATAACTTCATTTAAAATAGATTTTGACTTCTCCATATGGCCTTTTTGATGACCATAAATGCCCCCTTCATAAAAAAACCACATCTCTTAACACAATAAGCTTATTAGGGAGAGGATTATATAACCTATAAGCCTTACTTTCCTCACTACATCCAAAAAAACACATGACTCACTTTTGGGATATAAATTTTGCCTCTTTTGATTAGGAACATGAATATAGGCTAGGCAACCAAAAACATTGAAATAATTAACCTTTTGCTTTTTCTCATACCAGGCTTCATACGGAGTCATCCTATCAAGTGCACTAGTGGGACTCAGATTGAGAAATATATTGCTATAGCAACTGCATCTCCCTAAAAATAATTGCTTAATCCCTTTGTTTGTAGCATGCTTCGTGTCATCTCCACCACTATACGATTCTTCCTTTCATCTACACCATTTTTTTGATGTGTGTATGCAGTGGTGAGTTTTCTTCTAATGCCATGCATAATCAAGGACATACTTTTGCATGAAGCTTTTAGCAACTAATATTGCCTTATGCCTTTCAACACTTCCATCACTATTGCACTTAGTCTTGTAGACCCATTTGGTTTCAATCTTCTTCTTGTCATGTGGAAGCTTTGTAATCTCCCAAGAGTCATTCTTTTGAATAGAATCCATCTCTTATTGCATTGCTTGCATCCAAACCTCATTAGTATATGCATCTTCAGAATATGATGGTTCAAAATTAGCCTTGGTAAGTAAAGCAAAATTTAGTGTCTCACCTCTTAGATTTTCTTCATGTTCTTGATTTTTACTCCTTTGATAAATGTCACTCAATCTTCTTACCTTCCTTGTAGAACTAGGACTTGAATCTGGACTTAAACTTGGAATTGAACAACTAGATGAGGGGTTACTTGGTGGATTTGTATCACTTGGAATATAAATATTAGTGGGCTGCCCATGATCAATATCATCCATAAGAACTTAATTTAAAATAGATTTTGACTTCTCCATATGGCCTTTTTGATGACCAAAAACACCCCCTTCATAAAAAACCACATCTCTTGACACAATAAGCCTATTAGTGAGAGGATTATATAACCTGTAAGCCTTACTTTCCTCACTATATCCAACAAAAACACATGACCCACTTTTGGGATCTAAATTTTGCCTCTTTTGATTAGGAACATGAATATAGGCTAAGCAACCAAACACTTTGAAATAATTAACATTTGGCTTTTTCTCATACCATGCTTCATACGGAGTCATCTTGTCAAATGTACTAGTGGGACTCAGATTGAGAAATATATTGCTATAGCAACTGCATCTCCCTAAAAAGAATTTCTTAATCCCTTTGTTCGTAGCATGCTTCATGTCATCTCCACCACTATACGATTCTTCCTTTCATCTACACCATTTTTTTGATGTGTGTATGCAGTGGTGAGTTTTCTTCTAATGCCATGCATATCAAAATAACCTTGAAAGGAGTTTGAATAAAATTATCCTCCATGATTAGTCCTTAATAATTTGATTTTGCACCATTTGTTATTTTCTACAAGGGCTCTAAACCTTTTGAATATCTCAAGAGTTTCACCTTTGGTCTTCAAAAAATAAACCCAACACTGTCTTGAGTAATCATCAATAAAAGTAATGAAATATGATGATTTACCTAAAATCTTTGTCTACATAGGACCACAAATGTTTGAATGAACTAACTAGAGTAGATAATGGGCCCTCCATGCATTGCCTTTTAGAAATTTCTCTCTTACATGTTTTCCTTTAGCACATCCTTCACAAACTTCCTTGTGCTCTTCAACCTGAGGCAAACCAAAAACTAATGCTTTTGATGTTAGAATATTCAAACTATGAAAATTTAAATTCCCATACCTAAGATGCCACAACCAAATTGTATCCTCATATGCCATATTGACAAGGCTCCTGTTATGTTTACCAAACTTCAATGGGAACATCTTATTCTTTGTCATAGGCATAACTGTTGCCACCTTATTTTTTTGATTTTTATCATAAATTATACATTATTGATTTTCAAATATAACTTTATAATTATTCTCACAAATTTGTCTAACACTCAACAAATTATTATTTAACATTGGATTGTAATAAATGTCTTTAACACTCTTCATACCTTCTTTTGTATGGACTTCCATAGCTCCTTTTGCAGCAACCTCCAATGATTTATCATCACCAAGCTTCATCTTGGATTTAAAATTTTCATCTATTATAGAAAAAAGTTTTTCATTCCCTGACATGTGGTTAGAACATATCGAATCTAATTACCAAACATATTTAGAAATATTTTCATATTTTTAATAAGATAAAAATAAATTATCTAGAGGATTATCATCACCTTCTTGAGCATAATGAACACTTTTATGATTATTACCTTCTTTTAATCTACACTCATAATTAAAGTGGACATACCTATTAAAATGATAACACTGGATATTTCTTTTATCAAATCAGCCTCTACCTCTTCCTCTTAAACCACCTCTTCCTCAAAAACCACCTCTGCCTCTATTTCCTCTTGAGTAATTCTGATTTTGACCTCTACCTTGGCCTTGATTATTGTTGATGCTACTATTGGCATCTTCATTCTTTATGAATTGTAAATTTGAGGAAAAATCTTTCTCATCACTTTCTCCAAATGAATGTCTCAATATTTCTTCATGAGACATAAAAGATCTAACTAGATTATCAAATTGAAGGGTAGATAAATTCTTGCTTTCTTCAATGATTATGGCAACATGGTTCCACCTTGGTATGAGATTCGTCAACACTTTTCTGATAACAACCTCATTGTTCACAATTTCACCAAGTGTAGCCATCTTATTGACCAAATCTTTTACTCTGACACAATAGGTCCTCACACTCTTAGCTTCTTACATCTTTAAATTCTCAAATTCTCTCTTCAATGTTTGTAACTTGACAACTTTGACTTGATCATTACCTTGGTAAGCTTCTTTTAAAGTCTTCCAAGCATCCTTTACTATCTTTGCTCTTATCTAGAAGTATTTGGATATGAAATAAGGCTTGATCATTCTTCTTCTTAGCCTCCTTCTTAGCTATTTTATCACTTGTTGTGAGGGAATTCCAATCAGCTAGCTCTGCATAACCTGATTTAACAATCTTCCAAAAATATTTTCCTATAAAAAAATCATCATTTTGATACACCAATAATCATACTCATTTCCATCAAACTCTGGAATGGGAAATGAGTTATAATTTGACATGATATATTTTTGGCAAAATTCCAACTACTAAATCTTTAACCCAAAAGAAAATACCGGTTCTTATACCAGATATAGATTCTAAAAAAACCCTTAAATAATCTTGATAGAGAAAATGAATAGCAACAAGAACATAGCCAAATCATTTTCATCCCTTATCAAATATCAATAGGCATAACAAACACAAATCACACATTAAATTTGAAGAAGGCAGAGTACCCTGTTTTCATTACTGTACTGTATTCTAATTACAACATTAACAGAAAAAAAGATTTTTTCCTTTCAATATGTAGCATTGTACAAAGCCACCTATTAATAATAAGGAACACTTGATTTAGGGGAGTTTAATAGGTTGTTTGAACAATAGTCTAAACAAAGGTCCAAAAATAAAACTACATGCATTGCAGTAGTCTAAGAATAGTTTTAAACATACATGTATTGTTCATTGTCCAAGAAAAACTGGCGTAAAAAATAAAGAATAATATTAATGATTAATTGAGTGTTTAAATTTAAACTGAAAGCAATCTAATTGTCTAAATCGTGCATAGAGGAGACTGGATGATCCAACATTAGTTACCAATGGAAATACGATATGGACAAAGAAAAATAAGAAAAAGCAAGTGCATATTTTGAGCATGTAAACATATAAATTCAAGTCCAAATATATTATTTTCCCATAGTGTGAAACTCGTACAATTTTGGAAATGCCCAATTCTGATATAAATGAAAAAAAACTAGTGCTGACTATTTATTACCATCTATCCATTTACTACAGAGAAGTTTTTCATTACTTTTATATTCTAGTTATTTCATTAAAACAAGTCTAGGTATTTTGATAGTTTTATCTTTTTTTAGTAAATGACCTTAGTCTCTACCAATGGTCATTGCACATTCATATACCAACTATGTGTTTGTTCACTTTGCACATACATATACCATGTGTTTGTTAATGCATATTTCCTAGTGTAGATACATGACATATTGAATGCGAACATGGTTAAATAATAATCCAATATGGAATTGTTATGTATGCAATAGAAATGGGTGAATCATATTTCAAGATCCACCTCTTCAAAAATGATATAAATAATTTGGCATTGCTTCACTCCTTTTAAAACTCTTTGAAATAAATCAAAACTTGTGAAGAGCAAAATTTAAATGTCATAAATGAATACAAGGAATACACATGAACCATGCATTATCCTATGTGAGCAAAATATAGTCACTGTGTGAAGAAAATACAACCACCATAACAATTATATTATTGGAAAAATAATAAATGTTGATCATTTTTTTAAAAGACGCAGATTTAGTGTTTTCTCCCAAATGGTGATTTGGGCTATGCCAAAATTTTCATTGTTTATTTCTACCTTACGATAAATAAAACTAAAAACATTGATATAATCTTAGATTCTAAATTAATAACAAAATATAGTCACCATGTGAAGAAAATACAACCACCTTAACAATTATATTAGCAGAAAAATAATAATTGTTGATCATTTTTTAAAAAAAACGTAGATTTAGTGTTTTCTCCCAAATGGTGATTTGTGCTATGACAAAATTGTCATTGTTTATTTCTAACTTACAATAAAATAAAACTAAAAACATTGATATAATATTAGATTCTAAATTAATAACAAAATATAGTCACCATGTGAAGAAAATACAACCACCTTAACAATTATATTAGTGGAAAAATAATAACTGTTGATCATTTTATTAAAAGACGCAGATTTAGTGTTTTCTCCCTAATGGTGATTTGGGCTATGCCAAAATTTTCATTGTTTATTTCTAACTTACAATAAAATAAAACTAAAAACATTGATATAATATTAGATTCTAAATTAATAACAAAATATAGTCACCATGCGAAGAAAATACAACCACCTTAACAATTATATTAGTGGAAAAATAATAACTGTTGATCATTTTTTTTAAAGATGTAGATTTAGTGTTTTCTCGCAAATGGTGATTTGGGCTATGTCAAAATTTTAATTCTTTATTTTTAACTTACAATAAAATAAAACTAAAAACATTGATATAATCTTAGATTCTAAATTAATAGACATTACCATTTTCACAGATTGTTTTACAATCCAATACAAATAGGTTTTAATTTTGTCATAACTGGCTTATACATCTCTATGCCGATTAAATTACATTTATTATTCAATCAGAATGGACCTCATAACTCTCAGGACATTCAACAAACAAAATAGAAAAACGTTGGTTATGAATTAAATGACTACTAGAAGAATATCTTCAAAACCATAAACTAAATCTGATTGTAGCAATAGTTTAACACAAGTGAAAATCAGAGGATTAGATTCTATAGTTTATGGAAACTAATGTCTCAAGTTTCAAAAAAAATTATTCTAGTAAGCATTATACTCACATTTGGTGTCGAATGCTGAAACAAATTATAATCATGAGATAAAGTCTAGAGTTTTGGAGGTTAAACATGCCTGAAAGAGATCAAAGCACTAATCCTGATAATCCTCCTATATTTTCTATCCCCATCTCTCTTTTCTTCTTCATTATTCATACTAACCTTTCTTTGCAAGGAGATTAAAATAAATATCTCTACATAATTTCCATGTTTCCAGAGCATTTAACTTGTTAGACAAGCTGCAGATCTCAATTACTACCCTCCAGGTTTTTTTAATTTTTTGTTTACTTTCCAAATCACATTCATCTAGAATTTTATAAATTGTAACGATCAAAACATTTATCAAATCTTGATATTTATTTATCCTATGTAGACCACCCAATGTGTTGGTCTCCACATAACTTTTCCTTCTAAGGAAAATTTGCTTTTTCTAGGAGAAACGTAATGGAAAATAAGTCCAGTTCTATAATCAAGTACACAAGTGACAAAAAAAGATTCATTGGAAAAATATGGACATGGCATAAGTGGGAAAAGTTCTTAAGGAACACCAATTTACATTTTTTTTGCAAAGTTAATTATGGTATGTGAAAAGAGTGGTCATATATAAGGAGGATTTCTTATCCTTATTCAAAAGGAAATATCCACTATACAAATAAGTACATTTAGAAATGTTTAAAATCCTACAGGTTCTATTATTATTTCTTCTGGGGTTGGTGTTTGAGTCACACACTTAACGTATTGCAAGAATTTTCAAGGAATTTAGTTAGTTATTTGTTTTAATTAAAGAGAAATGATCTCGGACATTATATACTTTAGCTATCATCTTTCAAGTATGAAAAATTAGTTATATCAAATATTTTTAATTTCAATCTAAACATAAATTTACACTATATTGGTCAACAACCACTAACATACCACATCTAACAACAATTATTTTATAATTTATGGCCACAATACTTTGCAAGTTGCTAGTGGCTAATCAGACTATCGACTGCATATTTAAAAAAGCACACTAGGTTCTATTGTTACACCATAACTATGTAAACAAAATAACACTTTTTCAATCGATCATAGGTTAAAAAGTGTATTTTTCATAGTAAGTCATGGATAAATTGAGTTCACATACGTTGTGTGAAGGCCAACAACTTTAAGGATTAGGTCCTGACTTCTAGAATGCTATTGAAAAATAATTACATCATAAAAATATACTACCACTTTCAAAAATCAATACAATTTTTTTTAAAGAATAATATAAATGTGTTTCTTTATTTAGCATAATAAACTTGATTATAAATTAAAAAATGAAACTCAATATTGTATACCGAGTGCCTTGTCCACCCGATTTATGTAAATATACTTTTTTGTTTGCATAAATTGAGAGTTTTATACACTTGGTGTGCTTTATTTCTATGGGGTTTTAAATCCTAAATTCTTTTGAAAATTGGGAAATTTTACTTTATTTTTGTTGTCTCTACTAACTTTATTTTCTTAAAGGAATTGTTGTATATGAAGTATGTATGCATCCAATTTAAGGGTAGATAGTTACTTTGTTCTTATGATGTTGTACAATTATATAGTTGAGGTGTATGGGCGTACTTGGTAGCAATTAATAACATGTTTTCAAATAAAA
This sequence comes from Torreya grandis, assembly GCA_037957365.1. NCBI lineage: Eukaryota > Viridiplantae > Streptophyta > Pinopsida > Cupressales > Taxaceae > Torreya > Torreya grandis. Next base: position 244,508 of record JARHVA010004733.1, on the reverse strand, counting down.
ATATTATATGTATTCACATTTTTATGTTAAATCACGATTTATTAAAATATCATATTAAATTTTAAATAATAGAGATTATAAATTATCCACATACACATGCATGTCTAACTATAATCTTGATAGGTTAAATCATATTACTAATACTTAAATAATTCATATAGTGTCTACAAATGGATTGGTTATTTATACGATGTGGAATCCTTGTCATATGATATTAGGGTTTTGAAACTCATGTAATTGCATTCAAACATAAATTTATCAATACTCTCATGAACACAAATGAAGATTTATAATTATAATTAGAAACATCAAATACACATATAAATATCGATAGTAATATTGAAAATAATAAAATATTTGTATTCATTTTTAAATGAGAAGATATATGTATAATAATTAATTAATTTTATTTTATCTTATTTTCAATGGTAATAATTATGAGACTAGTTACCCTCAACTTTTAAATGATGAAATTATAAAATTAGAATTTGAAATGTATGTTGATGAATTAGAAGTAATTGGTTATTTATATTCTATTCCAATAAGTTTTCTCCATTTAATTGATAATTATTATATTAAATATGAAATGAATATAAGTCATACATGGTAAGTTTGGAATTATACTTGAAGTGTGTAGGAAACCCTCAACATGTGAAAGCATTTCGATTATAGCACTCAATTTCACAATTGAGGATGTTCATTTTAGAAATTAAGAATGAACAATATATGGGCACTAGTGTGGGATTAAGTTAAATTGAAAAATGCTTAAATAGGATATAGGTGTATACCAATATATATGGTGGAATATGATGTTAAATATATTATAATTTTTTGGGTTAAGGGTAACATCTTCTTCATAATTAAATATGTTTTGGCCATCAACATAGTTTAATTTTGAATTTGATTGACTTATCTAAACAATTGTGACTCATTTCCATATTAGGTTTCATACATATGAACTAATATTTTAGAGTTCAATCATTTTCTATTTATATTATAATTTTAGAAGCTTATAGACCCATTATAAATCTATGAAATAATGTATATCGTTGTATTTATTATTGTGAATTAATTCTTTTGATGCATAAAAAATAGGTCAACATTCCAGAGGCCATAACTTTTGACCCATAGCTCTATTTGAATTTTTTCATGTGTCAAAATGACCATATCAAAAAGTAAGTTGTAGTCCCTAAGAAGTTCTACCTGTCTATTAATGTATTCAATATTTTATAGAGGCCATATGTGATCATCTGAGAGTTTGAAATTATGATTTCATTATTTTTTTGTGTATTTTTTTAATTTTCATAAATTATATATTTTTAGAACTAGATGTTAAATTCAGTTGAATTTCATCCTATAGTCTAATTATAGTGTTTAAGATACTTTAGGATATTTTTGGCATATTTTGAGATTTTTTTAAAAATAGGAATTTTTAAAAAAAAATTTGCACATAAAATATAATTTTTGAGTTGAGGCTTATTTAAACATGGTTTGGGTTTGTGATTATTTCAAGTCATTTAGTATGAATTAATACAAGTTATTGCTTAGAATCTTGGCGTATTGGTAATTTTATTTATCTTTCTAGTTTTTAGGTTCATTATCTAGTATTAGATCAAGTTTGAATCTTAGAGAAGTAAATAATGGTGAGAGGATGAAGAGGTGTTGCACAGATGAACCAAAATATAGAAGATTTTTAGAGGTCAGTTTAATAATTAATAGAGGTTATCACTAATCTATAAATAATACAATGTGTTGATGAGAAAGACAAATTATGATGAAAAATTTTAGCAAATAAGAACATCAAGAACAACCACCATCAATGGAAGAGAGAATTTTTCATGCTTTATGAGGAAGAAATGAAGGAATCAATTTTGATGTTCTAGATTATGAAGGTAGTTTAAAACCAAAGGAGTTGATAGGTTGGATGAATAGCATGGAGAAGTTATTCAAGTGAAAGACTATAAGAAAATACAAGAAGGTAAAGTTTGCATGCACAAATTTAAGGTCATGCAATGATTTGGTGGGATCACCTATAAAAAAAGAAAGAGAAAATGGTAAAGAGAAGATTAATTCATGGAGAAAGATGGAGAAGAAGTTGAGGGAAAATTTTCTTCATGCGGATTATTAATAAACCCTGTACAAAAGATTTTATAATTTGAGGCAAAAAGATCATAGTAAATAAGACTATATAGATGAATTTTAAAAGCTTTCCATACGAATGGAACATGATGAAATAAAATAGTGGATGACTACAAGGTATGTAAATGGTTTGAAATTTTATATTCAAGATGAATTAAGGATACATATAATACTTAACATGGAGGAGGCTTATAAATTAGCATTGAAGGTAGATGAAAACCAAAATAGCCAAATTTTTAGAAAGACATCTAATGGTCCAAGAAGAGATAGATCCCATAGAATAAGGGGTTGAGGTGGGTTTAATACCACCAGAGATGGCTTTAATGCCAATAAATGTGACTCATAATGTGGTACAAAAATGCAAGATGATAGTAGGCAAGGGTTTTAATACCAATAAAGAGGAAGAGGATTTTAGAGAGGATGAGGTTATGGTAGTTTTAGAGGATGGTTTCCATATGAACATATATCTTATGTATGTTATAGATGTGGAGAAAAAAGGCACAAATAATTTGAGTGTCCAAAATATCAAGATCAAGAAAGGAGTCAAGAAGATCGCCCAAGAGTGAATCTAGTTGAGGCTAAAATAGATTAGCATAATATTAAGGTTGCATCAGCAGATGTTTGAGAGAATCTCATGATGAGAATAAATATGATTACTCTAACAAAGGAATAAGTGTAAAATAAATAAGCTGGGGATGCATGGCTATGATCAATTTTTTTTCAAACAAGATGTACTTTAGGTCGAAAGGTATGCATAGAAATTATAAATGGTGGTAGTTGCAAAAATATAGTTTCTAAACAAATGATTGAAAAAATAGATCTAAAATGTGAAAAACATCCTAATCCTTATCAAATTTCATGGTTTAAGAAAGGTAATAAAGTTATAGTAGATAAAAGGTGGTTAATCAAGTTTTCTTTAGAAAAAACTTATAATGATGAAATATGGTTTGATATTATTCTAATGCATGCATGTCATTTATTATTGGAGAGACCATGGTAATTTTATAGGAATGTAATTCATGATGGAACAAATAATACGTACACTTTTTGGAAAGGTGGTACAAAGGTAGTCTTGTTACATCTTTAAGATGAAGAGAAGACAAAAAACATGCTCTCTACTAATAATTTATCCAAGATATGAAGGTAGTATTTGTTGTTATGTATAAGTAGAAAAGAATGAAGTAGTAGCAAAGAATGAATAAGTAGAAATGGTTCCAATACCAACACAAGTAATAAGAGTGTTGAATGAATATGAAGATGTTATGCATGATGACTTACTGGATGGTTTGCCACCAAGGAGATATATTTAGAGTCACATTGATGTGATTCCAAGATCATCTCTACCTAATCAAGTAGCTTATAGGATGAGTCAAACATAACATCCATAATTAAATAAATAGGTTATTAAATTGATAAGGAAGAAGGTGATAAGGGAGAGTATGAGTCCATGTGCAACACCAACATTGCTAACTCTAAATAAAGATGGAGGATGGAGAATTTATGTGGATAGTAGAGTAATTACTAAAATTATAATAAAGTACAGGTTTCCTATACTTCAGTTAGATGATATGATGGATGTGTCTATAGGAGGAAAATATTTTAGCAAGATTGATCTAAGGAGTGGATATTATCATATTTGAATTCATGAAGAAGATGAGTGAAAAATTGAATTCAAGACTAAGGATGGATTATATTAGTGGATCGTGATGCCATTTGGAGAAATCTAATTCACCTAGCACATTTATGAGGGTGATGAATACAGTGCTATGAAAATAAATTGGTAAGCTTATAGTTGTTTATTTTGATGATATTTTGATATTCAGTAAGATTAAAGTGGGACACTCACATCATTTGAGAATGGTAATGGGTTTTTTAATTAAGGAGAAGTTGTATGAAAATTTGAAGAAGTGTAGGTTTATGTAGAATAGTTTGGTATTTTTGTGATTTGTAGTTTTAGCAGATGGTGTGAAAATAGATGAAGAAAAGATAAAGGCAATCGTTGAGTGGCCTATTCTAAGAAGCATTATAGAGTCAAGAAGTTTCCATGGTTTAACAACTTTTTACCAAAAATTTATTAAAAATTTTAGTTGTATTGTGGAACCAATAATGGATTGCATGAGAGAGAAGGAATTTGCATGGACTATAGTAGCCATAAAAAGTAATGAAATTTTTAGGAAGAATATTAAAAAAATACCAAATTTTGCATTACCAAATTTTAACAAAGTGTTTGAGGTTGATTGTGATGCTTCATTTGTGGGAATTGGTGTTGTGTTGAGTCAAGAAGTAAAGCTAATAGCATGTTTCAATGAGAAATTAAATGAGGTAAAGACAAAGTATTCTACTTATGATGTTGAACTTTGTGCAGTTGTACAAGCATTAAGATATTGGAGGCAATACTTGGTGTCTAAGGAGTTCATACTATTCATAGATCATGAGGCTTTGAAGTATGTGAATATACAAAAGAAGTTGAATAGTAGGAATGAAAAGTGGGTTTCTTTATTTTAGGGGTATACTTTTGGGTTGAAACATTAATCAATAAAATAGAATCAAGGAGATGATACATTGAATAGAAGGGTAGAATTATTAACTACTATGGTGAGTGAATTAGTTGGATTTGAAGATATTAAATAATTATATGATATTGATCCATATTTTAGCATGGTAGTTCAATAGTGCAGTAATCCATTAATAGGTGGGATAAAAGTTATTCATGATGAGTATCTTATAAAATAAGGTTATATCTTCAAAGGGAAACAATTATGCTTTCTGGTTAGGTCTCTATGAGATAATATAATAAAACATTACATAGTGGTGGTTTGGCTGAAAATTTTGGTAAGATGAAGACAATGGCTTTGGTAGAGGAAAAGTATTTTTGGAAAATGGTGAAGAAAGATGTGACAAGGTATGTTTTAAGGTGAAAAATATTTTAGGTGGATAAAATACATGTATAAAATACTAAACTTTTAATGTTATTACCAATTCGAAAAGGGCCATGGATGGATTTGAGTATGGATTTTATGTTGAGATTGCCAAAAACACAGTGAGGTAACAATTCAATTTTTTTATCGTAGATAGATTTTCTAAAATGATTCATTTCATTGTTTTTAAGAAAGCCAATGATGTCACTAGAGTTGCAAAATTATTTTTTATATATATTGTGTGATTGCATGGTGTTTTAAAAACTATTACCTTAGATAAGGACACAAAATATCTAAGTCATTTTTGGAGGACTTTATGGAATAATATGGGTACTAAGATATAATTCAATAGTGCATACCACCCACAAACATATGGACAGATAGAAGTTGTGAATAGGAGCTTGAAAAATTTATTAAGATGTATAGTGGGAGAGAAGCCAAAACAATGGGACTTAGCTTTACCATAACCTAAGTTTATATATAATAGTTTAGTGAATAGATGAATAGGAAATTTACCTTTTCAAATTATTTATGGGAGAAACCCTATGGGTATTTTAGATTTGTTACATATGTCAGTTACAGATCAAATTAGGAATGGAGCAGAAGCATTTGCAAGGAGTAAGAAGAAAGTTGTAGGAAATTAATGGGAAATATAAAATAGTAGCAGATGTCAGAAGAAGATCTAAGTTATTTTAATAAGTAAATGTAGAAATGGTTTACTTGATAAAATAAATATTTCTAAAAGGCACATACAACAAGTTAAAGTACAAGAATATTGGATCATGTAGAATTGTGAAGAAAATCAATGACAATATATATGAGGTAAGTTTACTCTAGAAATTTGATAAATCTCTAGTATTTAATGTTTTAGATTTATATAAATTTTATAGATAATATGGTGAAGATGATGAAGATGAAGAAGTAAATTGGGAGCAATAGGTTTTAAAGAAGAAGGAAAAAATAGTGCAAGTTCTGGATATGAAGACAATGAGCACAAGGTAAGGGAATTATAATAGGTATTTGGTGTAGTGAGAGGTAATACAACAAGAAGATAACACTTAGATTATAAAATAGGAGCTAAAGAATATTGAAAATAAAAAATGGTGGTTGTATAATCAGGGCAACTCATAGGAGCTAAATTGTTTTCAACCAGAGGAGAATGATGTATAAAAAATAGGCCAACCTTCTGAAAGCCAAAATATTTTACCCATCACTTTTTTTGAGCTCTTTCACATGCTAAAATGATCATATCAAAAAGTATGTCATTGTCCCTAGGTATTTTTACCTACCTAGGAATGTTTTTGATATTTTTTAGAGGCCACACATGATCATGATGGCACCCACCCCTTTATAAGCACCTAAAAACCCACTAAAATGAGCAAACATGTGGAAACTAAGGATTTGTGTTGTTATAATCAACCTAACACAACCTTTATAGAGATCTACACATGTGTTATAAGTCATATAATTGGCTTAGGAGGCAAAATAACAATTGCATAGGCACACACTAAGTTTATTCCCAAAATATGTTGTTGCTATGGGTACCTATTACAATGGTTGTATGTTGCTACCAATACATGTAGAAATGGCTATAGGTTGCTACAGGTCCCTAAAGTAATGGTTGTATGTTGCCATTCGTACCTACAGTGTTGGTTGTAGGTGACTGTCTAGAATTTTCAACAACCTAAAAGAACATAAACTTGCAAATCAAAACTCTAACTTTTAGAATAAAATTTTTCACACATTTAACACTCTGAAAACACAAGAAAGAGACAACAGATATTAATACAATAGTATTATATTATATTCAAAAGATAGTGGTTTACACTCTTTTACATATAATTATATTAATATTTGAAGAACAAAGATCCCTTTATTATTTCACTTCCTTCCTCCTTTTTTGCTATGTGTACACTACTATCCTCTATGTCTTTTACTTTAGATACTATTTTCTACTTCCTTTGTCTCTCTTGTCCTTGTATGATTATTATTATTCTGAACCTTCCTTCTTTCTCTAATCTATCATATTACTGACCTTCCCTTTTTGCTTTGTTCAGTTATGTCTTGACTTTCCTCTTTTTCTCTCTATTCTCTTAAAAAATGCCAAAAAATCTAGAAGTTTTCCACCAAAAAAATATCACCTAACATAGCTGTAATGTTCAAAACCCTTTATAAATTCCTCTACCTAAAATATAAAAGTTTCCCCACAAAGAATCTCACCTAAAGCTGTTGCAACATTCAAAACCCTTCATAAATTCCTCCACCTACCACTTTTTAAGTTCAAAATCTCTCGCTCAGTTTCCATTTTTTTATTTTTTTTCCATTATGCTACTCATTAAATGAGCTACGATTAGGTGGTTGGCTTCCCCACAATAAAGCAAAAAAATACAAATTTTAAAATGTAACTCCTTAAACCCCTTCACGTGGCATTAGCTAATGGAAAATAAAAAAATTATTTAAAATAAAATGATGCCTTTGTATCAGATCATCTGAGCTGTCAAAATTATGATTTAATTTTTTTTTTTTTGGTTTTTTCTATTTTTATAAGTTGTATATTTTTAGAACTGGACATCAACATTAGTTGAATTTCAACCTATAGTCTAATTATATTGTTTGGATATTTCAGGAGTTTTTAAACATAGGTGTTTTCTATATTTTAGTTTTTATTTTTCAAATTTTGCATGTAAATTAATTTTTTTTGAGTTGATATTTATTTAAACATGGTTTGGGTTTGTAATTATTTCAAATCATTCAATATGAATCAGTACAAGTTATTTTTCAAAATTTTGGCCTTTTGGTAATTTTATATGTCTTCTCAGTTTTTGGGTTCATTAGCTTCTATGAAATATGGTTGAATATAAAAAAAGGCTATGGGTTATTATTTTCTTATTTACTCCATATATATATATATATATATATATATATATATATATATATATATATAGACACACACACACACACACATAGACTAAATAATAAAATAATAAGCCATGGCCTTTTTTTTGTTAATACCAAGGTGCAACAATCTCACCTATCATAATTTAAATAGATTTTCCCTTATATTTTATAAATATATAGAACCATATCATCTAAATTCTTTTGCAAAATCAACATATCAAGTAATTTTAAGCACAACTAATTGCATGTATCCCTTAACCTAATTTTTTCTTTGATACCAAAGTGTGACAATCTCACCTATCAGAGTTAAAACATATAGTTTTCTCAATGTTTATTAAATCCATAGAAATATATCATCAAAATTCATATTTTTATTATTATTTACTTTTTTGTTAAGATGAAAAATAATACAATTATATTAGAGTTAATAATTAAGGAGTCATTATTTTTAAAAAAATTAATTCTCTTATTTTTTTAAAATGGTATGGAATATACAATCTCTTATTTCTTTCAATAATAGAGATAGAAAATATGTCTTTCAAAATAACTTCCTCTCTATAACATAACAACATAGCAATCATGCAGATGGGTAAATATCTACACTTAGCCATATGATGTTATTAGGTATAAAATGGCATGATCAAACCTCAAGCCCAAGATACTCTCTAAAATATTGAGTATCATGGATGTAAATATAAGTTAATTATTCTAATTATTATTTAAGTCACAAATTTTGATAAATAACACTTATGAATAATAAACATAATCTAGAGGACGGCTAAGTAGGAGGAAAGTTAATTACTAGAACACCTACATGATTTTTTTTTAAGGAATCCACTTTATTTTATTTTTCCTTTGTATATGCAATCCTTTGTTATTTATAACTCCTCTTCCCTATTATAGCTAGTACTGAGTTAGAACATGAAGACTACCTAGAAAAAGGAGGAGTTTTATGTCATTCACATCCAACCATAGATGAAAAGGTGTCCAATCCTATCTATGCAAATTCACTCATTCAAAGCCTAAAAGACTTAAACCTTGGTATGAGGGATTCATAAAAAGTGGCCCAAGGTGAACACAACCAAGGTAGCTAATTTTTACCTATCACAAAAGCAAGATGACATTTTTTAAGTTGATTTTTTTTAAACAAATCAAATTTGAATTCCACATTTCTTGGACTTAGTCAAATATAATACATTAGAAAAAGGGTGTGTTTGACTTAAACAAAAAAATTATCCTTAAGGTATAATAATATGTAGGTACTATGCTAGAATTGAATGCTCATAATGTTTAGTATTAATCATATGCATGCAAAAGCTAGGTCAAATTCTAAAGTTTTGGTCTATGGCCCCTATGTTACAAGTGTTCAATGAGTGTTTGATCCAATTCTCTCCTTCCACTTGTGTTCATCAAAACCCTAGTAAGCATGGAGGCTTAGGCTTTCATAGTGAAATCAATAAAATCACAAAAAATATGATAATCAATGTCTACATCACATAAATATAATACTCCCAAAAATGAACAAATGTCTACCTATAACTTCACTTCTTCATTTGCACATGGTCATTAACATTTCAAAAAAGGTTTATAGCAAAGTGAACTACTGGAAAAGAGAATTACACTATTATCCAAAGAGGCTAATGACACATGTTCTCTATTGATAAAACTCTACCCTAATTTTACATCACTTCCCATCCCACCACTTGTCCATATCAATCATATAGTCCAACTAAGTACCCATTTTCTAATTCATTACTATTTATAGAATATTTAAATAAATAAATTATTATGCAAATCACTAGGTGTTGATACTGTAGTAGTTTATTCCTTGATTTATTACCCAATTATTTATCAATCTAATGTTACATTCCGTAATCCTAAAAAAGATAAATCAATATATACATGCATGCATGCATGTATGTATGTATATAGGTATTACATGTTAATATAAATATTTTCTTTTATTCTCAAAATTGATCAATTTTATCAACTAATAATTGTATAGTAAATATTACTTGGTTGTAATATCAACCTGGTAAATGAGTAAATATATAACAACATTAAGCTTATGCAATCAAAAAAATTTAAGGACATGGCATAAATGAATCTACTCAAAAGGTTAAGTCTTAAGTCTTAATTAAATTGTACATTATAAATTTGTATGTCATAATAACCAACAAATAGACAAAGTTATAATATGTTACAATAACTAACATATGACCCATTTTAGATTGTGTAATAAAAAAATGCATAGTTTTGATTTTCAAAGGAAATTATGAGACAACATATATAAAATATAGAGAATTGGATTAAAACAATATAAATTATTAAATTGTGTTTTTTTTTCCTTGCCTATTATTTACTTTATTTTTGTTAGACATTGATGGAATACTTTTAAAAATTTAGAAAAATTGACTATAAACATGTTTTTTGTTTGCTTGTTATTGGTGCAATTGATGAAATGCATTACAATATTAAGAAAAGTTGTCCATAAAGACTAGTATAGAAATAAAAACACATAAAAAAACATTATTTATATACATAATTAGAGATTCAAATTTTAAAACTCTTATGATCTATGGACTTGCATCCCATTGGTTCCTTTAATTTCTTTGTATTTTTTCTAATTGTTTCAAACATATTTAGATTGCATTGTGTAATTTAGTGACCCTTATGGCTACTTTCAATTCTATGAAACATTAGTTGGAGCAAGGATAAATTATTATTTTTAGTTTTAAAATTGTTTTTACAATGCATTAAAGAGTTTGGTGAGCCTTATATCTATTTTGAATTATATAGATATTTCTATTAGAGCAAGGAGATAAAACTATGTTTAACTTCAATGGTTTGTACTTTTAAAATTAAAAATCAAGATAAAGTGGATGTATTCTTGTCACATCAATTCGAGCAATGATGAACTATTATTTTTAGTTTTTATATTTTATTTACAATGCATTAAGTATTTTGGTTAGCCTTATATCTATTTTGAATTATATAGATATATCTATTAGAGCAAGGAGAAAAAAATATGTTTAACTTCAATGGTTTATACTTTTAAAATTAAAAATCAAGATAAAGTAGATGTATTGTTGCACAAGTTATTTAAAAAGTTTACCCAAGTTGTATTTTTTAAATTAAAAAATAAGGTTTAAGTGGATTTATAGTTTCAAAAATTGTTTGAAATTTTTACACAACCTCTTGTATCAAGTTCATAGGATTATAGCATGTTGTATTTCACAAGTAATATAAAATTCGTATTATTTTATATATATATATATATATATATATATATATATATATATATATATATATATATATATATATATATATATATATATATATATATATATATATACGAAAATCTTAAATTTGAATATTTGTAGTTCATGTATATCCATATTTATAGTAAGTGGATATATATGTATAGCTGCACAAGCTGTTTGAAATGTTTGTACAAGCTCTTTTATCAATTTGATAGGATTTTGACATGTATTTGATGAGTAATATAAAGTTTATATTATTGAACTTGATATTTATATTTATCCATGCAAATATGAAATTGAGATATTTGTAGTTGAGGTATTGTGTACTAACAATAGTACAATATCTTGTGTATATTTTTTAGATTTTTTATGAATGGGTGCATAGTTGTACAAGTTGTTTGAAACGTTTGCTCAAGCTCTTGTATGAAGTTGATAGGATTTTAACATGTATTTGACAAGTAATATAAATTTTATAATATTGAATTTGATATTTGTATTTATCCATGTAAATTTGAAAATGAGATATTTGTAGTTGAGATATTATATACTAATAATAGTCCAATATTTTGTGTATATTTTTGAGATTTTTTTTAATGGATGTATAGTTGCACAATTTATTTATAATATTTTTCCATGCTCTTGTATCAAGTTGATAGGATTCTAGCATATTGTATTTGACAAGTAGTATAAAGTTTATATTATTTATCCATGCAAATCTGTAATTGAGATATTTGTCATTGATATATATGTATATTTTTTGTAAGTGGATGTATATGTATAGTTACACAAGTTGTTGGAAATGTTTGCACAAACTATTATATCAAGTTGATAAGATTATGACATGTTGTATTTGACAAGTAATATAATATTTATATTATTGAATTTGATATTTGTATTTATCCATACAAATTTGAAATTGAGATGTTTGTGGTTGAGATATTGTGTACTAATAGTAATACAATATTTTATATATAATTTTTAGATTATTTATGAACTAATATAAAATTTAATATTCAAATATTTGAAATGTCGTTATAATTAATTAAAAAAAATCTAAATTTAATTTGAAAAATATGATCAACTATTAAACTCCAAAATCTCTTTTAATTATAAAGTTGATATACAAACATAACAAATCTTAGCTACCAAAGAAAATAAGTATCGGTCGAGCAAGAATTAACCTGCCGTAAAGCATTAACTTTCATGTCCGTGAAGTCTGATTTCTGAACCTGGGCATTTGTTCATAGGCATGGCAAGTCGTGGTGAGTGCATATCTCTGTCACATCACACGATGCAACAACTCGACAGACTTAAATTGACTCCACTGGCTCAAATAATACCATTTATTTACATTTACGGATTAGATACTCAACTCATTATTTCCAACGGATTGGATTCCATTGGTACGCCGTTTTCAATATGTGCTTTAATTTTTAATACAAGAATCACTATGACGTACGCCATGACGCAACTATGCAACGGACGTGAATTTGAAAAGATTATACAATTTAATTTAATATGCGGCAGGAAATAATTATAAAATTCTGAGCTGAGTGAATACAAACAAATATAACGATGGAGATGTAACGTTGAAAGAGGGGGAGGGGCGACTCTCATGTCAAGAGAAGACTTTGGTAAAGATTTGCAGAGCTCATTACATTTTTTAACGTGTGTTTACAGTAACTAAAAAGTACTGCTTCTGAACAAATACAACTTGCCATGCCATGATTAAACTTCAAACTTCCGACTTCAGATTTAAAGGAAATTGAATTCTGTCGACACAAACTCAGATGCCCCCAACCTCCTTTTGTCTAGCCCGATATCTCACGGCAGTTGAAATATAGCTTGACGGAGACTTGTCCTCTTTCGGTAGCTGAGAACGTGGTTAATTATCACTAATTTAATTAATTATAAGTGTAGTTTTATAAATAAATGAGATGTAGATAAATTGTTTAAAATAGTTTTGTTGTGTTCAATTTTATACACGTTTAAAATTTGGTAGCATGTTAGGCAGGTTGTGGTTGATAGAAACATTCGCAGGGTTTGTCATAGCCATGGTAATGTTTGTGGGATTAGTGGTGGCCATGATGATATTTGCAGGACCGTTTTTGATCATTGTGATGATTCTAAGGGAGGTTTGGGTCTCTCATTTATGTCCTAAACTAGTTTGTAATTCTAACAAAAAAAAATTATGATTCATAACTCCAAATTCCAAAAAAACATTTACCAATAATTCAAATCCATATGATCCCACAACACTTGGTTCCTAAAATATAATTAAATTCATTTAATTTTACCCCTTAAATTATTTCCTACATATATACTACAATTCTTTCCAAAAATAAAAATGCAAGCACCTTCCAGAGTACTCCATTTTTGTGTTTTGATGTGATTGATTTGGGTTTCAACTCATTAATCTAGAACGGGTCATATCGAACTTAGTTTATTTCATTCAAGATACACATAATCTACTGATTGTTATGATAAAATTTAGATTATTCAGATTGATGCTTGGTATTTTTCTTTGTGGACCTTTATTTTTAGTGAATAATAAGAGAATATATGACCTTATCTCATGTTTAGGCTATAATTTGTATTATTCTCAGTGGAATTTGGGATATGAATGATTTTTATATACTAAATGATAAGGAAGTATGGACCCTTGCCTTAGGTTTAAAAAAGGATCTATCGTGTAGATCAAACAAAAAGACCAAAAATTATCTAAGAATATAAAGAAGAAAAGTAATGAGATATATACGCAAAAAAACCCATTTGCCAAAAATTTTAAAAACCAACATCTATAATGGAACACATGAAACCAAAAAAAAGACATCGGTGGAGATCCAGATATGAAAGCTGTAATAATATTATCATATATGTTGTGACTAACATACTTTATTTTTAAAATTGAAAATATAGACTTATTTATTTCTAGAAACTTTATATTTGGTTTCAATTTACATATAGATTGACCTTATGATCCGAGCATATCAAAGCTTAAATTTTGATAATCATTTTTTTAAAATAAAGGTATAAAATTATGATGACTTAATTAAAAAATTACATTTATTTTAAATTGATTTATTTGTCCAACAAAAGTTAACCTAACTTTTATCATTGAGTCTATCAAGTTTCACTTTATAAGTCAGCTTTATATTTTTCTACATGTCTCTTCTTCACAAAATTTTTGATGGATCATCATTTTCTTTGGAAATCTTAAGTAGTTTGAAAACTTATCACGAATCGGGTCCCTGTAACCGTTATATTATACTCACACTAAAAATAAAAAATTGAATTGTGTACACTTAAGACACCTCAACAAGCCTTTTTGCATCACAATATTTATCCATGTGTCTTCTTTCCATGTGGGAAGTATTCAAAAACTCTATGCTTCACATGTCTAAGATAGATTGAATAAGTGAGATTGTACCACGAGTCATGATCTCAAGATTTTGTAGACTGTTGTTCAAAAAGCTAAGTCATAAGTAGTTTGACTATTTAACTAAGTTAGATTATGCCACATGAGTTCATCTCTTGCATCATAAATCGATGATCAAATTACTAATATATGAAACATGTGACAAAGAAAAATCAAGCCATGTGTCCTCATCTCCCAGCTACATACATGCACATGGTTTGAAATATAATCAAAAGACATATCAAACTCCAAAGTGACATGAAACCACATGTCTTAGTTAGTACACTCAGTTACCATATGTGTTTATTAGTAAAATCAATTGCTATGTGTCTTAATTATCCTAATCAATTATCATGTGTCCTTCTTGGTAAATTCAATTGCTAGTATAAATATAAGCATAGGAAAAGTAATCACAACTAAGTGGTATATTGTCAACTAAAATGGATGATGACCATAATAAATCCAATTAAGGTGACTAAGATCATAAATGTTATGCTACATTGATACATGTCAAATAAATCCCTGCTAAAGTGTGTCAAAAGATCAAAATTATAAATAGAAATATAGTTCTCATAGACCATTACATGATAATTAGTTCTCACTAATATGATCACAATGATGGATCTGGTGTTTATACTAGGCTATGCATTTTATCAATAATCAATTTTGACACCTTTTCTACATAGCTAACTTATGATTAAAACTCAAAATCCCTTTATTTTACTTAGATCAAATTTGAAATCAAACAAAAATATTGACAAGTTATTAAAATGGAAGGTAAAGATCAAGTTTTTACTCCATCTCTATTTTGTTTTGGAAAGAAGCTTGAGTTCAAAGACATAGAATTTGACTCGAACACTCTACAAGGAATGTTCCCACACTATTCAACCATATATGAAAAAAGATTGAACTTCATGAGAGTTCAATGCCAAATAAACATTCTCCCTCAAGCAAGAAGAATATATAGATAACAACTTTATCATTCAAGAAGTCATACTACACATGATAGTGGCTAATCCTAAGTTATTTATTTGTATTGGTATCCTCTTTAATTTATTAATTATTGACATTTGAACCAATGAAATATTTAATAGATGAGGTAGTCATGTTCCAATACATTATGTCACTAGAGTTATCTTTAGGAAATATTATAGGTTATTTTAACTAGACACCATTTACAACCACCAAGTATTCGATGAATGGTTTCATAACCTTGAGGTTGTGGAAACATTGAGAGGTTGGGAATCTATCCTTAAAAAAAAATTAAAAAGACGAAATTTGGCTCCATACCAATCTCAAATTTTAGACCAAAGTAAAAATTATAATGAATTTATTGAACATAATCCATGGAGTAACATCCATTTCCCATGTCAAATAGGTATGGGTTCTCCTCTTATCCATAATATTATAATACAAAGGTATCCTTAAACTTAGAGAGATAATAAGTTATAATTTGAAACACAAAAGGATTTAACAAAATAGTCCAAATGGACATTTATATATGTTGTCATATCTACTAGATGGAATGTGTATCATTGCGATCCATACAAGCATATCTCCACAAGAGCCTAAAAGAGATGATAGGATATGTGAATATTTTGACATGTTTCGTATTGAATATACATTCTACCATATGGTATACAAAACTATTAATGCACAAATAATGCCAATGTTATCTAATGACATAAAGAGGTCACTCAAGTCATTGGGAGAATGTTGTTATTATCCAAACTATATAATCATAAGGGTAGAAGGCACATTGGTAGTACCTTTTTACTTTCCCAAAATGGTTCCATATAACTTGTTTGAGAAAGGGATAACATACCATCTCAGAGCATAAATTATATTTACAAAAGGGCCAAGTTGTGTATTATATAAAATATGCCATTAAACATAGGTAGGAAACAATATTAGTAATGTAATTAATTATCCAAAAATTCTTATCATAGACCTTACTTCAATCTCAGACTGGTACAATTTAGACATTAAAATCCTAGGGGTAGAGTGGCTAACCACATAAAGATTTTTCAGGGAATATTGAAAGTGACATATGTCCATAAATGATATGAATGTGGTTTAATTTTTATAAATGATAATGATGAAATTTAGGACTATAATAGGATGAAGGCTACTATATGCCTCTACAAATTGCACAAAGAGTAAAATATGATTCTTCTACTAGGAGGTTAGATAATACTAAAATCAACCATCCTAGGAGAGAGAAATGTACTGAGAGGATATTGATGAATAATTAAAAAGGAGAATACTAAAAAATATTCACCCCAAAAATACCACATGACAACAATTTTTTTCTGTGGACATGGGTGGACCTCCTCTAGTTCATAAGGTCACATTTGATTTTAACACTACTAATTCAAATCAATTGGGCCC
This sequence comes from Torreya grandis, assembly GCA_037957365.1. Taxonomy (NCBI): domain Eukaryota; kingdom Viridiplantae; phylum Streptophyta; class Pinopsida; order Cupressales; family Taxaceae; genus Torreya; species Torreya grandis. The sequence goes on along the minus strand of JARHVA010004733.1, from coordinate 227,481 downwards.
ATAAAAATGATGAATTAGCCCTATTATCCTCCTACTATGCATGATACAATAGTACCACCTATGGTATATAGGGGTTGGAGAACTCTTTATAATACTTTATAATCTACAAGGGTTACATTGGAAGAGAGACCATAGTATGTACCACAACTCCAAAGATCATCATTGGACATTAATAATTCATCCTATTTTGAAGATGGATCTTCAATTTATATTGTAAAGAGGAACATTCATCCAATCTATTTCTAAAGAATTTTGCATATGCATTCTCTGAGACGTCTAGCCCTAGTTCTCCTACTATCTATGTTACCACTAAGTTATAAATAAATTTGGAGAATAAAGGTCATGTTTTAGATGTATAAATAAGCAAAGAGGACACTCCTAATGTATCTTCAGTAAATATTCATGTTTCTCCCATTAGTACTTTTCTCACTTCAACTTACACATAGGTTTATTCATTTTTTATTCCTAGTCTCACATTAGTTTTCACTACTCTAATTATTTTAGTTCATGTATATACTACTCATAGTTCAATTTAGGTTTATACATCTTATTATTGCATAATTTTCCTAAGTCAATTTTTATAAATGGTAAAAAATATTTATTTTTTTCAAATTCCAAAATTGTATGTGTGATTTTTATTAAATGGCTAAACATGGCCATCATGACCTCCATGACTCTTAGGATTTGTAAATGTACATGTCCTAGATTGTTGACCTATGGCTAGGTAGAGACATGCATGTCATGAATCACACATAAGTGTTTCTCCTAGTCACACTGATAACCCACATATCCACATAGACATTCTGAATATGAATCCATAATTGTAAGCACTACCTCACATTTTTCACACCTATGGGAATGCATAGATGGTCTATGTGGCCACATATCATGCACATGATGCATCATGATGGTATTTGTGTTCATAGATGAAACTTAAAAAGACTTATATAAGAACCAGTATGCTCATTTATTATCATTTATCTATCCGGACATTATTCAGATCTCCACCCAACTCTTATTTTCTATCATGAGGATAAACCTATGCTTAAATACTACCACAATATTCATTTTTATGATTAATTCAAAGTTGTTTAGTTTTAAATAGCATTAGTACATATTTTATTTATTTTATAGCCTAAGGAATTTTGCTTTGTCAATGCCATTTAGTTTTATGGGTTTTCAATGTATTTATTTAAAGATTATTAATAAAAAATTAAAAACATTTCATGACCATCACAATCTATTAATTTAAACCACATCATGACTTTCTACCTCTTGATCCACATAATTTATAAACCCTTGTTGAAGCAAAATTAGAGACATTGAAATATAAAAAATGAAGTATAATTGTATGGTTTTCTAAACTCCCTTGGTCCTACTCAACGATACCCCAAAAATTAATGATTCTAATATTTATCATGTTGACCTTAAATATTTTACCAAAATAATTGGTAAGAAAACCAAAGTTCCATGACCATTTTCCCTTAGAAAAGTGGTCTACCTAAATTTACTAACTTTACTATCTTAGTTCAATGCTTTGATTTGGTATTCTTCTATGCTTGACACTATGATAGAAAAGTAAAGGAAATAAGATCAAATGGTGGGGACATATTGGAAATAATAGATGTAACATCCATTGGTATTTCTCTGAGCATTCATACACATGAGATATATGGTAAAAATATAACAACAATGAGGCAACACATTTAGGATAACAACATTGATAGATATCTTAGCATATTATATTATTCATGTCAAAAAAACAAAATAATCCAACCTTATATTCTTCCAAAAGACCTCTTTAGGATGTAATTAAGGATAAGTTATTAGGTGTGATAACACTTCTAAATCAGGTGGTAGGAAATCAAAGCACCATTATTTTATACCCTTAGATATTCGCATCAATGAGTATCATCTAAAATGAGAAGAATAATATTGAATGGGAGAAATGATCAGTGAGGCATTGGACCAAGAGTTGATTAGTGTGGATACTTGAAAGTAATTCTTCATGACCTCCTATTTGGTGCGATCTTTAGTATCATAAATAGTATGCCTCAGACCCACTCAAAGAGAAAATAGAGATGTATTAATATAGATATATGAGTTTTATGATCAGTCAAATCTCTATCAAAGCAAATTTTTTTTAGAAGAATCAATGATTATTATATAATGAGAATGGTCAAGGTTATTAATAAGGATTGGGGAAGAAGAATTTATGATGAAGAAATAAATTTGATTTCCCCATATGGGAGATACTTCAGCGAATTCCATAATTTTACTAATATCAAAGCTATAGGATTTAAAGGATATACTCTATGTATATATAGGTTATGCAATGATAAGATTATCCTAATTAATTTATGCATACAATTGGGTGCCTTGCATAAGAGATATTGGGATAGGCATGTTTTGGGCATGGTATTTTCTATCTTTTTGAGCCACTTTACATGAGAGTGTGGTATATGCTTAGGATAAAAATATATGAAATTTTAGAGTACAATTTAAATTTGTTTGATAGTCAGGGTTATTTTGATAATAAGAGGTTTTATATACATTCCTTGGCATTGGTGCCACTTATGACCATGTTTCACATTTAGAGCACTACTAACCTAAGTTTTTAGACAAGTTTGAAGTAATAATGTGAGACTAGGATAAGATGAGCCTAGTAAACATCAATACCTTCATTGATACATGGGTCCTCAATGACATGTTTGATAATAAAAGTGATCTCATGAATGCTATATATGTTTAAAAAGTCATGGGTGTCTTGTTGCCAACTATCAATTGGTCTTGCAAAGAGATTTTAGAGTTGTAAGTTTGAACCAAACATGTGGTAAATTTAGACAAAGAATAGTATGGTAATAAATTAATATGGTTCCCTAAAATAGGAAACTCCAAGATTTCATGAAATATAAATCGTTTAAAGCAAAAACCTTACACAACTCAAAATAGTCATGGGAAAAGAAGTAAGACCATTATAATATAATCATCTCGATATTCAAGATTTGATGATGGGGATAACAAGGATAGAAAATCAAAACCACCTAGTAAAAATTTAAAAGAGAGTCTTGTTGTGGGAATAAAGATGCAAAATAATAAATATATCATGTTGAAAACTTTCTCAACTCTCGAGGATCCTTGTAATCTCATTCCTAATATCAATAAAAAATATATTTCCTCTAATTAGGGAGTAGCTCAAAAAGCAAATGTTTCTAATGTTGAATTATTAATATCAAAATGTATATATGTTCCAGCTCATCTATAATATTCATCTTTTAAGACACTTTTACCACCACCTTCAAATACTTATATGACTCATTTTAGCTAGATGTCATTTCAATGGATGAAACTAATGTTGAACAAAAGAAAAAAGGTTGTAGAGGCAAAATGCTTAGATTTTGATGTAGTTATTAATATTATTAGGACTCTTCATAAAAATGTAAGGACAACATCAAGGATAGTCTTAGACTCATCAGGGGTTCAGTTCAAGGATACATCTAGTCCATATGTTGATAAGAATGACGAGGATATGAGTACAAGTGATGATACTATGATAAGATTATCTCTTGGAGAACCAACTCGGTAGAGTGATGTTCATAAAATATGAGAAAAAATAGAGATGATGATAAATAAATATGATTAAGGTGAACTCACCTAAAAATAATTGAGAAATAAAGTGCAATAATTGGCCATGTATGTCAACTATATTCCTAATCTAGTTGAGGCACTAATATTTCCTAAGGCAATTGCCCCTTCACATATTCCTAGAATTATTAAGGATGTTATAGACACCATAAAAAATTAAAACACATATGTAAAAATTCCTTAAGCTTGGTTGGAGTTGTTACTCTTGGATGACATGAAATATATCACAAAGGAAATTACGTAGAGTGATTGATATTGAGTTATCAATATAATTGAATAGATCAAAATCCATGATAGTGAGTTGAAGTTGTTGAGAATGTAAAGGGTGATATTTGATAGATGATTGGCATTGAAATTGATGTGATCGTTAAATATATATAATCCTTGACAATATAAAATATGATAGATACTATAAATAGTTGTAATGCATCCTTAAAAAGATTAAAATTTTGAATTGAACTATAGGTTAATTGTCATATATTGAAAGAAGATTCAATGGAATAGTTTACCATGGATGGTGTAAAGGATAAATTCAAAAAATGATAAAGGAAGATATGTTTAAAAAAATATTTTACTATTGGTTCAATGATGTCAATGCTTCCCTTAAATAAATGAGTAACCAACTGACTAAGCTATTATAAGTTCCAATTTCCATGTTGATAGTATCTAAAATTTGGTTGACATGATATAGCCATATATTAGTCCCTAAGGGGAGCTCCATCATAGAGGTAGTGAATAATTTCATAAAATTTAAGGCTTCCCAAGATAAGGAACATGTTAGAAGATTTTACAATTTTTCTATGTTATTTAACCCCAACTACCACTAGAAATAAGACATCATAGGATGTTGCATGTTTCCTTTCTATTTTCATCTATTTTGTATTTTACAAAAAAGTATTTTCCATTTTGTATTAATAAAAAAATTTTAAAAATAAATACCATGAAAATAGGAATACTAAGGGTCACATAAAATGTCAAGTTTTAGTCTATTCCCTCTTATCTCTATAAATAGGATGAATGGAAATTATATAACATATTTTTGATCTCTATTATAATTTTGATTGAAATAAATGACACAAAAACATTATGTTCATTTTTCAATCTAAGAATGATATGCCCTTAACCTTTAGCATGTCTTGGGATATGTGTGGCCAACTTGTGACTTACATACCTCTTTTATATTCTTGTTACATTTCTCTATGTTATTAGTTAGGTCAGCCTATGGAATAACCATAGCTAAGTAGACTATATATAGGAGGTAATAGTTAGTCTTTGATTATGATGTTAAGTATTTTTATCTTAGTGCATTGTTATGGAGGTTTCCCCCTCAAAGTGTCTTTGTTATATTGTCCTGTATTATGCTCTATTGTCAATTATTGCTATGTGATCTCTCATATTTACTTATTCTATGTGATATAAAATTATTCTATACAAAAATCTATTTAATTTCATTAAAATTGGTATCATAACTTTGATTTGGGCAAGTTTTGTATAGTGTGGTTTTTTCAGATCTGACGAAGTGTGAGTTCTGTGAGAGGAAGGAGAAAAAAAACACAACTTGCATTTAGGAAGATTTAATTTTTTTGTCAGGACAATATTATTTGAAACACTTTTTAAAAAAAATAATAATTAAAAAAAATTCTAGAAAAAAAATTGCTTTTCATAGTTACAGTCATTGGATTCATATCGATGAGATGATTTCAAAAGTATATTCTATTGATACACTTTGTTATTCTAAAATATTTTACCCTAGTGTGCAAAGGTAGTCATTAGAATCATCTTAGTGAGGTGACCTCAATGGTACCATCTCTTAGTACACTTTTTTTGGGAAAAAACCCTCATGGGGTTTGTATATGGTCAGTATTACATAGGGATGAAGAGGGGCTAGAAACTCCTAAGATTCCTTATGCTAGTGACATGGAATTTGGAAATTCAAATCCATTGATTTCTCAACATTAGGATGACATAAAGGGATTGGTTTAGCATGTTGTTTTTTTTTAGTTGAAATTGATGTTTCAAAGATATGCAGAGAGATTAATGGTGTTCACACTCAATTGAATCAGATCACTACTTCATTGGTTGCTATTTCATCTCAATTACAGACAAACAATGCTCCACTTCATGATTTGGGTCCTCCTCTTTTCAACACTAAAAACTCTAATTTGATGTTAAACTAGTGTTACTAAAAGTGGACATGCATAACTTTGATGGTAAGGATCCTCTCACTTAGATTACCCAAATTGAAATTTATTTGATTTGCATCAAAATCCTAGTTCTTAGAAGGTAATAGTTGCATCTCTGTATCTGGAACTTGAGAAATTCATTTGGTATCACTAGTTGTGTGTTCAAAAAAGTAATGGTTCTCCTATTACATGGTCTATTTTCACTGATGAGTTCTTGGCTCATTATCAGAATAATGTCTCTAATAACTGCTTCATCTAGTTAGCGAAACAATGGTAAATGAGAACTATGAAAGATTATATTCATTAGTTTTAGAATATCTCTTTATAGGTGGAAGACATCATTGAGGAAATTTTTATTGATCTATTGTTTGGTGGCCTCAAAGATAACATCTAATTAGAGGTTAGGATGTTTAATCTAACATTTATATTAGAAGCTATCCTATGGGCTTGCATGGTGGAGGAAGAAGAGATGGTCAAAAGGAAAACCTCCACTAATAGACATAATCTCTCTTTTCCAACACCATCAAATTATCCACCCACTAGACTGACACATTGAAAAATTGAGGAGAAGCGAGCCAAAGGGTTGTGTTATGGTTGTGGTAGTGAATGGGCAAAATACTATTGTTATGCTAAAATTAAGATTTTTTACACTGAAGGTGCCAATGAGGATGAGGATGATGAGGAGGCACCTAACAAGGAGGAAGAAGGTACTGAGGAATAATCGAAATAATCTCAACATACTATTTCCTATCATGCCCTTTTAGGTATTTGTATTCCCCAAAATCTTAAGGTGGTAGGTTTCCTAAAGAAATAGAAGGTCATTATTCTCATTGATTCTGGGAACACACATAAACTCATCAATAGTAAGTTGGCTACTCACTTTCATTATTTCATTTATCCTACTCCATAATTTTAGGTCATGATTATAGATGGTAGTACAATCAGTTTCTTAGGAAATTGCCATAGTATTAAGCTAGCCATGAGAGACTACTTGTTGGATTCTCTTATGTTTACTATTCCCATAAAGGGAGATGACATTATTCTGGGAGTATAGTGGCTCACCACTTTTAGCACTATTGAGATGAATTTATGGTAAATATTCATGCATTTTTATTTTGAGGGAAGTACATCTAAACTAAGTGGATTAAGGAATAAATCTCCATAACATGTTAAATCCCATTAAATGACAATGATTCTTTTAGAGGGTGCTGAAGGATTTATAGCTCGCTTGTTTTCCATAGAAGTTTAGCCAACTTTGCTATCTACACCTCCTGATCTGCAATAAGTGATTGATGTCCATTTAGTTGTCTTTGGTGACATAATGTAAGGACTTCCACCTAGTTGCATGCATGATATTTTTATGAAACTTATTCTTGGTAGTACACCACTCAACATCAGGACAACAAGTATCCCTATGACCAAAAAAATGAAATTGAAAATATGGTACAAAAGATGTTTGTTGTAGGAATCATTTACCATAACCAAATCAAATATTATTTTCCAGTTTTCATGGTGAAAAATAAAGATGACACTTGGATGATGTGCCATGACTATAGGGAACTCAACAAGTACACTATAAAAGATAAGTTTTCTATTCTTATCATTGATGATTTTCTAGATGAATTAAAGGGTGTTTTTTATTTTACCAATTTAGATCTATGTTTTGGGTATCATCAAATCAAGGTCTATGATGAAGATATACCTAAGAATACTTTTAGAACTCATGAGAGCCACTATGAGTTTTTGGTTATGCCTTTTAGGCTAATAAATGCACCATCCACCTTTCAGAGTTTGATGAATACTATTTTTAGGCCATTTTTGATGAAATTTATTTTGGTATTTTTTGATGACATCCTCATTTAAAATAAAAATTGGGAAGACCATTTGCACCATGTGAAATAAGTACTCTTAATTTTATAACAACATCAGTTTTATGCTAAACCTTCCAAATTCACTTTTAGAGATTGTGAGGTTAAATATTTGGGTCATCTGGTTTCACATATAGGATTAAAAGTGGATCCTAAAAAATCTAAGCAATGGTGAACTTGTCGATTCTTATGACACTCATCCAATTAAGTGGATTTATGGGGCTAACTAGTTACTAGCATAGGTTTGTCAAAAATAATGGTAGCATTGTATCCCTACTCACATATTTTTTTTAAAAAGACTCTTTTTAGTGGACTGATACAGTGATCAAGGAATTTGAATAATTGAAACTGGATATTTTCACCACTTTAGTGTTGGCTACTCTTGATTTTTCTAAGACTTTAATGGTTAAATGTGATGCATCTCGATATGTATGGGTGTTGTAATCATGCAGTAAGGTAGACCAGTTTCATTTGAAGTCATCAACTAAAGGGTAAATATTAGCACAATCCCATTTGTGAGAAGGAAATGGTGGCCATTTCACATGTAGTCAAACAATGGAGGCCTTATTTAATGGGTCATCACTTTTATGTAGAGACTAATCATGGTAATCTCAAATATTTTTTAGAACAATGGTTATCAGCTGAAGAAAAATATAAATGGGCAACTAATATGTTAGGCTATGATTTTCAAATAGTTTAAAATAAAAGCAAAGACAATCTAGTGGTAGATACACTATCTAGGAAGGATTAATTTGTTGAGGCATTACTATATGCTATGACCATTCTATAGGTAGATTGGCTAGAGGAAGCATGATCAAAATGGGACAATGATAGTTATACGCATGATTTGATTAATAATCTTTAGTAAGGTTTGGGTGGATTTGAAAAATTCACATGGAAGAGTGATGCATTATGGTATAAATAAATATTATACTTATGTAATAATTCTCTTCTTAAACAAAAAATCCTTTAAGAACTTCATGTCACTCTAATTAGGGGTCATTCATGTTTTTTTGAAAACCTATCATAAAATCAAGCATGATTTTTGTGGGAAGGGCTCAAGGGGGATGTCCAAAAATATGTGGTTGAATGTATGATTTATCAAAAACATAATGGAAAAACCATCAAAACCCTTGGTCTTTTGCAACCCTTAACCATCCCTAGCCAACATTAAAAAGAAGTGTCTATGGATTTCATTATAGGGTTACTAAGTTCTGGTGGTCAAAATGATATCGTAGTTGTGGTATATCATCTCAATAATTATGCACATTTATATTGTTTATCATATCCATTTTTTGCTAGTAGAGTAGCTTCTAATTTTCTCAATACAGTTTAGAAATTTCATGGTACCCCTAAGATAATTTTTAGTGATAGAGATCCCATACTCACTACCAATTTTTGAGATAAGTTATTTGCATTTTTACAAACCTAGTTGGCTCATAGTTCATCTTATCATCCTCAATCATATGGACAAACTAAGGTAGTAAAAAAATATCTGAAAGGATATCCCCATTGTTTTGTTTCTAATAAACAAGGTAAATCGGTTGATTGGTTACCACTTATTGAATGATGGTATAATAATTTTGTTCATAGTTTTTCCAGACTATCTCCTTTTCTGGTACTATATGGATACCACCATCCACACATCACTTTCACCTTGAAAGTCCATCCTAAAGTTTTTGTAGTTGAAAAACATATTCACCATCAATAGGAGGTCCTGGCCAGTTTACATGAAAAATTAGCGATGGCCTAGAATCACACGAGTCATCAAAAAAATCAACATAGGAGTGAGAGGTATTTTGACATTGGTGATTAGGTCTTTGTTCTCTTACATCCATATAAATAGATGTCCTTGAAGTAACAAAAAAAGGACAACAAATTATCCCCTAAGTATTATGGAGCTTATCAGATCTTGAAATAAACTAGTAATGTGGCCTACAAGTTAAAGTTTCTTTCCTCCACTTGCATACATCTAATATTTTATGTATCATGCTTGATTAATGTCATTGGACACAAAATTACTACTCAAATTGAGTTACCAAAATTAGATGAGGAAGGAAGAGTTGTTCTTGATATTGAGATGATCCTTCAAATGCATACTAAGTAGTTGTGGTATAGAGTGATTAAGGAGTACATAATAAAATGGAAGAATCTACCCTGTGAAGAAGCCCCTTTGGAGGATGAATCCTTTTACAAAAAAATCCAAATTTGACTCAATGTTGAAGACAATATTATTGTTATGTAGAGGGGCATGCTACACCCTTAACCTTTGGCATATCTTAGGATATGTGTGGTTGAGTTGTGGCTTAAATACCTCTTTTATATTGTTTTTTACATTTCTTTATGTTCTTAATTAGGTCAGCCTATGGAATAACCATGGCTAAGTAGACTATATATAAGAGGTGGTGGTTAGTATTTGATCATCATGTTAAGTATTTTGTTATTTGTTTATTGTTGTCGAGGTTTCCCCCTCAAAGTGGCTTTGCTATATTATATAGTATTCTACTTTGCTATCAATTATTATTGTGTGATCTCTCATATTTTCTTATTTTGTGAGATATAAAATCATTCTGTGTGAATATCCAAGTAATTTCGTTACAAATAACATGAGGGAAATTCTATAAATTTGGGTATTGGTTATTCTTTGTGGATGTGTATTTTTCCAATGTTAATGCATATTTATCAATTCTAATGATACTTTCATTACTCTCAAATAATCATATTGATATTTTATAATGCTTTCTTATCACTTTTTTAATAAAATATTTATTTGCTTATCCTTTTAATGCCCTTCATCTTCCTTTCTTTTACTTTTCATTTTAGTATAAATTGGTGCAACCCAACAACCCATTAAACATTTAAATATTGTAAATAATTTTATATTATATTATATTTTTTTAAATAAATGGAACACATCCTAATAATAAAGGAGAGAATTTTGTCTACTTCACTATGGTGAAATTCCCTATTTGATGCTAATGCTACATATTTCATAAAATAATTATTGATTTAGATAAGATTATTGTTGTATCTACCACATTCATTCAAATTCAATAAGATATAAAAAATACAACAAAGGATACCATTACACAAACTATTGTTTATTAAATTTTTGTTGAAAATACACCAATAATTCCATCTGATGCTTTGTATTTTTTCCTTTGAACATTAAGGTTTAAGGTCTTGTCTTCCTAGTCCTTTTTTAAAAATTATCAACTACATAGTCATGGTTCAATTTTATTTATACTAAAAATTAACTCAAGCACTCTAAAAACATACCTTATGATTAGCATCATTAAAGTCTCTCATAATTTATTAAAACACATTACCCATAGCCCATATTAGGCTAGGGTTTTTATACATATGATTGTTGATCCACGATTCCCTACATCTCCATTTCACACATAAAATATCACCCACATCACTTGACCCCTTAGTAGTCATGTCACCTCCAAAATCCACATCATCACTTGACATTTAATTCCTTGAGTCAATGCTCTATATTGGACCAATCTTAACACTATAATGGATGTAAAAACATAGATAAAGAAATTTTCCATGTAGAATATGGTTATTATTGAAGACCCCAAACTTATACTATGATTTTAAGAAAAAATAAACCAATTTGAAAGTGTCATAGGTATAAACATGTCAAGAAATGGTAAATATATTAGATTTTAAAGAGAGGAATAAATATTCATGTTAATCAAGAAATGGAAATCAAAACCTTCAAAATATGAAGAATTTAAAGAACACCCAATCTCTATAGTTGATTCTTTTGGTGGGGTTACTAATAAAATGTTTCATGGTCTGCAACAAGACAATAAGATATTGAAATATCACCCTAGGGTGGAGGCACCTTAAGGTATATGGTGGAAAAAACACAAAATAAAACATAGACAATCAATGATATTATACTTATTATAGATAAATATGGGGTTGAATCCCAGACACAATAGGGAAATGCGATGAATTTTAATGAATGCTTGAGGCTCATAGATAATAAAATATAAAATTGATAATCCAATAAGAGAGAATTCATACTTAAAATGAACTTTATTATACTCAAGGATATAAATTTGAATCAAAACTACATAAATAGTAAAATAGATGATCTCATATACTAGAATAATCATATGAAAGAGGTAGTCACATAACTAACAACCCATAAAAAGAAGGCAGTTCAACTATTGGGATATATGCCCATCTCTACTATATAATTTTTTTTAGTCAAGTGGTAAATTATACATCTTTTGGCAATGAAATCCAAACATCCATGATGGATTTAAAAACAATAATTGAAAACACTACTAATAAAATTGGTGATAAAGTCATTCACTTTATTACATTTGTAAAGGAAAAATTGGACCAAGTTTAAGCACTCAATGACTATTTTATAGTTTCATTGAGTATACTAGGAAAATTTCTAGGTAAGATCAAATTAATTGGAAAATTTACCATTGTTCATTTTGAATTTATAGAAATAAATCATAAAACATGTGTGGAAACATATATAATAAATAAATAGTAATGAAACATTTAAAAAATATAAAAATTTGGATTCCCACACAAGATTCCAATCAATATTGGATCAAACATCAATAATTATGTCATATGATCTAGTACATAAATTGATAAATAGTCTAGTTAAATTTGTGTTCGCTCAAGTTAGCTTCGTTGCAGCCTACCTACATGCACCCCTAGTTCATATTTCAATTGTAACTATAGTTGTATCTTATTTGAGAACTGTGACAAGTTTAAATATAGTTGCTTTTTTACCAAAAATAAGTGTTCCATCAATTTCAGCTCCTAATTTTAGTACAAATAACCAAGTAAATTATTAAAAAAAAAGGTCTCATCTACTTCATGTCTAGTTACAACTAACACTTATACTTACATGTCAGAAAGTGGTTTGTTTGTCTAAATTTGGCATTATAAATTTATAAAAGCTTTTTTTGTATATCAATAAATGTTTTTACATGGAAATATTATGAGATAAATTAAGATATATTTTATTTTTAGACATTGTAACATGTAATGAGTTCTAAAAATGTGGTTGTGCCCATTCAAATCCTAAATATACATGAATCTTATTCATTGTAAAGAGAGGAGAAATGTTTGAAAACTAATGGAAGAGAGAAATTTCAATAAACTATTTTTTAGTTTGTGGCAATTTTTTCCCTCTCAAAATTTCATTATTTTATTTGAAAAAATCAAATTAAGTTTACACTACTATATGAAGTTTATGTTTGTGTTTCATTTTAGTGATTACATTGAACCTTGTGTTAGTATTATTATATTTATGATTATAATTAATGATTACATCCTATTATCAATTTTAATATTGTTAGGAATTTTACAGTCATTTTATATTGTGATTATCATCATGGGGTTATTTTTAAATCTTTTCCTTAGACTCCTAACTATGTTTTTTTATACTCTATAATACCAACTAAATTATATCATACATTAGTTAAAATGCTTAGTCTACTTAGTCAACATGGAAGTGTTTATTATTTAATTTAATTCATATATCCCTTTAATTTAGTCCATACCCTTCCTTGTCATTTTGTATTTTTTTATTTGGTCCACCATAGTTTAGAATATTTAATACACTATAGATTCATGATTAAAATATTTTTAATTTATAAGATAGATATTGGTTGCACCTGGAACATCCAATGTACATAACCACTATAATCAACCACTATTCCACTGCATGTTTAGTTAGAAAACTGAATACCCTCAACTTTTTCCTTGAGTGATTGTTCACTATTCCTAACATGATAGACACTTTCCTCTTAAAGGTATTTCATTTGAGTAAAACATAAATCAATAAATTTTAAATGGGTGATATAAGGAGGGCCCATATTGCTTAACTGTTAAGCTCACTTGAGTTTGTATATAATGGATTCATCATCAAGGTTAATAAGTTATAACTCACAATTAGGTCTATTATTTTAACCTTTGAATACTCATTAAATATCAAGATCACATTGAGGTGTCCCTAGGAGATCCATAATTCAAGCAAGCTCACCAATTAAAGGGAATCAAAACACATATTTCATCATTAATTGGGTATTTACTTATTCCATCAATGTCCCTAGTGGCGTCCATGATTTTCCACTAAATCCTAAGAGGTACCTTCCTTTGTTTTACCCTTAGCATGGGTAAACATTAGAGGAACATATTAATGATTTTAAATTATCTTTTAGAGTAATGAATGTAAATCATTAAAATGTTGCTTGTAGACTAGTCCTTTTCACTCTACAAGACCTTATCTATGAAGTGTTTTTGAATATTATAAAAAACTTAATAAACACATGAACCCAATATAATTACTAATTTTTTACAAAGTTTGGATAAGTTACTAACCCTTGTGTGGTGTATTAGCATTTTGATAGCATGAAAATAGATCCAAATAATTACATTAGAGCAATAAATGCAAGATTATAAAATATGTATGACCAAACAACATTATATATATAGTCCTTTTACTAGATTAGACTTGGAAATGTACATGAATTCCTTAAATGACTATAGTGCTTTTACATAGATCCCAATATATCAATACTCTATCAGATGCCTATGTTTAATACACTAATGTTGACCATCAACTTAATCCTCAATAATTTTAAGATTTATCCATACCCAACATCAAAAAAAAAAAAAAGACTTAAATTCTATAACAAAAAAAAATCACAATGTCATAGACAATAATATAAATGTGGTCTTTAATTACTTTCCTTTATCCATGTTTCACCATACCAAAACTTAGGATTCCTAATTAATTTTATCCGCAAGTCTAACACATATAATAAAAAAATCATTAGCTATAGTCAACACCTCAGACACAAAAGGTATACATTTTGATTCCAATAAGATAGAGTTATGATTCATTTATTGCATAATACCATAACTTAGCAAGTAACTTATTAATATTCATAAATTATTGAGAAACATAATATTGTAAATAAATAATAATAATTTCACATTATATATATATATATATATATATATATATATATATATATATATATATATATATATATATATATATATATATATATATATATATATAAAGTCCATTCAATATCTTAAATAATAATATATATCCATCACCCAATAAGCACCCTCAGATAAACATTTGTTAAGGGGTTGTACGCAACATGTGTAGAGTTCATAGTAACACACAACACAGTGGTTAAACTGCATATAATTATTCAATGTCTTAAAAATATTATAAAATGAGATGGAATGGTATGAAATTATTCCAAATCAACCTGACTCATTCACCACATCTAATATACCCAAATATTCTAGTACAACAATGGTGTTTGAAACCTATGATTTCTAATTCCTAGTTGAGGATGAGAATGATTTGGAAGATAATACACAAGAGATTCATTTTTAAAAAATAACTATAATTTAATAAATAATAGTCAACAATATATCACCACTTCCACACCTCCAAAAAATAATGTAGTTACTCATCCTATTATAAAGGCAAAAAATAATCCACCTCACCCAAAATGAAATTATCATTACCAATACATTGATATATTTAACAAAAGTGGATACAATATATTTGAGTATATGAAGAAGATCAAAATAAATATCACCCTCCATGAGTTATCTTAGATTAAAGAATATACTTAACCTATTTTGAAGTATTTTACCAATAAGCCATCTTTTAAAAAATCAAAGACTACAAATGTCAATAGAGTCATCTATAAAGACAAACTGGAAGCACCTCATTTATTTCTAATTATTATACTATTTGAGTAAATTTTTCATAATTTCTAATTTTATTTAACATATTTGGCTAATGTGATGTCATTTGGAATATTTATTAAACTAGGATTAACCATAGACTAATATAAGAGATTCATGCTCCAATTACAGACATATTTTGTTTGGATATTTGAATAATTATTAAATGTCCACATACATCTTGATTCTAAGATGTGTGTTCCAAAATACATTGAAATTATCATATTTGACATTCCTAAGGCTTAAAATTTACTCTTAATTTATGTTTGGTCAAAACTATTGAATGTTTATAGGGATACACATTTTTAACATATTTAGTTGCCTAGAAAAAGAGTGACCAATCATATTAGTGTTTATAGAGAACCAAGGATGAAATACAGAATCATAAAAGACACTGCTAAAAAATATAAAGTTAACTTCTCATCATAAAACATATGAGTTTATAATGTAAAAACAAAACTTGTGATTGATGAATGAGAATTTGAAGGTCATTCACAATTATGGACTCTATATTTTGAGGATGCTTAGGATTTGGTGTAGAAATAACCCTGAATAACCATAATAAGAAATAATACCTTGTTTTCTATATATTATTGTTTCCACAGACTAACAAACATGTAGAATATGATGCCTTCATCTTAACATTACAATTTTATCTGAAACATAATTTCAAAAAACTCCTAATGTTTGAAGATTCAAAGCTATTTATTACCCATGTAATGAGTTGGTACCAATGTAAGTTGTCATTTATAAATAAATACAAGTTTATATCCTAGAATTGGATATAATTATTTAAATTAGAATAAAATGAATCCCAAGAGAAAAAAAATGAAAATAGACATTCTTTGGCTTCCTCTATCACAAATTTTGGTCCACTTCATGAGTCTATATTAGAAAGATATCCTTTAGAATTAGTGTTGTGTCCTTCAATTCTTAATAATTTTTATAATTTTAGTTATTTTATGATGAACATTAGATTATTCAATTCTAAATAGTATGGTGATTTTGAATCTTGTATTATTGATGAAAATAACATAGACTTAATGAGTAAATAAAGTGTTGGAGATGTTTGTATCATCCAACAAAAATAAAATAAAAAATCTAAAGGAATGGTGTCATTAGAATGCGTTTTGAGACGGATCACCATGATGAGAAATAAAAATAGTCTAAAGCAAACAATTATAATTTTACTAGGGTAAATGTTGGAACAAATGAACATCCCTAACACGTCAACATCATATTGAGTTATTCTAAGTAAGAAATATATGAACTAAAATAGCTGTTAATATAATATAAGGATATTATTGGTTGATATTATGAGGATTCAAATATTTTTTATCCCAAGGTCATAATACATATTATTCCACTTAGAGAAGGACACTAAGATTTTAAATCAAGATAGAGACCAATTAATTCCATTCTAGATCCCCTTATCTCTAAAAAGTTTTATACATTAGTGGATTTTAGAATTATATATAGAATAAGACACCCTACCTAGGTTACTAATCTAGTTCATGAGTGAAATAAGAATGGTGAAATCAGATAATGTGTATATTTCCTAAACCTCAATAGAGCTTCAAAAAAGTAAAATTATCCATTGAATTTCATATATGAGGTTATTCATATGGTTAGTGGGTCTGAAATAATGTATTTATTAGATGGATTTTTAAGCTATAATCAATTGTTACTACAAATTTATGATAACATGACAATTTATTTAATCATAAAATGAGAAGTATTCACATATAATAAATTGTTTTTTGGAATAATCAATGCATGGGCTACTTTTTAGTGAACCATTCAATTTGTTTTTCATGGACTCATTATTAACTACATCATAATTTATATGGATGAAATGATTATATTTTGAAAAGATTAGATATATCATGTTACTCACTTGTAGAAAGTTTTTGACAATTGCAAGCGATATGGATTCTCATTGAATCTAAAAAACAGAATTTTAGGAATCATGAAAATTTAGTTAATGTGTGATGTATCTAATAAATAAGGTATTTATATTGACCTTGAAAGAATCCAGGACATTTTTAGAATTACATGTCCAAACAATAAAATGTAGCTTAAATATTTCTTTGCTATTCTTTTTTTTGAATTCTTTTTTTGTGTTTCCACAACTCATAAATCCATTGAGTGCAATGTTGAAACAAGATGCAAAAATAGACTAGGAAACCAAGGTCAAGAAATAATTTCAATAAATAAAAAGTGTCATTGCTCAATCCCCAATCCTAATAAACTAATATTCTACCAAATACTTCTTCATGTATTCATTTTCATCTAAAAATACTATAGTAGCATTACTTACTCAAAAGGGTGAATAAAGTGAACATATCATTGCCTTTATAAGCACTAGTATCAAATATATAGATATAAAAATAATCAACTATAGAAAATAAAATATATGTTTTGGTTAAAGCTTCAAATAAATTTGGAGTCATTTTATTATGGAAAAATAAATAATCCATAGTTTTAGATCTAACTATTAAGAACACACTCAGACATAACAAATCAGGTGAGAAAAAAGGAAAATAAAAGGCTAAGATACAAGAGTTTGACTTATAAATTAGTCTTAATAATATGGTATGAGGACAACACATCATTAAATTGATAAAAATAAATGATCCACATATTTTCATTATGAATTTTAATTATTATCAAATAAATATTAGTGAGTAATATAACCATATTATTCATTACCTACTTATTATCACTTTTCCCTCTAAACTGAACATAGAATAAAGAAGAGTGCTTAGGCTCAATATAACACATTATATGAAAAAACCAAGGAATGCTATATTCAAATCATTATAAAGGCATCTACTTAGGGTTTAATTATAAAAATGAAGATAAATACATTGTTGGTAATTTTAATCAAAAGATAGGAAATGGACATTCTTCATGCAATACCACATCCTAGAAAATTATAAGAATATGATACTATTGGCATACTATTCTCATAGATACATAAAATCATGATTGATTTTGTCATAAATTTTAGGTATGTGTAAAAATTGAAGAACACACACCTATGTTTTTTCAACTTGTGGTTTAAGTATGCCCTTTTTCACAATGGGGTGTGAACTTTATAGGTGTCACTGATCCTAACTTCTTAGTTGAAACCATGTTCATATTGACAGAAATTGATTATTTCACTAGATGGACCAGATTTATTTATAAAAATAACTTAATATCACAAAATATAATCAAATTCATTTAATAATACATTAGAACTAGGTTTGGGATACCAGTTTACCTTGTCTATGACAATGGTCCTAATTTTCAATTAACAAAATTCATTAAATGGATGTATAACTATTATATCACTATCAAGACTATTTAAAATTATTATCCAAATGAAAATGGAGTTACTAAGTATACCAATACTATTTTTGTTTATGTCCTAAATAAAGTCTACATAGATGAATTAAAATTAATGGCACTAATAGTTGAAGTATGTGTTATGGGTAAAAAAGGCCAGACATAAGAAAACCCATAAAGCTTATCCCTTTTTTTAGTATATGGGAATAAACGTAATTCACTATTACTCTCAATTTTCCAACGTTTTAATTTATTTAATATTATATACAAGATGTTGATAGGATTTAATCTATATTTATAGACATTGTCCAAATGAATAATCCACTATTGGAAGCCTTCAATAATGTAAGCAAAAACCAAGATATGAAAAAAAATATCTAAAGTAAAAGTCTTCATAGTTTCATATTTTATCCATTTTATGGGAAAAGGAACATGATAATAAATAAAATAATGAAATATTCACTCCATTATAGATTGGACAATATAATTTTTTTAAAAATCTTGGGTAACAATGATTTTTTATTAAAATAACTCCAAAGTAAAGATTTAACTTTTCTAGTTAATTGGTTGTACCTAAAGCATTATTTTATAGACATTTCAATTGTGAGCATCTTAAAATACTTTGATTTTTATCTTGAGTATATTATATTTCCTTCTTTTATTGATTATATTTTATTTTAGTTGGTTGGTTTTCTAATTAAAGTCTTCATGACCATTCATAAATAACATGCCCGATGTCTCACACAAGGGACAATTATTCATTATTATGTATAGTAATGGGTTGCTCATGATATTTATGAATCTTAGAATCAAGTAAGTGAGTGAAATATCTTACTTGGACCAAATAAGCTTATTAGATTGATGAAAATTACTTTGATACTTTCAAAAAAAAATTAAAAAAACTTCTCATATTTAAATGTTAATTTCACATTTACATGATTAAGACTTCTTTGAGAGATAATAAAATGTGAGAAAAACAAAATATGAGTGAAACCTCAATTTTTTAGTGAAATTTATTACTATAAATCCAACCAACGATGGTTTCCAACCATTATTTCAACAAATATAAATAAATGGAATAAGGATTATTCAAGTAATCTCTAACAATGATATGGACACTTGAGTGAAATTAGATAAGTACTTAGAGTGGAATCAAAGTTATACATGTCATGGATATGGAGGCATGTGTAGAATTATAACAATGACTAACTTTCCATAAACTTATGCTTAAAATCTAAAATAAAATAAGAAATACATAAGGCAAAGATACCTCATATTTATATCTAATTATTATTTAAAATTATTAAAACAAGGGAAATAATATTCACAGAATCACACATGATTTGATAAATGATAAGTGTTAGTTCATTCCATGATTATGTTTAACCCTCTTTTAGTTCTCTACTTTATTTATTTATTTATTAAAGATTTAAATTTATTCCTATGATAGTTAAACAAAAATTATGCTTTCTCAAATACGAAAAAAGTATTTCCCAATTGAGTCATCATTTGTTATGACCAACATGCCCCATTTTATAAAATCAAAATAGTAATTCATTTTTTTCCAGAAACACCATATTTGGTCTCCATTTATATATAAATTGGCTCTAGGCCCTATACATGGCAACCTTTCGTTTAAATAAATTTATTTATCTAAGAATCTAACCATTCTATAATTGAGTATGTCAAGTTTCACTCTATAGGTCAAATTTGCACTTTGCCTCTCATTTATTCATCATAAGAAATTTTAAACATTATATTAATCCTTTGGAACTCTAATAAATGTGAAAAATTAATGAAAAACTGGTATGTTATACCCTTAACATATAGATTATGTATGGATATGTGTGGTTGACTTTTTGTTTACATATGTTTCTTATTATTTTATTTTATTTCTCTATGTTCTTAGTATGATTAGACTATAGGATAACCATGGATAAGTATAATATATAAGAGAGGTAGTGGTTATAATTTTATCATCATATTGTAAATTTTTATGATATTACATTGTTGTTGAATTTTCCTTTTCAAAGTGACTCAGTCATTACTATCAAGTATTCTACTCTTTCATCAATTATTGTCATGGATCTGATTATTGTATTCTTAATTCTCTGATATAATATTCTTATGTTTTGAATATATAATTAATTTGACTACAATTGGTATCATACCATCAATTTAGGCCAATTTATGTTCAAGTAGTTTTTATGAATCTAGTGTTGTGGTTATCTGAAGCGTTGAAGGATTGAAAAACATAACTTGTGATAGAAGAAAAACAATTTCACCATTGTAGTATTATTTAAAGTCTTAATTTAAAAAAAATAGAAGTCTAATTTTTTTAGTACCCTTATGCGAATTAATAGTCATGGGATTCATAATGGAAAAGGATGGCAATGGTATAATCCTCTAGTAAACTTTTTTTTGTCCCAAAACCCTCCCTCTTAAGGTTTATACATGGTTGGTTTGAACACTTGTGGATGCAGAAAAGGTCAAGACACCTTGATAAATCATCTAAAAGATGACACGGAGTGTATAATTTCAAATCCATCAGTTTCTAATGTGGTTGAAGAAATTTAGTTAGAGATAAAAATCATGCTTAGGAAGGATAGTCTTGATGTAGTAAAAGGGAAAATGGATTATCTATAGGATAAAATTTCAATTGTGATTGGTTATTTTAAATATATTGGATCTTATATTTGGTAAAATATCCTCCACCATTCCAATGGAATTATCCCACTCAAAATAATCACAACTCTAATAGTGGTTTAAAGCACATGCTATAAAAAGTGGATGTACACAAATTTGATGCTAAAGATCCACTTTTTTGGATCAATCAAATCAAAAATTTATTTAATCTACATTAGATCCCAAGCGTGCAAAAGATGATAATGATATATCTGTATATATAACCCAAGCAATTCATTTGGTATAGTTTGTTGTTTGCTTAAAATAATAAGAGAAGTGCTACTATTAGTTGGTCAGTGTTTATTGAAACCATACATATACACTATCACAACATCTATGAATACTAATTAATTTAGTTATAATTTTTTTTATAGATAGTTATTGTTAAGGATTATATTTAACAATTCAAAAATCTATCCTTAAGTGTGGATGACATCACTAATAATAGCTTGACTAACATGTTCTTTAGGTGTGCTCAAGTATGTCATCCAAATTTAGGTTCACAAGTTTAATCCATTGACTGTTTATAAATCCACATCATTTAATCACTAGGTGTAGGAAATATTATTGGATTTTTTTTTCAATCATCGCGTTAAACATAATTTCATAACACTATAATTTCCATAACTTACAGGATTGACCCCTCAGTAAATTTAAGATAAGTTTCCCATAGGATTATGTTTTGACTATTAAAACAAGTGGGGAAAATTCCATAGATGTGATACAAATATTTTTTTATACATTTAATGTAACAATGAAGATGAAGATGATTATGTGTCAACATGTGAGGGTATAGAATAGCCATAGGAGGAATTTGAATATTCTCACCCTATGATCTGTTTTCAATCCATTTAAAGTATAACTACTCATAAATTTTTTAATGTGGTATTATTCCTTAATAAATAGAAGGTGAAAGTGTTGTTAGACTTAGGAAGAAAACCTAACTTCATCAACACTAGGTTGTCTACACATCAAAAATGTCATATTTATTCAGCTCAATAATTTCAAGTGATGATTAAAAATGGTGGCACAATATACTCATATAAAAAATTCCATAATATTAAGATTACCATGGGGGACTACCTACTTAATTATGTTATGTTTTCTATCATCATGGTTATGACTATCATTATTTTATGAGTACAATGGCTCATGGCTTTAGGCATAATAGAGATGAATTTATAATAATTATTCATGTCTTGGATCGGATGACGTAAATCATTTTTACTTTATGTTTTTGTTTTTAATTAGTATTGTTAGTAAATAAATAAAATAATGCTAATTTATAAAATTTAGTTTTCTTACAGGGTGGATCCATATGACAACTAACTTTTATAACCTTTGATTATTTTATTTATTTACTAGCAATAACAATTAAAAACTAAAACATAAATTAAATGTGATTTGGATCAACTGACCCAAAACATGAATAGTTCCTAGTAATTTGTCTTTATTTTAAACTAGTAAATAGTTCGGCTCAAATTGTAACTTTCCATAAAATCTTTATAAACTTAGGACCTTTGACAATATCAAACAATAAACTATTTTACCTTTGTGAAAGCTATTTTAAATATTTAAAAATGTAGTTATTCTTAATTAATTATTTATTTATGAGGTTTTATCATTGGTATTATAGTGGGTTAAAAAATAATTAGCCTGATGAAAGAGAAGGTGAAAGAAAGGGTTCACATGTAATCAAATTTTAAGACATAGACAAACTTTTGCAAATAATAGTAAGGTATAAAAATTTAAATATACCTTTATTACATCAAAACACTATAAAATTACATTATATATTTAATTTTTCTATACATATAGTCCAAATTGATGATGAGAAAACAAATAATTTGATAGTGGAGTTTCAAAATATAAAATTTTGTGTAAACCTTAGTGACAATATATAAAAGTGTCCTTGAGTGTTTATATAATTTAATTCCACCTCTTTATTCTAAAACAAATATTAAATAAAGTGATAATTCAAATAAAAATTCTTTGACTTATTATAACGGACTAGATTCTTGTAAAATTTGATAGTGATTACATTATCACAAAAAATCAATATAAAATGATTTTGTTTATCTTTGATTTCATGTACAATTTATGAAAGACATAATTCATGTGTACTTGCTAATGTAACAAAAATATATTTTTCTTATGTAGTTGACATCCAAATTGAACTTCATTAGTTTAAATTCCATTTAACTAAATTTATATCCCCTCACATGGATGCAATTATAAGATTCATACCTTCACAATCTTATGACATTGTCTTGTACCTTAAGACATATTTTGTGATAGGATCATTAGATTTATGTCTGAGATAAGAAATATGAGCATATGATATCTTCTCAATGATGCTAATTAAAAGATGTGTTATAAATATATCGACTAGTAGATTGGATGCATGTAATAATTAATGTTATAAATTTTAAAACTATTGTAGATAATACTCTTTTATATTATTTAATAATAACTTGTTCAATACCTTGTTATTGGAAACATATTACAAACATGTTGCATGACACACTCTTATATGTTATTTGGGATCACCATTTCCATCATACAGTGTATGTTTGGGTACCTAAAAACATTGAGGTAATATTTTGGGTTCCAATGGAGTGTGTAACATATTGTGATAATCAAGCACCTGATTATATTTTGAATCACCTTGCTCTAAAAATAACACTGTAGTTTATAGAGATTTAATCTAGGTCATAATGTATTATATATCATGTGAAGAATAATATAATCAATCAGAGATAGTATTCATAATGATTGAATAGGAATTGACATATTAATTTGTAGAATCCCTTAGGTTATATGCATAATAAAAATTGGTACAAAATTTATATAAATTGTATCTATAGGGTCATAGGTCTTGGGATTGTACTTCAGATGAGTTATTAAATTACTCTAAAATAATTTTGAATAATATATATTTCATATCTTTATTCATTGAAAGATATAATTGTAACCATTTTTTTTATTTTTGTCATCAAATTTGCTAATGAATTTTCCCATTATGGTATCATTAACTAAAATATGAAAATATTTGAGATAGTAATGTATTAGTGTATTACTATGTCTAACATAGATATAAATAATTTTATTAACATTGATGAAATAAGAAATAAAAAGTTCAAATATTGTGTCCATTAAATAATTTATCAGAATTAAAAACACTAAAATAATAATTGGGAATAACAAATAAAAGGATAAAAACCCTAGAAACATATATGCTTGGGCTTTTGCAATAATTTATTTATTTGGATTCATAGATACTTAGTTACATAAATGTGATAAACTATTGTGAAAAATCAATTAGCTATAAATATGAAATTTATCAAATAATTTGATTTAGAAATTACTTTATTTGGAGAAAATGATAAAAAGGGATGACACAAGAACGATGTGTTTTTCCTAGAAAAATGAAACACTAAGAAAAAAAATGTGAAATTGATAAAGAGGCTTTGTGATGATGATCTGAATGAATAAAAGTGTTTTACTTGCTCTCTAAATAATTTTTTTGGATTCATACAAGGACACAAAGCAATATTGTCCTTAGGGCACATTTTCAACATGTAGTGTTTTACACTTTGCATCTAATATGGTAGGTTTTAATCTCTAGCTTAAAATGTGTGATTTTGTGGGGGCTATTAAGCTATTTTGAAAACCATTGTGTATCATATTATTCACATGTGACCCTATCTTCATAGGGAAAACTGAATGAATGAAACAAAATGGATAAAATGGTTAGAGATTGAAATTGTGATAGACCTCAACACCTCTTATGTTGAGCATTTCATACATACCAAACTCTAAGGAGGGATAAAAATCCATTTATTTCTCCCATGTCTAAAATAGTCTATGTGAAATACCACTATAATATGATATGCTTATGCAATTACTATGTGATTAAATTCATAAACCATTAATTATGACCTTTTAAGTGTACTCATACGATAAAGAAAGGCTAATAAGATTTTATGTATTTAGAATTAGAATAAATAAGGATTTTTTCTCTCAATGTGTATATTAGAATTAAGGATTTTTTAAATATGGAAGCGTCTTGTGTGAAAAGTGACTTGTAACTAATAATTTATAGTGACAAATAAGGAAATCCTTTAGATAGGTATTACTAAACATGTAGAATGAACCATTAAATTAATTTGAATTTGAAAAACTATTTACTATTTGATGAGAAGATGCAATTAATAGAATTGGATAGGATCGTGAAATGCTCTTGTCTAAATGGTGCACTATTGTATGGGGAGAAAAGACAACTGAGAAATGAGTATGAATAAGTTATAGGATAGCATTGAGTTATTTTTAATAAGGAATAGGGACATTATTAAATGATTAGTTGTTTATAGGAAAGGGTCATTCACATAGAAAGTGAAGGAGGGTGGTTGAAAGATCATGGAATGAGGCATGAGCTAAGTGGATATAAAATTGTAGTCATAAGTACATTGTTTCATATTTAATTTTAATTTATGTCTATATATGAGCATCCTTATTCAGCTTGGCATCGTAATTCCCCACCTTGTCAAAATGGATTGAGCATCATTACATATATTGACCACCTACATAGTTAGTACTTTAAGATTAGAAGGATTGTGCCTTAAAAATGTGGTTAGATACGTAATTGATTTAATTTTCATCTATTTTAATTTTTTATTTATTTTAATGTGTTCCCTTATTTAATTATTCACCATTTCAGAGTGGTAGAACTATCCTATAAATATTTCTTCTTATGCCTTTTTATTTCAAAAATTCTCTTATTTCTTGAAGGAGTTGGTCCCATTAGATCTATCCCTACTTTTATAAAATTGAGATTATAATTGATCCTTTTAAAATAAATAAATAAGGACACATTAATCTCTAATGTCTGGTGTGCATTATTTAGAAATACTTTTTTAGCCACCTCCACCTTCTCCACAAATTTGTAAATTTGATGCTCATTTTTTAAGTTACTATGTAAATTTGAATTTTTTATTTTTTTAGTTCAATTTGAGTGCTCTCATAAGTTATATTTCCATTATATAGCACACAGATATTTAATTTTTTTCAATTTTATGGTGTCAAGTCTTTATTTTTATTTCACACATCAATTATTTATCTCCACTAAATGTTGTCATTCACTATGAGAGGCAGATATATGCATCGAATTTCATTGTATCACATGAAAAACCAGTTTATATATATATATATATATATATATATATATATATATATATATATATATATATTATGATATCAACCTCATTTGACATTAATAGGATTAATAAATTCAATATCACTGTCTTCCTCTACTTGGTCAGGATCTTGCTTGTGGATGGTTCCAGCTTTTACTTTGACCCATTCTTCATATAATTAGGTGAAAAATATAGAAGATATATATTTAAGAAATTTTTTCATAACTTATCCATTTTCATTAATATCTATAAGTATATATCCCTATCCATTACATTTCATTGGTACCTTTATTAATCTATTTATTTGTCACCATCATTGTAAGAATAAGTTTGTTGGGAAGTTTTAATTTGAGGTTCTAATTTTATTACCATCTTATTCCATTTTTATTCCCTTCTTCTAGTGTATCAATATAAATCTTGGTGAACCTTTTTATTTATATTATCTTCTTCTCTATAACATATTTCACCTTCCATTTAACTCCCTTTATCTTCATTTCTTTGTTGACATGAAGGTCTAGCACTTAATAATTACATCCATGTATTGATAAATATATTACGTGCCTTCAATGCCTCTTTATTATATGACCTTATATGTTGCTACATTATCCTACACCAATCTAAGCATAATTTAAGTTTGAGAGATATCTAGTCCTATCTCATGGCTTCAATGGGAGAATATTTTTCCAAGGTAAACATGAGACTCCATTTACATTGGGATGGGTGATTTTGTGGTTGAAATTTAATGGGTGATGGAATTTTAGATATTATTTACTATGAAATGGCGGTGTTTTATTTATAAGGATATTATTGTTGGGACTAGAGATGCACCTTTATATTATTGAATGACTCATTTTTATTATTATGATTAGAATATTCCTATAAATTTTTCAATAATTATTCACATCATGTTCTTATATTAATTAACTTTCCCACTCGATGATGATTTATTATGCACTTTAGTAAAAGTATTATGTTTCTCCTAAACTTTATATCCCATGATCTTTTTCCTTGGTTTATGTGCATAAAATAAATTGTGTAGTTTATTTTATATTATCTCATATAGTTGGGATATAAGGAATTATATTCATTTGAATCCTCTTAATCCCTTAATACTATATTGAATTATTATAAACATATTATCCATAGGGTATGTATATCCTCATCATTATGTGAAACATCCAACTATATATTCTATGCATTGGAGTTTATTAAAACCCCATCCTAAAAGTAGCATGCTAAAAAATACATATGAAAATCTAAATCATCCTGACATGCTACCAACACCAAGAAGAATATTTTTCAAGGGAGTGGTTTTACATGAATATTAATTTCATATAATACTTTATACCTATTTTAGGATCCTTATAATGTGTTACTCATTACTTAAATCCTTAACTAGGTTCACATTCTATCTTTCCAAATTGATCATGTATTATTTATTCTATATTCAAAGGTACAAGTGTTTATCATACCTAATGGAATACGATTTGTATATAAAATGAAAGGATCAATTTATATCACCATATCCTTTGGGGATAATAATTTTATCAAGTACTAAAAATAATAAAATAGTATCCCATGTAAATGTTTCACTTATGTAGTGGTATTTATTTTTGCTTTCAATAATGGAATTGACAACCAATTTATAAATATTGAATAGGGTGCAAAGAACCATCTTTTTTGAAATATATAAGAAGTGTTTTTTAATATCTCCCCACCTTATTAATCTACTTAACTTCATGCTCATCAATCATGATCTACATTACTTGTGTGATATTTATTCTTATTTATAGGAAATTGATATTTTCCTCATTATATTTTAATAGTTACTGAACACAATCTACCTCTACAATATTAGACAATGAGAATTTGATATCTTTGAAATATAATGGAAACCTTGTAGAGTTAATAATTTATACTATATAAAATTTCATATTGTGCCCAATGAAGTAAAATCCATTTTAATTTACATATGAAAATATGAATCACACACCAAATCAACATTACTAAAAACATATGTTAACTCAAACAACAAGATTATTGAAATTTTTTTTGCCTTGATTATATATGAAATAAAACAAAATGACACCATTTGTGCTCCTTTTTCCCATTATCACCATGTATTAATCTATTTTGTGGTTATCGTCTTTAATATTGCAATGTGATATCTTTGATTCCCATATTTAACAATGCACACAAGCCTCTAGATATTGAATATCATCTATCTGATATAGAACCTATTAAATCCCACCTTATAATTAGTCTTTATTCACCTCTTTAATCACAATTGTTTTAACCTTGCCATATATGCCATGCACACGTGTTTATTGATAATCGATACTTTTGGTTCCTTTTTTTTTATTATCATTTCCTTAATTATCATTATAAACCATCTCTAATTAAGATGCCATGAAGTTATTAGTGGAGGAAAATAAGGGTTTTTGGAAATGTAAATAGTCCTATAGTTTATAATGATAATAAAAGGTAAATTATAATTTTCATCTTATTTTCCAACAATATTTTGATTGGAATTAGTTCAAAATCAAATATAAAAGTTCATACCCGTTTAAAAATCACAATCATAAATATTTAAAAAATTGCCTATAGTAATTATTTATTATAAGCAATAGATTACAAAGAAAATTGAAATTCCATTACCAAACCAAAATTAGGCAATTAAAACTATATATACTTCATTAAAATTACAAAAATTCAAGATAATGTATTTGACATTATTATATTAATAACATATATTGAGTACAATTTATTATTTATTATAGTTTATGGGTCATTTTCACATGTTAAAAACTACATGTGAGCATGCATATTTAGAAGTAGACTATTCTAAACCTTTCTATAAAGAAGTTTAACATAAATTGACTAGTTTTAAATAAAACCAATCTAACCTATAACCTTTTCATGGATATTTTAATAACTAAAAATAAATATATAAATATATGGAAATTACGTTACTATTAGCAACATTTATCTAGAATTTTCACTTTTGATGTTAAGTGAACTAATAATTTTATCATCAAATTTTAAAAAAATGAACTTTTGAAACAAATTTAGGGAAGATATCACTACTTTATTTTGTAGGGTTTATATACTTTAATTTCACCTCTATATGATGAACCAAATTTTAAATGAAGTGTTAATTAAAATACAATCTCTTGCACATGTCATGATGGACTAGATTCTTGGCTAATTTAATAGTGTTTAGAGTATCAAAATAAATAAATTTAGGTTGATTTTGTATATTACTAGTTTATTATAAAACAATTTATAGTGACAATGCATGTGTACCTACTAAAGTGACACAAATTTACTTTTATTATGTATAGAAATGGATTTTTTACTTTGTTTCTTTAATAACCATGTAACCAAACATCAACCAAAAGAAAAAAGTTAACTTCCAATCATTTAAACTTCCTTTGTAATAAGAATCACTAAAAAAATATGTTAAAATGTTTTAATTTCATAATAATGAATTAAAAAATTGATGTTACATTTCAAATACCTAAATATCCTATTGGATCCAGTCACATTAATCATGTATCAGTCATACACATGCTTTAAAAAAAGATAAAATGATTAATTGATATCTTGCATTGTTTGATTTATAAACATGAAGCTTATAATAATACTTCTATAATTTCCCTCATCAATTATTTCAACACCATATTTTATAAATAACATAATTGTATGAGCACTTGAAGGAGAGATTAGTTTTCAATCAACCATACCTAATTTATTCAACATATTATTTGAATGTTTTGTTTAACAAATAATGATTTCATTGTTAATTCCATGTGTGTCCATTTGTATAAATCATTGCTCGAGACATTAATCATTCATTTTTTTTTCATTCATCATACAAATTTATAATTCATCCTTTATCATAAAATTTATTCCCATATATAAAAAAAAAATTAACATACAAAATTACAATTAGGATATCATTATCTTCTTTCTTATAGTAATTATTAGGCTCTCTCTTGGTTATATTAAATATATTTATCTTAAAATATATACAAATTGGGCATACCATGATCTAAGTGCTTCCTTTAGTCCATAAAAATTCTTCTTCAACTTGTAAAATCAGTCTTCTTCACCATCAAATAAAAAAAATTATTTCTAAAATACATAGACTTCCCTTTCTAACTACCCTTTCAAGAGGGCACATTTTAATATCATGTGATGTATGGTACTCTAGTTTTTAGCTTCTATTGAAATCAAAATTATAATTATCTCTTGTTTTTTCATCATTTTAAATGTCTCTTCATAATCTATTACATATCTATGAGCGAATCCTTTCGAAACTAGATGTGCCTTCTACCTTTCAACACTACCATCATTATTGTATTTGATATTATATATCCACTTAGTACCAATACACTTTTTATCATGTGGATGTTTAGTAAGCTCCCAAGTACATAATTAGTAAATGAATCCTCAAAACATGATGGCTTAAAATCATATTGTGTACATAAAGAATAATCTAATTTCTCACTTTTTGGACCTTATTCATGTGCTTGAACTTTTTTAATCCTCTAATAATATTCACTTATGATTCTTACCTTCCTTTATGAATCTAAACTTGAAGTTGATCTTGTACTTGGAATATAAGTACTAACTGACAAGTTATTTTGTGAAATTGTATCACTTAGAAATGAAATACTAGTGAAGTTCTGATCATCAATATCATTAAAAATACCATCACTAATACCATATTTATATTTATAAATATGGCCTATATATTTATCATGACCATACATTACACCTTCATTAAAAAAAAAATCTCTTGACCCAAAATTTTGTAAGTGGTAGGATTATAAAGCCTATAAGGTTTCCACTATTCACAGTACCCCTAAATAAAACTAAATAAATTAATTAATTAAAAAAATACTCTTTGGACCTAAATTATTTTCCAATAAACTACATTAACATAGGTTAAAAATCCCAAAAATTAAAATATTTGACATTAGGATGATTTTCATACCATGTTTCATATGGAGTCATGTTGTCAAATACCCTAGGGAGGCATTGATTGATAATATATAATATTATATAATTGAAACTTCATCAACTAAAAAACAACTTCTCATTTCATTTGTTTGAAACCATTTAATTTACATTTCAACCATTGTATAGTCCTACCTTTAAACAACACCATTATAATAAGTAGTATAGGTAATTTTGGGTTGAATTTTAACACCATATAAACCACAATAATACAAAAAAATATGAACATTAAATTTCACCTCTATGGTTGTTTCTTAAGCAATATATTATGTAACCAATTTCATTCTCTAATAGGGATTTAATCCTCTTAAATGTATCAAATTTTTAACATTTTTGATTCAAAAAATAAACCCAACACTTTCATGAGTAATAATAATTTTTTTTAATGAAGTATGAAAACTTACCTAAACCCATTTTAAACATATTTGGAAATGAGGTAGTTAAATTATATGATATACCTTCTATGCACCTTATTTTATAAATGTTTCTTTTGCATGTTTGCCTTTAGCTTAAACTTCAAAAACTTATTGTTATCTTCAACCTTTCAAAAACCATATACCAATTCTTGTGATGTTAGTAGCTTAGATATTTTAAAATTTATGAATCCATAGCTAACATTATAAAACCAACTATTATCTTTATATTCCATATCGGTGTGGTTGTTGTTATGTTCTCCAAACCTCAATGAAAACATCTTGTTCTACATAGGTACACTTATAACAACTTTAATTCCTTAATTATTGTTATAGAATTTAAACTTATTATCATTAAACACTAAATTAAAGTTATTTTCAAACAAATTTCCAACACTAAAACAAGGTTTTATTTTTGGAGTGAAATAAATATCATTAGCACATTTCTTAATTTATCTAGTATTCAACTCCAAAGTTTGTGTTACTATAAGCCTCAAATATTTATCATTACCAAGTTTGATCTTAGTCTCAAAGCTTTGATATATTATAAAAAATAACTCATTATTCCTTCAAATGTGATTGAAGCAACTTGAGTCTAGGTACCAAACCTCCTTATAATTGTTTATCATTTCTAATATAAAAATAACAAATTTCATAGTGTCTTTAATTATTAGGGTTTAGATATGTAAATACCATGTTATATTAAAAGGATGAGTAGTCTAAATTAGTGATATAATATGAAATAAATAATAATTGATTTATTACAAATTTTGACTTGCTTTTACTTTCTAAAAATAGTAATAAATATGTGCAATAGAGACTCATCTGGAAAGCACATAATACAAATCATCTAAGTGTTGAAAACTAAGATATAAATAAGTCTTAGTGTTGTCAACTAGATCCCTATGTTTGATCCTCCCCTTGAAAATGATGCCACACATGGACATTATCAACATGTGATTTTAGTGTCTTTAAAACTATGTTAGTGTCCTATGTGAATGATTACTTCTAAATTCTAGGTGCGCTTACACCTATGTTTCTATGTTTTGTTCCTACATGCACAAATTTTAATCATTTGTATTGTGCCTATAATAACATATTTATGATGTAAACATAAATCCTCCTTTCAAGTAGGGCATGAGATGAAAAGTCTGTTCATTAGTAAGATAGGTTGGACATCCTCAACACTATACTATGAAGAGAGTTGGCTACCTACCAATACTCTGAGGAGGGATAAAGCCTGATGTAGTTCTCCCCACCTAAATGTTAGTGTAAGTGTTAATAATGTTATAATAATAGTGGTATTGAATGCCTTGATTTTGATTGATATTATAAATCTATAAAAATTGAACTTAGGGTAGCTATAGATGGTATTATATAGATGTAAGGTAGAATAGAGATTAATAACCTTGATTTTACTCAAATTGTTTCATGTTTAAATAGGTATTTTCCATCTAATTTCCATCTAGTGGATATAAGTTTAAAAATCATGTATTTATAGTGTTTTTTTTATCTTTTGTGGATAATAAAATATGCTTAGGATGATCGTAAGAGGGTTTTAATTTTTAAAAGTATATATGTTAAGGAAAGATAGGGTAAAAGACATTAGAGCCATTTTAGGGACACTAATGCCACATTGATATAGTGTCCTTAGTGTGGAGCTAATTTCTAGTTGGAAGACTTCTAGGCATGAAGGGAAATGATTAATAAATGAGGGTTTGAGACTATGTTTTAGTTGACAAGGGAAGCTTGTGGTCTAAATAAAGGATTTCAAAGTGTGAAAAAGGATCTACGATATGTCCAAAACTAAGATAGGAATAACTTCTCTCAAGTAGCACTCTTATCACTCAAACACCACTTTTTGGTGATTATATTTCCCCACTTTATGCTATAAATGTAGCAAAGTGAAATGACTAGTATAAAAGAAAAATAAGTGTACATGGACTTACCTAGAAAGTGAATCTCATGAAGTTTAGTTTGAGTATGTGAATCTAGGTCTATGTATGTGAAGTATGATCCAAATTATGACCTAGAACTGAAACATGCATAAATTAGTCCTTATTTAAGAGATATCAAAAGAAAAAAATGCTAAATGAAGAAGAAATTGACTAAAACTGAGTAAAGAGTTGGGAAATATGAAGGAATGAATACACCTCATCTGCTAGGTGAACTAATGCATGATCGATATGATATTTTGCTCAATCATCTTATATGGGTGGCTCAAGAACTTAATCTAGTTTTGATTCTATCATTACCCAACCCTTCTTGGTTGATCATGACCTGTGAACATCTTAGATTAGAATACAAGTGTTTCCAACCCTCTCATGTGGGTGGATCAATATATCAAGTAGTATATGAATCCATCATTTCCCACCCATGTGTAGTAGATGAAATTAAATCTAAATTTCATCAAGTGAAAAAATTATATAACTGGTTATATATAACTATGTATGTCAGTTCGTTGTCTACTTAGGTATATTAGGGAACTCTAGGCCACTTAGGAATTCCAACAGCTAAAGATGGATGAAGGCATGAGAATGGTGATAACCTGTGATATGATGTCAACTATATATATATCAAATAATGGCATGGAGTTTTCCATTCCATTTGATCATCTATCTGTAACTGAGCATATAGAATCAATGTGCTATGAACATTCCCCTAATTTGATCTCTGAGTATATTGATCTTGAATTAAATTATAATAATTATATATAAGTATTTGAGCTAAATATTTGGATGATCATGTCATACATGATGCTCCCAATTTGAGCACCTAATATGAATCTAAGTTGAACTAGTGTGAATCTTTGAAAAATCTAAGCATAATTGTCAAACTTGTAACTATATGTATGCAACCCTATATTGTACTTGGTATGCTCTTTTGGATAATCTTAAGTATCATAAAAATATGGATACTAGATAGTAGGCTAACATCTTGGACAATAGTGTCTTGTGGTTTTAATGTACCAATTTGGGAGCTAATTTTTATTTGGTTTAGAATTTGAGTCATTGTATTCATTTTTTATTATGTATTTTTTAATTGTGTTTTTCCAATGTCTAATTTTCTTAAAATGATCCCATGTTATGAAATTCTTTTTGTGCATGCAGTGTAGGAGCCTAATCTCTATCATAAATCCCTATGAATGCCTCTTATTTTGAGGGTAGGTGTTAAGCTTGTGCAATAATTATCCTCAACATAACTAGCTCTGTAAAATGAGTCAGCCAGAGCATATTTGATAATTGCATAATAATCCATTACAATGTGAAAACATAGCATCAAAATGTAAGAGAATATCTGCATAAGTATGAAATTAAATATGTATGTTGTGTCTAGCATTTCCGAAGGGTGTGAAGATAAATGTAATCAATGCGTATGAAAATAATTTTGAGTAGCTATCTAGGAGGATGGGGAATGATGTCCATCATGGCATCTAGGTATGAAGGGTAGATGTATGAGGTCCCTCATGGAATAAAGAAATTATGTGTGTGATAAGAAAATAAAAATGTCATGGCCATGTTGCATACAAGAAAGCATACATAAAAAACACATGATGCACACATAATAAGTCAAAGGTCCATAATACTAGGGAGATGGGCACATGTCACTAAATATGATAAAATAAATACATATAAGGGCATGCTCAAATGTCCACATAAGTAGGCAAAAAGCAAGTTGGGTTAGATACACATAAAATGACATGTACAAATTATGACATACATAATCAAGAAAGAATGCACAAGGGATATGGGCACATGTTCAAGACATACATGAATAAAAGTGACATAGAGCCAAAGAATAATGGCATATTCAAATGCCCTCAAATAGAAGAAACATATATAATATAATTAAGTCTAAAATAGGAAATCTAAAAATGAAATCATGCATCAATGTATTAAAAATCTATGTAAAAGAAAAAATGTACATATAATGAGTCTAAACTAGCGATAGTAAAAAAAAGTATGAGTATGAGTAACAACGATCAATATCAATATATATAACTACAAAAAATATAATGTAAGGATAAAATATGGTGATAAAAACTATATATAAAATACCCCCAATTGGATTGATCTATCAAATGGATAAACCTAAATTAGTTTATTTTCCCCTAATGGGTAGATAATATGAAATTTGGATCAGTCTAGTAGACTTGAGGCCTGCAAGCAATCTACAAGCACTCAACAAGAATGAGTGAAGCATGTATGTATGATAAACTAACTATACTAAAATATATAACATATGTATTATCTATCAAACGTATGAAATGTAAACATATCAATGTATTCAATACGTAAATGTTGTGTTTTATAATTAATATTTGAATGTTGTTATGTTTTGTAATGTTCTATTATTTTTTATATTTTAGGGATACAAGATACATATAATCAAATGAAAATAAACTATGTACAAGGAGCAATAGAAAATGAGGTATGTACAAGAGTGTAGGAACCATACTAACTGCTGAGTCTCATGGAGACTCACTATCACTGAGACCTATGTTAAATAGGGGAACTATGATCATGCTTGTTGTGTGAAAGGGAAAATATGATCCCATAATCTATTGTACTAAGTAATATGTATTTGTATCTACATGTGTAATAGTGATAAGAATCTATGGAACTAGCTCATATTGTGTCTTATGAACTATAGGGGTCTATTGAACCCGTCTCATAGAAGATGCTATAGGTGACAAAGGTGCTTTATACTAAAACCTTGGGAACCCACTAATATTTATTTGACCATAAAATTAGTGGATGACCATCCTCTAGAATCTATGACATATCTCTGACATAGGGGTCTCTCTAATAATGGTTTCGATGGGAG
The DNA here is from genome assembly GCA_037957365.1 of Torreya grandis. Taxonomy (NCBI): domain Eukaryota; kingdom Viridiplantae; phylum Streptophyta; class Pinopsida; order Cupressales; family Taxaceae; genus Torreya; species Torreya grandis. Next base: position 190,534 of record JARHVA010004733.1, on the reverse strand, counting down.
AGAATGTGTACACGTAAATATTATAGTGTTATACCTCACCTACACTATATAATCTATTGAAATATGTTATGTATGCATAAAAAATTAACTTTGAATCGTAATTGATAATTATGTTATATCTAGAAATGTTGTTGGAACTATAACTAATGATTATGTTGTAAATGCCTATGATACTCTCAAAATGCATTAGAATTGTAGTTATTTGGATTATGTTGTGTTGTATCAACCTATTTAAATGTATTTATAGATAGGACATCACATTTCAAGATCTACTATAAAACATGTGGTAGTGACTCAAAAATGTTGGTGAGGATTTAGTGCTAAGGAGTGGATAAAATCAATCTAATACATGACTTTGATTTCGTATTGACTATGGCCTTTTAATAACTCTTATTCTGAGTGTCCCTTACCTTGTATAGAGGCTTATTTTAACTATTAATAGTTAGTTTTGACCCTTTCATATATTTTAGTTTTCCAATTAATAGAAGCTTGACCTCTCTTTCTTTAACTGTGTGGCATAAATTTGTGAATGTAGGAAATTTATTAAACAAGATAACTTCATGTAATTCATGTAGAATACATGATTTAAATGTCTTGAAGCTATTTATTTTCCTTATTCCTAGTTAACTTGGATAATATAGTCTTGTATCTTAATACATAGCCCATGATAGGCTTGTTTAACTTTTGTTTCAACTGTGCCATTTGGGCATATGATATCTTATCATTAATATTGATGGAGAAGTGTGATAAAAACATGTCTTCCAATTGATTTAATGTTATGATATATTGACTTGGTAAATTAAAAAACCACTATATGGCATATGCCTTTAAACTACATGGAAACAACTTAATGAGAATCCAATCATTTGACACATTGTCTAATTATGCTACATAAAAAGCTCTGAGATGGTGTTCTAGGTCACCATTACCATCATATGATGTAATGTTAGGTGATATGAATCTATATTATAAGGTATTTTCTACTATGTGGTATGTAAAAGGTGTATTCAAGAGAATACTAGAATCGAGGGCATGTGATGGCCTAGTGGCTCCCTTTCTCAAGATTTAACACCTTAGATTGTAGAGTATGAATCTTGTGCATAAGGGATTATACATCTAAAATGGAGGAACTAGTCACAAGAGGTGCATATGTCACTTTAGATTTTTGAATTATAATTTTAGTTTGTAAAACTAGGGTTTTAATTAATATTCAATATAAGTCAGGTTCACCAAATGTTTTAAATTTTTATAGTTTAGCTATGTAAATCCTATGTTTTATTAAATGGTTAAGTAGTCTAAATTAAAGAAATAATATGCAATAAATAACCATTTATTTGTTAAATATTTTGACTTGACTTGAATTTATAAAAATAAAACAAATTATGTTTATATATAGATTTATCTTGAAAACACCTGATATGGAAGATCTGAGTGCTAAAAAATTGAGATTCAAATAAGTCTAATTGTCATCAACTCAACCCATATGTCAGATCCTATCCTAGATAGTAGAGCCATACTTAGACATCCATACCATGTGTCTCTAGTGTCTTGAAAATGGCACTAGTGTCCTCTATTATAGAATTATAAATTTTAGGTACACCTATGCCTATGTTTATGGGTTCTATTCCTAAGTGCTTGAAGTTTAAAACTCTATATTGTCATTGTAATAATATATTTATGATGCAAACCCTAATATTCCTTCTTTGTAGAGTAATATCTAGAAAGAGTGTTTATTAGTATGATAGGTTGGTCATCTTTAACACCTATATGTGAAGATATTTGACTACATACGAATTGTCATAGAAGGGATCAATCTTGATGTAATTCTCCCAACCCAAGGGATTTCAAAAGTGTAATTTATGAAAGAATGAAGTGATATTGAATTCCTTGATTGTGCTTAAGATTATAAATCTTGAAAATCTAAGCTTAGGGTAACTGTAGATTGTAGTATGCATAAGTTTGGAAGATCAAGGATTAAAAACCTTGATTTTTACAACTTATTTCATGTTTGAATAGTTATTTTTCATCTAATTTCCATGTAGTGGATAGAGATCTAAAATTCATGCATTTATAGTTTTTTGTATCTTGTGTGGACAATAAAATATGGTTATACTAACCTTAGGAGGGTTTCAATTTTGAAAATATATCCATCTAGAAAAGATAGGGTGAATGACATTAGTGTTATGTGGCTCTCTTGTCCTTAATTTGGTGCTAATATTCAACTGGTAGGATACTAGGCATGAAGGGCCAAAATTAGTAAAAGAGGGTCTGAGACTATGTTTTAGATAACTAGGGATAGATATAGTCCACATAAAGGATAGAAAATGTAATAAAAGTACCTAGGATAGGTCTATGGATAATATAAGAATAAGTTGTTTCAAGAATCACTCTTAACACTCAAAAATCACTTTTTGGTGATTTCACATAGATTGTTCCTCATCCTCAATAACATAATTATCACTTTTGCCTTCATTTCCAAATTTTAATATTCATTCCAATTGAAAATGACCATACATGTAGAATTTTTACCATTTAATATTTATCATAGAAAATATGCCTCTACCTCATCCTATTTTAGATGAATTACCTCTTCGTTTTTTGTTTCCTTTGAAAGAATTTAGATTTTTGTCTTTTCCTAGTCTTTGGTTTCATTTCTATTTAGTTCAAGAATTTTAACTTCATTATATTCAAATATGATGAAATAACCTTATCATAATATTCTCCAAATGTGTCTTTTAGTCTTTATTAATGGGATATAATATCTCTATCTAGGTGATGAGACTCAAGAGCAGTCAAAAATTCCTTTCGTACATGGTGATGGAAACATGATTCCACCTTGGCATTAGATATCTTACCTATTTTTTTGCAAAACCTTTTTGTTCAAAATTTCTCCAATATTTTCCATCTTATTTTCCACTTCATTTTATCTTAAACATTAATAAATCATACTTTCAACTTTGTGCATGCTTAACTTATGAAAGTCTCATGTTAATCTCTTTCACGTGTTCACTACCTTGGTAATTTTCTTGAAGAGTATTATAGCAACCCTTAGATGTCAATACATAGGTAATTATTGTAAACAAGATCTTATTTAGTCTTTTTTTATGAAAATGAAAAAAATATTTTTATTTATTTTTCTTAGCTTCCATATTGGATTGTTTTGTCAGTACCTAGAATGTTGGCCTTATTAACTAACCCTTCATAACTAGTTTCTACAATCTACCACAAGTATTTTATTATCAAAAGATTAATCATATTTATAATATAATAATCACATCCAATTCCACTATTTTTTGTAATGATAAGAGAGGTATAGTTTGAAATGATTAATTCTTAGAGAGTTTTGAATTTTTAAAAGAAAAAGAAAAGAAAAGAAAAGAAAAAAAAACATAACAATTGGATATTTTGATAAGAACATTTTCTCACTATTCAATAGAAATAAGCTTTTAATAAAATGTAAAAATCATATTTAACATATTGAAACATTTCCATACATCATATAATATTGATCATAATAAATAAATTATAATAGAAATTGAACTGTTATACACAACATAGAACTAGACAAATATAATATTGCATATAATTCACTAAAATTGTAAACATCAAAAATATTTTAGTTGACATTCTTATTCTAATAAAAATTTTCACATATAATATATTTTTTAGAATATGTGATGGGTCACTGCCACATGCTAAAATTTGCATGGGAGCATGCATATTCAATAAAAGATTATTCACAATCTATCTTCCATTTCAAGTTGTCTATGGAGATTTATTAATTTTTAAACCATGCCATGTTAATAACAAAGATGTAACAAATATATATATATATATATATATATATATATATATATATATATATATATATATATATATATATTCAAATATATATATATATATATATATATATATATATATATATATTTTCAACTAAACATTAACAAATGGATATGTAATATGTTTGAAGTCATGGATTACACATGTTACTTAAATGAGATGTATGAGTGATCGTAATTGCTAGATTGAATACAACAAACAAATCCATGGGTTACAATCCATAACCAAATAAATTGTATTTTTGAATCCTAATGAATGTGGTACAATTAAATGTAATACATATCTTAAGTGAGGGAAATAAGGGCTAAGGTGAGTGAAAAATGTTAGGGGCTAAGTGAATGGAGTTGGGGGATAATTTCATGGACATTTACCATAAAGCAATCATTTTAATTAAAAACATGATTGAGTTAATTAATTAATGCAATCACATTACTTAAGTTTAGTCTCAGGACTACCAATCCATAACACGATCATGTTATTTAATAACAGGATAACATTATTAAATAACACAATCATGTTATATTAAATAGTATTTTGATCACATTATTAATGCTAATATGATCACATTAATAACATGATCGCATTCATCGTGTCCCCAAAAAAATAAATTAGGAAAGCATTTCCTCCTCATTTATTTCTACACAATCGTGTTTTGTTTAAACAAGTGCCAGGATTTAGCCCACAAGCCTATTGATCAATGATTCCACCATGTAGGAGAGGTAAGTCATCAAATTCTTCTCTATTTGACCCTCATTTTTCATAATTTTCATTATTTAACCCATTTTTAATTGTAATTTATTTTTTTCCCTAATAGCCCATCCTGCTAACCTTCCTAAACCTCCACAAAACCTACTAGTTGTTCCTCCTAACCCTCCAAAAAATCCTATTTTTCCTCCTATCCCTCCACCTAATCCTCCTATAGTTCCCCAAAATGCCTAGGTAGTCAAGAGTTGTTGATTGACAACATTATCGAAAAATAACTTGAAATTGAAGACCTTGTTGATAGAAAGAGAGATCATAGTTTAACTAACCCCCACTACCCCTAGCTAATTGATTCCCTATAGACCTTATTAGGTAAAATTGACTCAATAACAAGTTAAATTGACCAATGAACCTCATATATAGATTATTTTAAGGAATATTATTTTGACAAGTTGTCATCCCTTTAGGTTAAGAAATTTGGAATTTGAAACACTGATATTTATGCCCTATTTGTCAATCCAACCACTAATACCCCATTTCCCATAACTACACTTTTTTCTCCTATCTATCATTGTCTACAAAAACTAATCATGACCAATTTTGGGGTTTGATGGTGTATGATATTTGACTGTACACTATGTAACAACCATGAGTTCTCTTTATATTTTTTGATGAAACTCTACTATGAGATTGTCCTCAACCAAATTCCCAATTATCTTAATTTTAATGAGTTTCAGGGTTGAGGAAAAGGCTCTGCATAGGATACTATGAGTTTGTCCTCAACCAAATTCCCAGTTATCTTAATTTTAATGAGTTTCAGGGTTCAGGAAAAGGCTCTGCATAGGATCAACCAGGTATATTTCATACCAATAATCAACCTATGAAAATTTTTATCCAAAAAACTCTTGATCTTGAGATCTTCTCCATGGTTCAATAGGTCATGGAGATAAAAATTGGTCATGCTCTTAGTTCACTCACTGATACAATCATTCAGCATATGAATAGGCTTTCACAAAGTGATACTACATATACACCATAGGCTACCAAACCCTAACCCCACTCCCACCATCTATTTATACCCATATGCATGGGAGATTCTGATTATGATGGAATTAGTAGTTTAGATGGCTTAGATCATATTCTTATAAGTGATGAATTTTTGGCATACATATTTGGCATGCAAACATTGGTCACCACATAGAAGCAGGTATATTTTATATAAATTTCATGTTAAATTTAAGTTATATTTTCAAATTTAATTTCTAAGATAATAATTGATTTACATAAAATTTTAATATAATATATATGTACTTTTTTATGTCACATGAGGTGATGGTTCCTTCATCATCATAACTAGTATTTACATTATTTGATTTGTTGTAGCTATTGTTTTTAATTTTAGTTCCAATTGTTGGGCCATCCAAAACTACATTTGCCTCTATTAGGATGACACCATTTACATATATAGAGGTAAAAATTATTTACATATATGTTTTTCTCTTTGCATTTGTTATGAATGCAGTCTTTTACATATACATGTTGATGAGTGATGTGGGATATGATTTGTATAATTTTGTGTCTTGCCTATACCTACATGGGTGATTTACCTCCCACTATTTTTTGGCTAGATGAAGCCTAACCTCCCCTAAACCTAACAATATCATTAAGATTCTTCACTTGAGACTCTAAACCAACCAAATTTTCCTCTAGGCTAAGTATCTCTCTCTTATTATGAGGGAACTCCATATATGTGTATGATAAGTAGGGAGAAAAACATATGTATGATTTATTATTCACACATGGAGAACTGCATCCACCAATATTTTATCTAGGCTTAAGTAATCCTCACCTAAAAAATCCTAACTAAAGTTTCTTTGATCATGCTCCACCACTAAGTGATTCACTCTAAAACTATATAACAAGAGAAGACATTAGATCTCCAGTCACATAAAGAAACAATAACTGAGTAATAAATTACAAAGTAACATATAAAGTAACTAAAAATATACCATCTCACTACCTTATTTGGGTAACTTAATGTTAGCCTACATATAATTCCTAATTAAACCTCATCTTAGCATTCTCCTATCTTATTGGTTCCTCTCTAATGAGTGTATACTCATCCTAAATTATGCCTACATTTCATCTCCTCACCCATTATCCTATACATTTTTATACATCTAAGTATGTACATGTTATGGTGGTGGTTGTATTTAATGTTGGCATCCTACCATAATTTTAGCCTAGACATAGGATATTTTTCTAAATGCACTCCTCCAATTATTACTCCCCCAATTTTTCCTATGATGGTAGTCAAGTGTCCACCTCATTCAGAAACAATCTTAAAATACCCTAATATAGTAGATCTAATAAAAATATCATTGTCAGTGTGTATACCACTCATGGAAAGTCTCTTAATGGTGGCATACCTATTTAACTACAAGCCCTGATGGCCCAAGGTTGTTCCTCTAAAGAAATTCCCTTTAAAAATTTTAATCCCGTAATTTTGGTTTTGGTACAAGGTTGTTGCTCTAACACATCAATAAATGGCTTCTAATTTTAGATCTAAATGTATTTTCATGCGCATGTTTGTTTTCCTATTTCCAATATTGTGTCATTGCATTCATGTACCTATATAGATAGATAGTTTATATGTACAAGTGATTCTATTGATCATTTTCATTTTCATATATAACATTTTATGTATTTTATATAAAACTAAGTATACGACCTTATTTACGTGAATAGTTGATGGATGGTACTAACACTCCCTCGTTATGAGATGAGACAAATGTAGGAATTTATTCTATAATGTCATCTGCATAGGCATTGATTAAGGTATATATTGGTTATTATAATTTTAAATTGTAAAAATAGACTTGTTTTAATAATTTTAGTACATGTGTACTTCATGGAAATGTAACTTAAGTTTATGTATTGTGTATGCACGGTTGTCCTATGACAAATGATAGTCCTAGTCAAATGGTGATTGGGGTAAATTCTCACATTCCTCCCATGTTTTAAATGCCTATTTGGATATCTAAGCCTACCATTGACTTGATTGAACATGAAAAATAGATTGAGCAGGATTGTGAGCTTATAGTAAGTGCAAATGTTTACATGATTTTTTATTATAGTTTAAAATTAATTTATTAAAAATTAACTAAATGTATTTTATGTTAATTTAATAATAATTATTATATTTGAATATGCTCATATGCAAGCTAGCTATGAGTTTAGGACATGTAGCTGGACCTTGGAGCAATCTAAGGCATTATAGGGATCTCCATTTACTAGTAGGGCATCCTAGGGAGAGTCTTATTTGAGGAAGGCAAAGAGAGGGAGGCTATTTGATGAATAAGATGCCTTACACAAATGAGATGTAATTTTTTGTATGCCTATATAAAAATTTATGCTTTTTGGGCATTGTATATATGCATGTGGAATTCAGCCAACATTAAATACTATGTTGGCATATGTAATTTTTTGTATGGCTATCACGACCCAATCTATTTATTATTGACATTGGACATGCATCTGCCTATATTTTATGCCTATCATGGCTTGATATATATAGTTTATATATAATTTTTATTTTATTGTGTGTCATTATACAGTTTTTTTTATCATCTAAATTATTATCTATATCATATATTTTATTTACTATTGTATGCATGTACAAATGAGGATTAAAAATTTATTCTTTTTAATGCTATAAATCTCAGATCTTACATATTTTATTTAAATTAAAGTTTTTACAATTTAATTTTGTATAGTGTAAATGACTAACGACATTCTTATCATTTAGGCTTAATGACCTTCTTCTCTTTGTACCTATTTCTTGTATGTTATTTCGATGTAGAGGTTTCTCAACAACTTGCAAGTTTTCATGATCTTGATCAAATGTATTTTTATCTAATCTTGTGTATTCACTTATCTAATACCTCATGACTCCTTATCCTACTCATACAACACAATTACAAATTTTGAACCGCTCTCTCTTTTCTCTTTTCTTAGATTTCTCTCCTTAGCCTTTATCTATAACAACATATGTAGGGTCTCTAAGTTTTTAAACATAAAAGGACTCTATAACTGAAAATTAGTTTATTTATACCTTCTATAACCATTATAAACCCTTATATATCACTTTTTGAATTGAAGATAAGATTCAATACAAAGATTATAGTACCAAAAATTTTGAGTTTAGGTTAATGTGGACTTTCAATAAGAAATAACTATGATCAAAATGAAAATTAAAAACTCTTATCTACCTGTATATTATAAAAATATTAATCTAACTATTAATACGTATTTCATCTCCACATTCTCCAAAAAAATCAAGACAAGGAAATATTGAATACGCATACTCTTAACCATCTACCTCTAATGGAATGTGAGGTTACAAAACCAAAACTTAATGTTAACCCAAAATAGGGTATAGACAATGTTTATTTTTTCTAGAGGTCAATAGTTCAATAGGTAAAATTTGTCAAAGTTTTGAAAATTATCAAAGTTGTCAATGTTGTCAAAATTGTCAAAGTTGTCAAAATTATCAAAGTTGTTAAAGTTGATAATAGGTAAGTAGGTAAATATATAAATTAATCATTAAGTTTATAGGTCTCTATTGTCGAAGTTGTCAGAATTGTCAAAGTTGTCAAAATTGTCAAAGTTGTCAAAATTATAAAAGTTTTCAAAGTTGTCAAAGTTATTAGAGTTCAAGTTGTGGTTGCAAAAATTTGTTTCTAATTATTCATACGTGAAAAATAATAATTGAAACATGATAGTGTGGGTAAATAACCTCTAAGACCAGGTTCTTAGCCTCCCATCAAGCCTGATCGATAAACCCACCACCTATTTTGGCCTCAAGAACACCCTTCTCAATACAAGAAAAATGAAATTTTTTATCCTAAGTTCAAACACTCATATAAAAAAATGTAAGCCATTTATAAAGAATATTTGATCCCTCAAATACCTACTTAATCCCTTTAATCTCACCCTAGAGCAATCATGTGGAAGATTCAACATCAATCCATTAGACAAGTTCCAATGACAGGTGTAAAAATATGAGTTTTTGTTAGAGAACAAGCAACTTCTCAATCTCCAACTGGAATTTCTACCTTTGGGACCTCCACCTATGAATATATCACTTTGATCATGTATAGATATATAAATTACATGTTATTGTGCCAACACATTGTTTGAATCCATCAAAAAGTGAATTGACACTACCATTTTGGAGAGTGAAAACAATGACAACAAAGGTTATTAAAGTTCAAATTATAGTTACAAAAATCTAGTTTTGATACTTCATGGGTGAAAACTGACACTTCCAACACATTCAAATGGGGGAAGATAACCTCTAACACCAGGTTCTTGGCCTCCCATTAGGCCTGATCGACAAACCCACCCTTTCAAGCCTTAAGAACACCCTTCCAAATATAATAAAAATACAATTCTGAACCTAAGTTCAAACATGCATATAATAAAAACTGCAATCCATTCCCATGAATCATCAAATCCATCATGTACCTACTTAATCCTTCTAATTTTACCATAGATCACTTAGGTTGAAGCTTTGAGATCTATCAATTAGACATGCTGCAGTGATTAGCATGTTTTTGTCAGTGAGTAACTTATCGAGATCCAAGAAAAATTTCTACCTTCGGGACCTCCACCTATGCATATATAAATTTTATCACATACATATATACAAATTATATGTTATTATACCCAAAATTATTTGAATCCACCCAAAAGTGCATTTTCAATATCAGTCTAGAGAGTGGAAACACTGACAACAAATGTTGTCAAAATTAGAGTTGTGTTTGTATAACTCTGGTTTTGATGATTCGTGGGTGAAAATTAACATCACAAACACATATGGGATAAAGATAAACTTTAGGACCAAGTTTTTAGCCACCTGTCAAGTATGATCAAGAAACCCACCACCCATTCTGGACTCAAGAACACCCTTACCAATATAAGAAAAATGAAGTTTTTTTTAGCCTAAGTTAAAACATTCATAATACAAAAATTGTAAGTAATTTGCATGAAATATCAAATCCCTCACATATCTCTAACCTCTAATCACATATTAGATCACTTAGGTAGAATCTTCAAGATCAATCTATTAGACAAGTTGAAGTGATGGGTCAAAAAATGCATATTTTTCAATAAACAAACAACTTCTCGAGCTCCAACTGGCATTTCTACCTACGAGACATCCACATGCAAAAATATCACATTGATCATGTATAGATAGATAAATTAAATGTTATTGTGCCACCACAATGTTTGAATCTACTTGAAAGCGAATCTTTACTACCATTCTAGAGAGTGGAGACACTGACAACAAATGTTGTCAAATCTCAAGTTGTGGTTACATAACTCTAGTTCTGATGCTTTGTGGGTGAAAAATTCCATTACCAATACATCTAGTGGGGTGAGTAACCTCTAGTACCAGGTTTTAATATTTTCTCTAACTTGATAGCATCATAAATAACTTCTTGATGTTACCTTGAACTTTCCATAGTTTCCTATTTAATGGCCTCCCATGATATGTTTTTAATCGAATATTCATTGTAAGATTCAAATTTGTATAGTGCAGTATCTTCATGTGTGTTTCAAAGTCTTAAAAAAATAATTGATATGAATTTTTTAAAGGATATCATCCAAACCAACTTCCATTGACTACCACTGACCCAGTGGGATAGTCAATGTTTTCTTCATCTATAACAGGGGAAGTCAATTTCTTTTTTCTCTCTACACACTGACACAAGTAGTAATCAATGCCTTATTTGTTATCCTCATATAAAATAACTAATAAAAACATGCTTGTGCATAAAAAAAATCATTTTTACTGACAATATGAGGAAATATAAATAATAAGACTAAATTTTACATAATAAAAAATATTCTACCTAGTTGTACTAGATCATATACATAGTCAAAGTCATATGATGATGTCATATCTATATTGTTTCAATGTTTTTGGAACTTTATATGTGTTGACTGTAATTAGAGGATTATAATTATAATCATCAACCCACTCTTATGAATCACACTCATTCAAAACAAATTCTACACATGCAAAATAGAAACATGCCAAGTGTCTCCTATGAACAGTCGAAGAACTTGAATTTGAGCTACAAATTGAGTAGAGGTCACTTGAACCCATTAGAATCATTTAATCCTCATACTTTACTAAGTGTTCTTCCTCCATTAACTAGAAATGTCTAAAAATATTAGAATTTAGTTGAACACCATGACACATGTTCTCATTACACCATTCAACCATAATTTTTTCATCTATCAAATGAACATCCTCTTCAAATTTCAATTCATCCCTTGCAATATCTCATTTTAGACATGCTGCAACACCATCATGCTCCCTTTTTCCATGCCCATCCTTGGTGAAACTCCAAATCTAGTCTACTCCTATCATAAGATGTATCCTAATCAACCAATAAAACATCCATGCATTTTTTAATTATGATGTGCAATTATTTGACCAAATGTAATGTTGATTGAAAGAAATGTTCCTCTGACTCAACTGCTAATAGAAATTTTGAAAATAGCCTTGCACATACTATAAAAAATGGGATCTATCATCATTGATATATAAATGGTACTACATTAATATTTTTTAGTGTTTGTCTATACTATCAAGTGCATGCATGAATATTATATGCATGAATATGGCAACATGTGATGAGTTATAATAGTGTGATTAAACTTCCATTTGGGGTTTAAATCTGTAATTATCTACAAAATCAACTACTAAAATAGTGAAACTGAGTGGAAATATGTCCTTTCATATCTTGAAATGTTCATCCAACCATCTAGCTCTATGTGTGTGCCTTTCATAGTGATAAATAATCTTCTCCCTAAATTTGACCAATAATTCTGAAATAGCTATCTTTTTTGTAGCAAGCTCACACCTTTTAGTTTCTTTTCCATATTTTACTTGATAAGTCACTAACTTAAATTTTATTAAACCAATTAATTTATGTCCAATTGCACTTGTAATCTCCTCATGGATATATTTTTTTAAATTTTGAAAGCAACCACAAATGTTGCACTTTCCATTTGAACATGATTTGTTGTAAAATAATGACCCATCCGGTGTTTTGCATAATATATTTGGAATAAAGTCTCTAGTTTATTTTGGTGGTAATTCAATGCCACATTCCTCCAAAATGTTAGTATATAAAGTACAATGAAAATAATGAAAAACATCATAGTGCATTGAAAACTCAACATATTTCCTACAACAACAAATGGTACATGTGTGATTTATTTTAACATAAAAAGATTTTGCCATCTCAAGATATCTTTGATAAATAGAAATTTGTAGATATTTTTCCAATAATAAAGAGTACAATTATCTTTGAGTCATATCTAATAAATGTTTTGGATGCGGTTCAAGGTTACAATAACTAACTCTTCTTTTCATAACATCTCTTGCATTGGGCAAAACTCTTGTATTGTCTTTCCAAAATTGAGCAAGTAACTATTTGAGAGTATCTAATAGAGCCTTGTCCTTTCATGGAAGTCTACCAAAGAATGCCTAAAACTCATTGTTATTAGGTTCATTTAGTATTTCATGCCTTTCAATTTCTTTCCTTATTATTTTTCTATTTATATAAAGTGTTCAGCTTATTTTTTTAACCATTCATTTTTTCACTATTATGTCACTTACTGCACAATTTTCAAGTATATGTTAGGTAACATTACAATCTTTGGTGTGTGATTTTAGGCATACAATATTGTATGTATCATGTAGATTTTCAACAATTTCATAATTTTCAATATCCATTTTAGATGTTCTTAGTCCTATTGTGTACATTATTGGTCTCATCTTATTCAATTTTATCAATGAAACAAATAAATGACATATTTGACTATCATACTATAAATTATGAAAGAAAATATCCCAAATTTGTTGAACCAATATTTTTTTAATGGTGATAAGACATTTTGTTATGAATTGGTTTTAAAATATTTCCATCAACATAAATTAAGTACTTATCTTGTCTATGCACAATTCTTGGAGGTAATGGTAATGGTGAAATTTGTTGAGAGGGCATTTCAAAATGGTTATTACTTTCATTATTTAGAGGTGGGATGATATTAAATTATTAATTGTTAATTTATTCATAATATTTTTCCATGACTTTTTTTATGGTTAGTTTCATCATTATTTGTCTCTGTCAAATTTTCTTCGTGTATGCTAGGTAAAGCATCATAGATAGACTCATCATCAACAAAATCAAAAGCTTAGAACTTTGAATGTGAACATTCAACATAAACTAATTCATTATTTTCAATTTCATTATTAGTTATTTTATTATGGTAAATTTCATTATTATTCATTTCATTATGGTCAATTTCAACATTACTCAATTCATTATAGTAATTTTTATTATTACTTAATTCATTATCATAAACTGGATCATTGTCTATAGTATTTGGTTCATCAATATTAGGGTTTATACCTTGTTTATGATGAACCTTTTGCATTAGTAGCTTGTGTTTGTATTTGAAATATTATAATTCCTCTAGTGTTTTGTTCTTAAGTAACTTCCTCTTCCTCTTCAAATGTGATCTAAAACTCATTAGAAGGGATAATTGATAACTTTTCAAAGGTTGGGTCAAGTATATAGGTATGCAGATCTCATAGAATGTTTGTATAGATAGAAGTCTCGATTTGGTATAAAAATAATCATTGATAAGTGAGCTTGTCACTAAAATAATAATAACATGATCATGTTATATAATGATTGCATTACTAAATACCATGATCGTGTTATGTTTTCTACAAGGTCCTAGTACACCCAACCCATTGGGAAGCTGATATCGATAATAGCATGATCATGTTACTAAATAACATGATCACATTATGATTTTCACAAGGTCTCAACACACCCAACCCAATGGGAAGATGATATTGATAACATGATCACGTTATTATTGATATAAGTTATGGGATTGGTAATTGGCAATGAAAAGTGAGTGTTGCCTATGTTAACAATAATGCAATCATGTTACTAAATAATGTGATAGCATTATACTTAATGTAGATCAGGGATTAAAGATTGTGGATTAAGTCAAATTAGTGTATAGGGTTTATGGATTATGGATTAAAATTTATTTTTTTTGAATTAGTGATTGTAATTAAGGTCTAATGTTAAGGTACATAGCTATGGGGACCTTTCTTAATACTTGGAGAAATAAGCTCTGAGCATGTCAAAGCCCCCAAAAATAATAATAAGTCATTAATAATAAATGTGTTTTTGGGTTGCCATTATAACCTGGATGTTGCATATCCAAATTGAGTGACTTAATCAAATGGGTCTATCAGTCAGATGATTTAGTCCAAATCGAGCCCTATGAACTTAATATTTAGTCAAGAAATGATGTTAATTTCTAAGCAAAAATGATTATTTCAAGGTTTAAAAAGTTTATGTTTATGGTTTAGAGTATAGGGATTAAGAATTTTTTAAGGATTAAGGCATAGGGTATAGGGTTTAGGATACATTTATATAATCATGCAAGTAATTGGGAAAAATTTAGGGGCCTTGAACCTATATCTATGATTACAGAATGTGAATTTAGGATTAATTATCTCCCACATCATAGCAGATTGATCCTATGAAGTCAATTATGGTAATGTGGTCTAATAACTAAGGTAATTGAAGAACATTTGAGTTACTTGTGGTAAATATTTATGACTTGATTACCTTCATGTTTTCATATTTATGATAAATTTAATTTAGGGACTCAATTTTGCCTAGATCATGTATTGCATCGGACAAATTAACTAATTAGATCAATTCATTATAGAAGATCGATCTTTCGATATTGCCCCGAAATCATATCTTGCTATTAAAGACCCTCAAATTGACCTCAAATGGCTCCTCGATGAAAAGAATCAACTACCTCTCCTCGTCTTTGGTTGATTAGGTTGAAGGGGCTCAAAATAGGCCCAATTTACTGAATAGATGCACCGAGCTAGAATGGTACTGCAGAAGCTTTAGACATAGGTTCAAAAAGTGCATAACTTATGATATCTTGTGATAAAATTATTTATAACATAAGGCATGTATATTTGTGATATGTAGTGGGCATTAGCGAATAGCGATTAGAATTTAATTTTTTTAGGGATCATTAGGAATTAGGGCATAGGGTTTAGGTTTAAAGATCTATATATTAATGTCTAATCATTAGATATGTCATGTCTTTAAATTGGATTCTTAATACAAAGGATTTTAATTGGCACTAAATTGAAGTTGTTAAATATCTTTAAAGTAAATGGTTTAAATTTTAGGGTATAATGTTTCGAGTTTATGGTTTATGGTGTTTCTAGGTTTTAATGTATATACATGGTTAAAGGTACATAGGGTCAATCGTAAATATAACTAAGGATAATTTTAATCGCGTAGACCCATTTACGACTATAGAATGCATTTTTGGGTTCTCATTATACCATGAATGTCATATCTCACATGTAAATTGATTGAATTAGACAAATGGGTCAATCAATCATGCGATTTAGGCCAAACAAAGTCATGTGAACCTAATTCTTAGTCTAAATGATGTTAATTTGGGATAAAATGATTGGTTCAAGGTTTAAATATTTTATATTTGTGGCTTAGAGTATAGGGATTAAGAAAGTTTTAAAGATTAGGGCGTAGGGTATAGGTTTTAAGGTACATTTATACAATCATGTAAGTAATTGGGTCAAATTTTGGGAGCCTTGAACCTATATCTATGGTTACAGAATGTGGATTTGGGATTAATTATCCCCCACGTCATCATAGATTGAGCCTACAAAATCAATTTTGGTAATGAGTGACGCAATTTTAAACCAAGTTCATTCCTATGAACCTAATTTCTTGTATATATATATATATATATATATATATATATATGAATTGGGTCTAAATTTATTGGATTAGGGTTTAGGGTCTATAATTTAAAGGGTTTTGGGTTTAGGGCTTATTGCTTAGGGTTTAATGTAAATGGCATAGGGTAACTTAGGGGTTAAGATATCAGATATAGGGTCTAATCACTAAGGTAATTGAAGAACATTTGAACTACTTGTGACACATATTTATGACTTGATTACCTTTGTGTTTTCACATTTCTTATAAAGTAGTGTAAATTATGCCATGTACATGTTATATAATTGATTGAGCCATAAGTTTGGTTTATGAGCTTAATTTTTCCCAGATCACATAGGGAATTTTATAAATTGACTAATTGGATCAATTCATGATAGAAGATCAATCTTTTGATTTTTCCCCAAATCATATCTTTTTATTGAGGACCATCAAATTGGCCTGAAATGCCTCTTTAATTAAAATAATCAATTACCTTTCCTCCTCTTTGGTTAATTAGGTTGAAGTGGATTGACATATCCCCAATTTACTGAATAGATGCACAGAGCTAGATTGGTGCTCCAAAGGCTTTAGCCATAGGTTTAAAAGGTGTATAAATTATGACATCTCATGATAAAATTAGTTATATTGTAAAGCATGTATATTTGTGATGCATAGTGGGCATTAGGTCATAGGGATTACAATTTAAATTTTATAGAGATCATTACCTATTATGGCATAGGGTTTAGGTAAAAGCCCTGTAAATTAATGTCTAATCACTAGATATGCCATGTGTTCAAAATGGATTCTTACTACAAAGGATGTTAATTGGAACTAAATTGAAGATGGTAAATAATTGGAAAGTAAATGGTTTACAATTTAGGGTATATTGTTTAGGTTTTTTATGGGAATTATCCCATTAATGGTGATGAGTTAGAAGCTCGAAATGTACAAAGCACATAGAATTCAGTCGATCACAATAAATTTTGATTATGTAAGAGCTTATTACATTTATAGATATAATTCTCCTATAAAATATGAGTCTTTATTAATCCCTTTATTTTCTCATTTATGTGTATCTCTAATATCTCTCCCACAACTCTATCCTAATGGGTTGCATGTACAACCTCAATTACATAATACAAACTTTAAAATTGACTACACATAATATTATTATTGCTCACCTATTAATGTGATTACTAATCTAATTATTTCTAAAACTTCCCCTCTTAGTGTTTACATGGGGAGAGAAATGCCATAAACTAAACTCTCTATAATGTCCGTCCTTAATTTTTATCTTGCAGATGTCGACTTCAACCAAAAATACATTCGATACATTAATTTGAAAAATTTATTACAATAACTAATAAACGACTTTTGACCATGACCTTATGACTTTGACATTTTTTATTTTTGATTTTAATAATATTCGACACTAAGAAAAATACTAATAATTAAATCTTATTGACACAAAATAAGAGAATTTTGACTAAAAAGTAATCTTAATTAATTACTTTTTATTGCCATACTAAAATCTATGAACTTAATCCTTAATGACACTTAAAAAATAATGACAACTAATAAACACAAAGACTTGATACTTAATAAATAACAATATAAAAACTATAATATTGAAATACTATAAACTATTAACCGACTTATCATTATCTATAAATCTAAAAACAAACAAAATGCCTCCAAACACGCCGAGTGGATTGGAGATATCCCCAAGAAGGAAAAAATCCACCGTTGAGAAGGATCTGGTGCAGATGTTTGAGGGTTTGGCGTTAGAGGACGGCAGAGAGCTCGCGAGATGCTGTAAGGTTGAAGACCAGATTGAAGATCACGGGATTGGACTTGCATTTGCAACCAACAAAATCCAAGTCGATGCCGTAGGTAATGCTTGAAGTGTATGCAAGATGCTCATGCCACAAAATATATGGCGAGGTGGATGCCGGAGAGACACGGTCTATGTTGAGGACTGGTTCTTATGTCGTTCGAGCTGGTGTGCAAATGAGCCAATGCAGTGTTTGAACAAATTTTACCCGATGCAAATAAATTCGACCTAACAAACAGAGATGCAACGCGTGGGTCTATGGTAAAACGCCGCCGTGTAGACTACCAATAAGATCTGAGCTGCTGAAGTTGTGAGTCAATCCAGGTCTCTATCCTCTACTTACAGCGACCTTTGCATACTAAATGGAGCTACAGAGAGCAGGATCACGTGGGAGGTCGATCTAGGTGCAGGTCGTCGCTCAGATCTTGTCGGGAGACTACCTAAGTTTGTAGAGAACCGAGCCAAGATGTGAATTTTCCAGGTCGAACAAAATATAGAAATATATCCAACATATAGGTTTCGAAGTGTTGAAACCGTATGGATAGCTGGACGAATTGACTCCTTCAATTCTGGTTTGCACCTGAAGATTACTTTTCATCGTTGGTTCTTCTCATTTCTTTATGCATACATCTGCTCCAAACTTTTGATAGATATTGTACGACAGGCGCTTAGATTGAATGCCAGAAACTTCTACCACGATCGGAGCCAACTGTAAAAGATACACTCTATATATATTTGTTTATTTATAAACAAATCTATCATCAAATGATTAATTTTGGAATAGAAGTTCCAGACTACATTGTAATGGAAAATGTGTGTACATTATTTATAGCTTCAATGTAGATTTTTTTTGTTTTGTCTTTTTTGGTTTTACAACAAAAAACAAACAACAAACACTCCAGACGAGGGCGTTCAAAGATTGATATCTTCTTTGGGCGGTTTCAAAAAGCTTTATTCGGACTGTTTTCGCCTTTTCAATGTTTTCAAACGACGTCTGCCGTTCTCTTTGCTCTTCCACCATCTTCCCATCGGCTTCCACGTGATTCAACTCGGCTTTCTGAGTTCGATCTCTGCTTGTTCGAGCAAAACTCTCAAATCAGCGACCAATAGTAGATCCAATATATTTATTTGACAAAGTCTGCATTCTCTTGGTCGTGTTCGTTGGTCTTCTCCATCTGCAGACTCTGTCGCCGCCTTCCTCTGCCCAAAATCATTTGATGAAAGGCCTATCTGATGAAAGAGCTTTGGTACCTCGTCTACACTGTTCAGTGCTATGACGAACAAGGCCAAGAAAAATTCAGAGAGGTCCAGGGAACCAGCTATCTTACCACTCATAGGAATTATACCATTAATTGTGATGAGGCAGAGGCTTGAAAATGTGCAAAGCATAGAGAATTCAGTCGATCACATTAACTTTTTATTATGTAAAAGCTTATTACATTTATAGTGATAATTCTACTATAAAATAGGGGTTTTTATTAATTTTTTTATTTTCTCATTTATGTCTATCTCTAATATCTCTCCCACAACCCTATCTTAATGGGTTGCACATACAACCTCAATTACATAATAAAAACATTATAATGGACTACATATATTATTATTATTGCTCACTTATTAATGTCAGCACTAATTTAATTATTTCTAACAATTTTATAGTTTATGATCCTTCTAGGTTTTAATGTATATACATGGTTTACAGTACATAGGTTTGAATGCAAAGATATTTGAGAACAATTTAAATTACTTAGACCCATTGGAGACTATATAATATATTTTTGGGTTGTCATTATACCATTGATGTCATGTCGCACATGCAGATTGAGTGAGTTAGTCAAATGTATCAATCAGTCATGTGACTTGGGCCAAACTGAGCCTTATGGACTTAATTCTTAGTCTAAATGATATTAATTTGGGATGAAATGATTGGTTCAAGGTTTAAAGAGTTTATATTTATAGTAAATAGAGTTTAGGAATTAGAAACTTCAAGGATTAGGGCTTAGGGTATAAGTTCTAGGCTATATAAAGTACAATCCTGATAGTGATTGGGAAAAAAATTGATATCCTTAAATGTAGATTTATGAATAAAGAATGTGAATTTGGGATCAATTATCTCCGATATCATCATAGATTGAGCCTATAAATTCAATTGCAATAATGACTAGTGCAATTTTAACCAAGTTCATCTCAGTGAACCTATTTCTTATTATATATAAAGGATGTTAATTGGGGCTAAATTGATCCCAGGGGTCTACTAAGCCTCAATGTAAGGAATTTTATCCATATGATATCAATTTGGGGTCCAAGTGCTCACCATATTAAAAACATAAGTATTTTTCCAATTTGATATGAAACTTAGTCCAAAGGAACTGTGTGCAAGGAATTACATTAATATATAATGGAAATTGGGGCTTAATTGGCCCTGATTGCATACCATATTGAATGAATTGGGTATTTGGTTCTAGATGATACATAACTAGGGCCAATCGAGGCTTTCCCAAGGAATTGTGTCAACATAATTTTAATTAGGGCCCTAATTGCACACCTTATTCAAATAATTGAGTATTATCATGAATTTGACATGAAATCATGATGAATTAAATCTTCTATAAGGAATTATAGATCCATCTTTAATAACAATCAGGATTCTAATTATGCACTAAATTCAATTGAAAAAATATAATGGTTCAATATGATCTATGAAATTTAGTCCAAGCAAGCCTTGGGTAAGAAATTTCATCCTTCTACTATCAACAGGGGGATCTATTCATCCCAAATACATAACATATTGAATCAACCAAGTATTTAGTTCAATTGAATATGTAATTATGGCCAGCCAAGGCTCATGCAAGTAACTAAATACATCTAATGTCAATTATAACTTTGTTGGCCCCAATTACAAACTATAGCTAGCTAATCATGCATTTGGTTTTATTTTATATACATAATAGGGGCCAACTGAGCCAAATGAAAGTGATATTGTCCATATAATGTTACAGTTGGGTTCTATTAGCCTCAATTTCACACCATATAGAACCAATTGAGTATTTAGATTCAATATGATATGCAATTGCATCCACTCAATCCCCAATCAAGGAATTGCATCCATCTAATGTCATTTGGGGCTTCAATTACACGATGTTAAATCAATTGATATTTTTTCAGTACTATACATAACTAAGGATAACTATGCCCTATGTAATTAATTACTTCCACCTATAATATTAATTAAGGTATTTTTCATCCCATGCAATGAATTATGTCCATCTAATTTGTCCACTATGAATTTTTTTCACTAATTTACATCTTTTTTAACCAATAGAGTATTTTCTTCAATATAATCTTTACAATTAAGTGTAATTGGTCCCCTTGTAAGGAATTCATTCAATATAAGGTCAATAATGGATTTGATAACACATGTCATAGTAGACAATAATCGTAAGACTACTAGGCGTAATGTCTCCTATTCAAGTTTAGGATGTTTAAAATATATATTAAAATTAATTGTGTTTTTAATGCAATCATGTTATTATATAATATGATCACATTATTAACATGATTGTGGTATTTGAATTTGAATTGAATTCCCATGCCTTTTGGCTCAGGAATTGCTTGGATTCTCAAGCCAAATGCTTGGACTATTAATGTATAGCCAAGTATTGAAAGGTATGAAAATAAACAACAAATTTCAACTTTGATTTCCAAATACACTAAGAATTTCAATGTGAAAATTCAAAAATTTGATACCATTATGACGAACACGCTCTTCTCTTTCCAAATATATGATTCTTATATCTTTTGGAATAATTTAAGGTTTCAAACTATATTTATTTCTATCTATGACTTTTTTAGGCCACTGCATACCAAAAACCTACATCCCTATACATGTTCATGTAATTTGTGTTTCGTTCATCTAAGTGAAAAATAATTTATATGTTGATATAGTATGCTTAACTCTACACACATTCAAAATAAAATTTATTTTCAATTTTTTAGGTAGTTAGGCCTTACTCGTGGACGACTATCCATTTCTTTGTCAATTTTTAGGATCTAGTTACTTGCAAAATTCATTAAGAAAAAAGTATTCATTGAAAAATTACAAAAAAATATAGGTGAGATGCTAAAAACTATTTATAAATTTTCCCTAAAGGGTTTCAAATAATATTAAATTATACTAAAAAAATGGTGTATGTCACGACCATCTATCTACTTTGTTTTTTGAGAAATTGGAGTTCCTCTTCAAATTTTAGATGTTTGACCTAGTTATACTTAACTACTTTTTTAAAAAAATAGTGTTTTGGAAATTAGACTTGAAATTCTACATTTCATGTTTTTACACCATATTCAAATTTAGAGTGTAGATATCTCAAATTATATACAGAAGTTCAAATTTATAAAAAAAATTGAAAATTTTTGTCCATGGGTAGACCACTTTTTGTCCCTCAATTTTATGCACTTATCCTAGGACAAAGAGATCATTGTTATTGTGTATATTCATGGAATGGTTTGACTATTTAATAAACTAATGACAAATTTAAAAGGAATTGAGAATAAAATGATTGTTAAAATGAAAAGATAGAGTGATGGAAAACCCTACCAGGTGAGTAGAGCCCTGTGGTGGTGGGTAAGATCTAAAATAGGTATGCAATGAGATCGACAGACATCTACATCTAGTGTCTCCATGAAATAAAACTTTGGATGTTCCTTCAAATATGTGGCTCACCCTAAGGATCCTTAAGCTTTACCTTCAATTTCTTCTAGTCTATAAATTTTGTAGAAGTCAAATGAAGCATTTGTAGTGGATATCTCTCTTCTTAAGGTAAGTAGGTTACTTTTTGAATATAAAGACTATGTAGCGATTTATAGGTTTATTGGATTCGAGCCTCGGTCAAGATATTTGTATCAATGGATCTATGCTACTTGGATCAATCAATGCATGATCCTTTTATGTTATAAAGGATTTTTCATAGTTTGGACTTTTTAACCTAAGGATTATTAGAGAGTTTGAATGGAGGGGCCATGGTTTTGGGGAATATTTGGGATCTTTATTACCCCTAATTATTTGATTTTGATCCCTCAACAATGGTTGTTTTCAAAATGTTGATTTGGGCTCAGCTCTTAAGCCTCCCTTTTCCCTTCTATCACTCCTTGATATGTGAAGCCACTGGCAACATGCTCAGAAGATTCATCAAGATGGACATTGAGAGGTCTAAAAAGGGGTTATTTATCTATCCCCATATTTTTGTGGAGGTGAACACTAGAAAATTTCTCCCAGATAGAATGCATCTAAAAGATGAAAACTTCCTTCATATCTAAACCTTAAATTATGAAAATACTACCTTTAGAAATTGTTTCTACAACCAAAAAAATCATCTACAGAGGATTTTTTCTCATTCAGGGAAGACAAAAAAATAAAATGGATCAATCTTCTCATCTTAAAGGCTGGCAACTGTATGAACACATTTTTTCAAACAAGGACACATAGAATTCTAAAGATGGTACATGGAAGACTGAAGGTTCAAAGTTTATTGGAGAATTGACTATGGTATATTCTTCATGACAAATGACATCTGTAGGTAATGCTACAAAGGGAGGTATCAAGAGATTATAGGAATCTAAAACTTCTGAATCTGATAAAGATCAACCTTTATTTCAACCTCAGCATAATCTTGTGCTTCTGATGATTATTTGTAGTCCAACATATATTGGACATTTAGAGGGCTAAACTGAGGTTAGAAAAAGGGCAAAAAATATTATATTATGAACATAAGATCTAACCATCTATGCTTTTTTAATTTTTCTTTTTCTAGTCTTAGCTTGTCTAACTTAATATAACTTGACTTTGGGGATATTACTTCTCCATCCATCTCCTTTTATATAACTAGTATTATACTATACATTTTCTTAAAGTAAGATTTAAGAAACAAAACAACCAAAAAAAAAAAAAAAAGGAAAACGAAAGAAAAAGAAAACAAAACCCCCAAAAAAAAAAAAAAACTACTTACATGTTATACCTATAGGATGAGTTGTGATTGGCTATCTTTGTTGGATAGTTTGGCTGTTTAGGAAACTAGTGACATGCCATAGCAATAGAATGAAATATTATTTGGTATCTTTTGTGGCACGGCTTCGATGTTTATCTCACCACATATGACCTTATGTTTACCTAAGAAAAAACGTCGACAAGAATGTCATTTTAAGTGGTAGAATTGACTTTTTCATGAAATACGATGTTCAAATTTATTTGTTTGGAGTAGTGAATGGCAAGCCATGCGTCTACATTGAGCCTTTTTTTAATTTAACAAGTCATTCACCCAACAGCATAAATTTTTTAACTATGTATTCGATGTTTAAATTTTCACTATATTTAATGCACGTCGTGTTTAAACAAATAATATAATTACTTCTTACCGAAAAGGATAAAAAACCCACCTTTGGTTCAAATTGAATGCTGACAATATGACAATTTAATCCTGAATCATTTAATCAAAACGGTGGATTCATCAACTCATGGTGTACACATTTTAGACACCAATCATATGTTTTTGTTCACCACAAAGACTTCAACAATTTATCATATATATTATTATAAACTAGAGTAACTGAATTGGATTTATATTTTAATATTTACAATGTTTCCGTGATTGATTCTTTCAGATAAGATAAGATCGAACTAGCCATACAATGTGGATCCCTTCAAGAAATGAGATCGTGACCTTGGAGAATTAATGGAAGACAAGTCGTTTTAGTTAGGCTACAAAAAGCTTCCGCTCGTTTGATCTTTGACATGCCAGTGCTAAAAAAAGGACCTCAACGGTGCCTGTTCCGCACGCAGTAGTGGTGCCGATCCCTGCTCAAGGCCATGCCAACCCTCTCTTCCACTTCGCCAAGCTATTAGCCGCCCGAGGGTTTTTTATCACTTTCATAAGTACAGAGCGGACTAACAACGGATTTTCAGAGCCCCCAATGATGCTCGAAATGTGTCCCATCGCTTGCAGCAACGAGGCATGCAATTTCGCTTTCTCTCTCTCCCCGACGGCCCCTCCCTCCTGACCATCCGCGGCTTCTTATAATCCACGAGTTTTTCTACGCAATGCACCGGCTCGGCCCTGCCATGCTTCGACTCCTGCAAACTACTGTTGATGACGCTCCGCCAATAACATGTATTGTTTCGGACTGTCTCTTCGCCTGCACGCACGAGGTGGCAACTCGGCTTGGTGTACTGCGCGTCATATTCTGGACTTTGTGCACCTCTGCATCTATCGCACTCGCCAATTCGCGCCTCCTCCTCGAGAAAGGGCATATTCCAGCTAATGGTATGTACAAGAATTACTTTAAATTCTTTATAGACTCTATAATATGGTGATTGGGTTTGGGGCTCTCGTTTGCAGTGAAGGAAGCACGACATCCCGACAACCTTATCACGTGTCTGCCGGGAAAATTACCGCCACTTCAGCCATCGGACCTGCTCATTTTCTTCCGAAGCCAAGACACGTCCGATTCTATGTTTCAGATAATGCTGTATGAATCCGACATGCAGAACAAAGCGGATTATGTGCTTGTCAACGACTTTGAAGAACTTCAAGGTACTGAGACCGTAACGGGGCTCTCGAAAGGGTGCCCTGCTCTGGCCATCGGCCCCGTTTTCCTCCCCGAGTTCCTGGAAGACGCTGAATCTTCCGTAAACATTCCTATAAGCCTTTGGGAGGACAATCTGGAGTCCCTCAAATGGCTTGACACACAATCGCCGTCTTCGGTTCTGTATGTCTGGTTCGGGAGCATCGCAGTCATGTCGATTCTTCAGTTGGATGAACTGGCTCTAGGGCTAGAGGCGAGCGAACAGCCTTTTCTGTGGGTTGTCCGGGCTGACATAGCTGATGGAAAGTCCGCAGTCTTACCTGAAGGATTTTAGGAACGAGTGAAGGGCCGTGGAATGCTTGTGGAATGGGCGCCTCAGTTGAAGGTGTTATCACATCCATCTGTGGGTGTATTCATGACGCACAACGGCTGGAACTCTACCCTGGTAAGTATAAGCACGGGAGTTGCCATGATCGGATGGCCTTTGTGGGGAAAACAGTATCACAACTGCAGATTTTGCAAAGAGATATGGAACATAGCGATGGATATCGAGTCTCGGCTGGAAAACGACAACGTGCTGGTAAAGAGAGAAGAGGTGGAGAATTTCGTTCGATCTCTGGTGGATGGGCATGAAGGGAAAGAATTGAGAACGAATGTTTTGAAGCTGAAGGGAGCGGCGACCAAGGCGGTGATGCCGGGAGGTTCCTCCCACAGAAATTTGGATAAGTTTACACAAGACATGACCGCAAGAGCTAAATCTTCAACCATATAAAAATATGTTATGGTCTTATCAAAGTCTGTAGTGTACATACCAGTTAGTGTTCATTCCAGTTGGGTACCTACTTAGACGTTCTGGTTTGATGTTTAATGTTTGGTATGTAAGTTTGATTTCGGGCAAATATCTTTAGTTTTATCGGGTTTTTTAAATTCTGGAATAAGTCCAAATTTTAGTCCTTGTTTGAATTCAAGCAAAGATATTTGGTTTTATTGTTTTCTTGTATTTTTATACAATGGCACTTTCCCTGACGCTAATAGAGTTGGTACAAAACGTATTTTCAAAATTTAAAAACTAATAATTAAATTTATTACAAGTTTGAGTGGATGGATGCGATCAACCACTTTTCCAACTTCTACAGAGTTCCATAAATCGTTTATTCTCAACTGATAAGAGCTTCCATTCAAATTTATAATTTTGAGATGTTACAACAATAAATATTTATAAATATTTTTTGATGAAAATATTTAAGCATATAGTAGGAGAAAGGTTTTAGTAGTGGTGCACTTTAATTTTGGACAGCGAATTAAAGTATCATAATATTATAGTAGACTTCAAAAAAATTATTCATTTTAATAAGTCACCTTAGTTATTTATAACTAAAGTTTCAAGGTCTAACTCATTATATATTTTATGATATAAATTATTTTATCACGAGAGGTAATAATAAAATTAAACCTTTGGAGTACCAATAGCTGGCATTAGAGTATCAATAATTGAGTCCTACTTGTCATGTTGTGATTGGTTACTTTTAATTTTATAGATTAAATATTGAACAAGTATTAGATACTGCATGTACTACTACTAGTGCACTTTAATATTTATACACACTAATATGTTCCATCAATGGAACATACCTAAACAAAAACCCTATTCCATCATTGGTAGGTGCACAACTACTAGCACCTTTTCCCTAATAATAGTCACGTATTAAATACTTAAACAATACATAGATAACTTAACAATTTGAGATATATATATATATATATATATATATATATATATATATATATATATATATATATATATATATATATATATATAGGATCAAGGTTAGGTATATTTTTTAAACTAGGGACCCTTATCCTAGAAGAGAAACACAAAGCCGAGTCCACACCAGTGAAATATAAGAATTTGCTTGATAACAAAAGATTGAAGAAGAAAATCCAAAGAACAACTAATAAGAAGCAAGAAAATGGCCTCAAATGCCAAGATTTTTAACAATCATTGCTGCCTAAAATAACAAAAAAAGAGATCAATTAAGAATCTCACATGAGATTTTCTTTGTTAGATCTGAGAGACATTGTTAGGAGTTTCAAACCCTATTGACCTTTGAAATTTCAGATGTTACAACAATCAATATAAATGAATATTGTTGATGAAAATGTTGAGACATATAATAGTCATAGTCATGCACTATATACTTAAACAACACATAGATAACATAAAAATTCTCTTCTAATTTACTAGTTAAAATAGACAGGAACATACATATATTAAAACTATATGAGAAATAGGGAATTTTTTTTGTTAAAATACAATATTTTAGTGTACTTTATCAACGAGTTAAAACTAAAAATGTAGTACCCTTTACGTGATGTTTGTTCATATGTTATATAATGTGTTGAACTATATGCAACTGCAATTAAAAACCTTTAGTGGATAAGAAATAAACTATTTTTATATTAGAAAATTAATGGAAACTTTTGTTATAATCATTCTAAATAAAATTTTAAAAAATAAAAGAAAAATACGAATGTTTTTAAAACTTTTAAAATGTCAACATTATTAATTGGTAAAAAATAAGTGATAGATTCTCTAAATATAAACATTACATGATGTAAAAAGTGATAAATTCTTTAAATATAAAGATGACAAGGATGTAATTATGTAACATTTAAATTTTTATCACTATTCATATGATATTGAAATGATAAATTGAAGGCACTATTTTCACTTTAACATGCTAACAGATTCTTAAAATTTCCCTTTCATCAAAGGAAAATCATGATTTGAGTTATTAAAAATGGCTTGAATTTTTAACATAGATAGGAATATCAAAAAGTCATTTTCACACCATGTTCAATGTAAACCTTTAAGTTTATACTTCAACTTATAAAATATGTTAGTCTATATTTATAAACTAGTATTGAAACTTTTCTTTGATAACACAACTAGAATATGTAAATACCATATTTTCAAAATTTAATAATAATAATTAAACGTGTAACAATTTATGTCAAATGACATATTCAAAGAATTATGGTATATCTAAGAAAATTCCATAAATTATTAATGCTCACTTAATAAAAGCTAATAATCAAATAGATAATTTTATTAATATTATAATAATTAATATTAATTTTTTAAATTTTTTATGAAAATGTTAAACATATAATGGTAATACTTACGTTCACTATATTAAAATGATAAAATAATAAAATAGAATATTCACTGATTCTAATCCTTCAATCATAGAAGAAAAACATACAAATATTAATATTATATGAAAAAACGTAATTATAGACAGCTAAAATGAAGACTTTACTATATTTTATCAAGGAGTTTAAATTAAATGTGCAGTAACCTTTACTTAAATTTTATTTGTATGACACACAAATTATATTTAATTATACAAAACCGATATCTATAACTCTAAGAAAGGAAGAAATAACCTACTATTGTAGTAGAAAAATAATGGAAACCTTTGGGTAAAAAAACTTTAAAGAAAAAAAACTACATATGTTTTTATATATTGTTAAAAGTCGATATTTTATAGTTTTTATAAAAAAGTGGTGGATTTTATAAATATGGGCTGAGCTTTGAAAATTGAGGTATGTGCTCATGCATTAGTTTTTATAAATTCCCTTCTAATTTGCTAGTAAAAATAGATAGAAACATACATATATTAAGACTATATGAGAAATAGGGAAAATAAATTGTTAAAATAAAATATTTTATCGTATTTTGTCTATGAGTTAAAACTAAACATGTAGTACCCTCTACTTAATATTTGTTTATATGTTATATAATGTGTTGAACTATATGCAACTAAAATTAAAAACCTTTAGTAGATAAGAAATAAACTATAGATAAGATAAGAAATAAATTATAATTATATATATATATATATATATATATATATATATATATATATATATATATATATAACTTTTTAAATGTCAACATTATAAATTGCTAAAAAAAAAAAAAAAGTGATAGATTCTCTAAATATGAACATTACATGATGTAAAAAGTGTGAGATTCTTTAAATATAAAGATGGAAAGGTTGTAATTATGTAATATTTAAATTTTTATCACTATTCATATGATATTGAAACAATAAACTGAAGGCACCATTTGTATTTTAACATGCTATCAAATTCTTAAAGTTTTTATTTTATCAAAAAGAAAATCATAATTTAAGTTATTCAAAATGGCTTGAATTTTCAACATAGATAAGAATATCAAACAGTTATTTTCAAACCGTGTTCATTATAATCATTTTAAATTCACACTTTAACTTATAAAATATGTTAGTCTATATTTATAAATTAGTATTGAAACTTTTCTTTGATACAACAACAACAACAACAACAACAACAACAACAACAACAACATCATTTTATGTCAGATGGCATATTCAAAGAATTATGATACATCTAGGAAAATTTCATAAATTATTAATGCTCATTTAATAAAAGCTAATACTCAAATAGACAATTTAATTAATATTACAATAATTAATATTTAATTTTTTAATTTTTTAGAAATGTCAAAACATATATTAGTAATAGTTATGTTCAATGTATTAAAATGATAAAATAATAAAATAGAATTTTTATTGATTTTAATCCTTTAATTATAGAAGAAAAACATACATGTATTAAAATTATATGAGAAAATGTGATTATAGAGAGCTAAAATGGAAGACTTTACTATATTTTATCAAGTAGTTTAAACTAAATGTGCAGTAACCTCTACTCACATTTTAATTCTACTTACATTTTATTTGTATGACACACAAATTATATTTAATTATACAAAACCAAAATCTATAACTCTAAAAAAAGAAGAAATAACCTACTATTGTAGTATAAAAACAATGAAAACTTTTGGGTAAAAAAACTTTAAAAAAAAAAAAATACATATGTTTTTATATATTGTTAAAAGTTGATATTTTATAGTTTTTATAAAAAAGTGATGGATTTTATAAATATGGGCTGAGCTTTGAAAATAGAGGTATGTGCTCAACATTAGTTTTTATCTTCTTTGTAATAATTTTAAGCATTGTTTATGAACTTTCAACCAAAAGAATTGGATGTAATAAATAAAAATTATTTTTGAAAAAAAAATAATGAAAAATAATTAATTATAATCATGTTCTTTTAATCCACAATATTTTTTGTTTTTGAAAACCACTTGCATTTACATCTAACTATTAAAAATGTTATCATCTTTTTGCCTTATCATATATATTTAGAAATCCACAAAAGATAACATAGACATAATAATTTTTTGAGAATATGATTAAATAATAAAACATTGCAAAAGTGTCCCATAACACTCATAATATGTGTCATCATCGATTCACCTTACTAAGGATTGACAACATAAACCATTAAAGAGTTTATTATTAATCTGCATTAGTTTCAAAAGATAAAACTAATCACTACAAATATAAAACTTTGTTCAAGAGAACAATTTAGGAGAAAACAATAATTCCAGAATCAATAAATACATTCACTTTATAGTGTTTGGAATATTTTCTCGTGCACGCTCAATGGATCTACACCACAAGCGCATATCCTAACACTAACTATAATTGCACTGGCATATCACATAAGGAAGCCTTTCACACTGACTAGAGGTGCAGGTAGAGATATTTAAAGTCATTGTTGGTGATGGTGCCTAGAATTGCACATACAGCTAGCAAGGGGGGAGCCCACGTGGAAGTCTCTTGTCCTGCGTGGAACCAATGAAAACAAAATGGTTATGTATTAAACCATGGAGATACCCCTGCTATGTGGAATAAAAGCAATGGAATAAAATAAAGATAATGTTTTGCTTTGCTGCATGGAAGTGTGGTCGAGGTTAATGAGTTGACTGCACAATTTGAAAATTGCAAAACATGTTCTAAGTTCCACCGGAGGTGTCAAGTATGAAAGACATATTGCCAACAAGAGAAAAGCAAGTGCGTGGACGAAAAGGGGAGAGACAAAGCATTTTTCACATTTGGTAAATTGCAATGTGCTTATGGACCTCCACATCCCACGAAAGAGAATGGAGATGGACTTGGTGGAAGGTTTAAGCATTGACCGCAGAAGACCATGTGAAGCATGATAAGGGTTGGTCGAAGGTAGAATCCCATAGGCACTTTGCACCAACTTCTCCTAAGGTGAAAAGTGCATTGGCACATCCAGATCTTACAGGAGTAGAGACGAGTGAGCGGGAAAGTTAAGAGGAACAAATGTAGGAATAGCCGGTTGGTGGAATAGGTACACATGCCTGTAACTAGTCAGATGGTGATGCCATTGATTGTAGCATCAGTAACATGTGACAAGACAAGGATTTCAAAGAAGATACACATCCTTCTCATGAATCTTGTTACACTAATAAACCTTGTTGTTTTGAAGCGAAAACTGCGTGTAGATCATGCATTATCATATTAGGTATTATTGTGGTTTGCATTCCCCATACACTCGATCCAAACCACGTAGCCATGTCAGAGATAATCATAGATAATACGAACGAAGGGTTTTTGGTATTAATTTGGTAATTGCTTTGTTATTTAGGGTTTCTTTAAAAAATCAATTTGGCCTTGGTCCTATCGCAAGTGCTGCTGAGGAAGGGTGTGGCAGTTTTATCTGTCATCTTCAAAGACATAAATACTGCAAATAAGGATTTATCCAACATTGGAAGCTTACATTTAAAATTCACCCTGATGATGGAAAATGAAGATACGCTGTTCACTATGCTTCAACCATAGCTCTCATTTATGATTCTCTATTCCGTGTTTTTGTGGGATGGAAGAATGAACAGAACGTTCAATAAATGGACATTGGTATGATAGCTGAGATAAATCTAAGAGTGGAGGTTTTGGTTGTAGGGTTATTTCTAGAGGTAATATTTATTCTGGTAATAATTCTTCAATCTGGGAAGGAATCAAAACCATTGATTGCAAATAGTGGTACTAGCCTATTCAGCCTTGAAATTTTCCATGCTTCAGCAGAACCGTAGGGAGTTATGGTGAAAAATCCAATTCTTTGGATTCCACATTCATTTGATCTTCATAAAGCTTTACATTCCTCTTCTTTCGGATCACCAAAGAAGGATACTTCATGACCAGTCATGGAAAGCTTATCTTAAAGCTTTAATGTGGACGGATTTAGACTTTATTGTAGGGTTATGGCCATTCAGATTTTGGTTCTAGAAGTGGCAATCTACATACTTGCTTAATCCTAGTTTCAATGGTTGAAGAATCGTTTGAGAATGTAGCATCTCAATGTAACACTTCATGTGTAGATTGTTCTTTTGATGTATCATATAGAGGAGAGATAAATTTCTGAAAAAAGTCAAATACAAGAGTATTCTGCTGAACCAAGTGGCTACAAATGAAGTTGGGTGAAAATTGAAAAATCCAAAAATTGCATGTTTCTAAAAATTGCATACGGTGCCCAAAACTCCAAGGGAAAGTTTCAATAGGAAAATCACCATGCAAAATGCAATTCTCCAAAATACAACATGCAAATTGCAGTCAACTCTCCCAACCTCCAGTCAAAGCACATGGAAAAATCAATTCAAGGATGCTTTTAAGGGAAACAGGAACCTCATGTGCAATTTGCACTTTTGAAAAAGTGCAAAATGCTTTTAGAATTCTGGATTCCCTAAGGGGAACTACACGTGCAAATTACAATGTTGTAATTTACAAAGGGACCTTCCCAGGGGAACTACAGGCGCAAATTATGGAAATGCAAATTGCGCCTATACAATTTACAAATTACAAATTTGTAAAAAGGGGCCAGAATTTTCTCTATGGGTAAAAAGATGAAAATAATGCATTTACGCATTCAAAAGGAATATGTAGGAAACCCTAAAAGGGTCAATTTGTAAAAGAAACAAATGTGAAGATTGAAAAGTGTGAAGAAACAAAAAGTGCAAAACGCTGAGGTGAAAAAAGCAAGATGTGAAAATACAAGCTGGAGCCAAAAACTAAAAAGTTGAAAAAAACTTAAGTCTATTCCATTTTTCATTGTTGTGGTTGTCTAAAATCCTCCATTCAAGAGAAATTATAGGTTTTCAAATCAAGTTGGACCACTCCAAAGAAAATCATTCAAAGGGCCATGGATCCAGAATATTCCCAAGAAATCATTACAAGAGGACCTTGTTCCATGGCATTCATAATGGGAAAGCCAACTGTCCAAGATGGTTCAGGGCATTTTCAGGTAATTACATATAAATAAAAATTATTTATTTCACCTCCAACATGAATATTCTCCTTTCAACACATTTGAAAGCATCTCCAACTAGGAAATCAAGGGTTTTTTTTGCAAATATTCATCATTACTTGTAAAGCAGTTGTAACAATCATTTTCCTTGTAAATCCATGAAGATTCCATGTAGGAAAAAGGGTTTTTCTAGCTAGGAGCATCTTGGTGGAACTGGTAGACTTGTTTTGCATTTTTTGGAAATAGTAACCCTCATCCCTAGATTGTAAAATAAAGGGTAAAACATTTACAAATAGAAGGCTTGTCTTCTATTCGGTGGTTGTTGGTCTTTGTTTTTCTCTCAAGTATAGGTTCTAAATTTTTTTTGGGATAAAATACTATATAGATGTTGTCTCCCTTGCTAAGGTGGTTGCAATTATACATCCATTAACAAGATTTGAGAGCATGTTTATGTCTCCCTTATCCAACATGGGAAAATTTCATCGTGTTTGTCGCCATGGCAAAATTTTGAAAAATTGATGTATGTAATATCTCTTTTGAAGTTAATAAAAATGATTGTGGTTCTTTGCTATTTCCTATTGATGAAGTGTAGAAATGTGTTTTAAAAGTTCTGTTGATTAGACATTTGGGTTTGTGTTCAATATTGGTTATCATTCTTAGCATAGATCTAGATTATAAACCCTTTCTACATTATTTTAGGATATGGTGTTGAATAAATTGTGAAGGCACCCTATGTTATGGATTTGATAGAAAAAAGTGTTTGAAAGTTTAGTTTCATTGTATTTTCTAGTCTTTCAAGGATCATTTTCTATTCCCTATTAGCCTGCTTATGAGAATTTGTTATATCTTTACAAAGTAATATTATCATGAATATTACAAGATACCCATCTATTTGAAAGCTACCAACACACCACACCCATTTTTACAATTATCTAACTTGTACTACCTTATCCTACCCTTCAACTAATACACCTTTTGCATACTATAAGTGTTATTTACCTGCCTATATAACATGTGTTTGCATTTTGTGCTTTGAAGCATAGTGCTAAAATCTTCCATTTAACTATCTTTGTTGAATATTGTATAGAATGAGGAATTTAGTTATATACCCATCTATCTTCAATAGCTTTTTGATGACCTAGATCATTTGTTTACTTTGTATTATAACCATTCCTGGGTGGAGTGAACAAGTTTGGTTGTGCCCTAGTCATATATGTTTTTCTTTGTGCCAATAATCCTCATGGAGGTTGAATTGTAGAATTTCTCCATGTGATCAAGCTACCCCATAGGTCCTTTCACCTTAGTTCAATTAGAGCCAAAAGTAGTTGGGAGCTGACCATACCATTTGTAGGTGCTTCTCAGTCATTTTTTGAGTTTGATCCATTCTTGATGCCAAACTCTTCCCTAACTACAACTACATATCAATGATTTTTTCATATTTATTTGCTATTTTCTTCAAGTGTGAAATGTCAAGCGTATGAGGTGTATAAATGGGAAACAACACTTTACTAGTGCCATATCTAGGGATACTCTTTATCACCTATGTTTTTAGGGACTCTTGGACAGAGCTACAAGTAATTCAAGTTTGAACGTTTTCTTCCTATATTTGTACTGATTTGACATTCTTTGGTTCATCAACATTACCACTCAACTCGCACCATTATCTAGGACACTTCTTATCACCCATGTTGCTGGGGACTCTTGCAAAGAACTATTATCATTTTTAAATTTCTCTCTTTATGTTATTATCACTAATTTTAGTTTTGTCAATGTCAACACTCAACTGGTACCATTACTGGGGAATGATCCTAGGTCGCCTGCATTGTCAAGGACACTTGTAAAAATTTGTAAGTATTTTATATTTTGATTATATTTGCTAATATTTACTACATTCTAACTCTTTTGGCCATCAATGCAACATCATTCCACTAGGGGATGTGTCAAGAATTGAGAGATTTGACAATTTAACTTCTATTGCATTTATTAGAAAGAGATGTTAAAGTTACATATTGGAATGTGTTTTTCCCATTTTTAAAATTGTTCTAAAAATTTTAGTGTCTTTGGATTATATCTCATCATTAAATTCAGCAAGTATGTTTTTTTAATGTATCATAATTAGTGTGTTAATTGTTAAATTATAGAATTTTGATTCTAGTGGTGACTTGAATTTTATCATCTAGTTTCATGGAAGATTAATGCCTATTTTGAATATCTTTTTTAATTTTCATCTTTGATTATTTTTTTGTCTACAAAGTTGGAAAGATTGAGGTCACCCTTCAAAGATGATTTATCTAAGAACCTTGTCTCACCGCTATTTTTGCATCAAAGATGAAGGAGACAAGTTTGGAAGCTAGAATGGAAGTGGTTGATCTATTAAATGCCAAATGAAATTCTCTAAACATTTAGTTTGACATTGATTGGTGTGACAAGTGCTTCCTCTCACATCCTCCATGTGACTACTAAACCAAGTGATGAAGATGTGGATTAACTAGAGTATGTGTCATTTGAGTATGAGATTTTTATATCAATTGTGAAAGTCCCAAATCTAAGTTTTCTTCCTCCATAGAAATCATGAATGCTACTAGTGATGATCAATTTTAGAGTGTGGTCAAGAGGGTCCTGATGTATGAATTTGCTTGTGATCCTAATATGACACAAGCAACTGAGTTACCCAATCATGATGAAATTAAAGATCTAAAGTGTGATTTAACCAAAGTGTTAGACATGGATGTGGAATTGGGGAACCTCATTAGGAATGTGGATGTTGTTGACAAACCAATTATTCTTGATGCTAGGTTTAACAACAAAGGTGTTGTTTAGAGATTGACATTCAGTGAAGATGTGGTTATCTTCTAGACCCCTAAGGATGAAGGTTTTTAGACTTATTTCAAGCATTAATTTGAGTGCATGAATGCCATTGTTGATCCTAAGATACCCTTACTTGTTACTCATCTCATTGTAGCCAAGAAATTAACTTATTTATAGATGTTAAGAAGTTACCAAGATCTTCTATCGTGGTCTTATCCAGATTTGAGATCATGTAAAGAGGACTCGTTTCAACTGGTCATCCTATCAAATCCTAGCAACAAACATTTTAGGTATGTGTAGAGATTGGTTTACTTCACCTTGGCCACTAGGATGCTCAAAATTTTTAAGAAATTAAGGGATGGTGAAATTTTAAAACCACCAGTTAATGACAAACACCTAAAACATTTTACCACCTGAGCTTGTGATTGTGTATATATTATATAATGTTTATTCTTGTTACCTTGTTGCTTCTATTTCCCCTCTACTTTAGGCTTTGTTTGTATAGTTTCCTTTTGTGGTTTTTTATCATGTGTTCATTTATAGATCCTCATGATCTATTTTTGTTAGTCTACCATGTTTTGTTGAGCTTCCATGGGAATTTTCTATGAATTGACTAAATTTTGACTCCTTAACTAGATGTATTAGCATGTGGTCTTATGTTCTGGGGTTTTTTGCATGATAACAGGGTGTGTAGATCCCTGAGTGAGAGCCAATGCTGGTGTTTGAAATTGCACATATAGGCTAGTGAGGGGGAGTCCACATGGAGGTCTCTTGACATGCTTGGCACCAATGAGAACACAATAGTTATGTATTAAACCATGGAGATACCCTACCGCAAGGAATAAAATCATTGGAATAAAACAAATATAATGTTTTGATTTGTTACATGGAAGTGTGGTGGATATAAATGAGTTGACTATATAATTTGAAAATAGT
Organism: Torreya grandis; assembly: GCA_037957365.1. Classification (NCBI taxonomy): domain Eukaryota; kingdom Viridiplantae; phylum Streptophyta; class Pinopsida; order Cupressales; family Taxaceae; genus Torreya; species Torreya grandis. The sequence continues at coordinate 152,728 of JARHVA010004733.1, read as the reverse complement.
AAAACATTTTCTAAGTTTTGTTGGATGTGTCGAGTTGAGAGACAAATTGCCAATAAGACAAAAATCTAGTGCATAGTGGAAAAGGGAAGTGGAAAAGTATTTTACACATTTTTTAAATTGTAATATGCTTATGGACCTTCACATCTTGTGAAACAAAATGGAGAGGGACTTAGCAAAATATTTAGGCATTGAGCATAGAAGACCACGTGAAGCATGTTAGGGGTTGGTCAAAGGAAAAATTCTATAATCACTTTGCACAAACTTCTCTTAAGTTGAAATTCTCATTGGCACTTTTGAATCCTATAGGAGTAGAGATGAGTGAGTGAGAAAGTTAAGAGTAATAAATGTACAAACAACCAGTGGGTGGAATGGGTACACAAGCCTACAACTAATAAGATGGTGATGCCATTAAGTGTAGTGTGATTAATGTATGATAAGACAAAGAGCTTGAAGAAGATACACAACTTTCTCATGAATCTTGTTTCACCAAGAAACGTTGTAGGTTTGATTAAAAAATTGTCTATAGATCACTCATTATCCTACTAGGTCTTATTATGGTTTGCATTCCCCATATACTTAATCCAAACCATTTGGCCATGCCAGTGATAATCATAGAAAAGTGAACAAAGGGATTTTAGTATTCATTTATTAATTGATGTGTGCTTTATGGTTTTACTAAAAATTTAGTTTTTACTTGGTCCTTTTATAAGTGCTGCTAAGGAAGGGTGCCACATTTATATATGTTGTCTTCAAGGACATAAATATTGTAAAAAAAGGATTGATCCAACATTGGAATCTTACATATAAAATTAACCCTTATGATAGAAAATGAAGATATAGTGTTTTCTATACTTCACCCACATCTCGTATTTATCATTTTCTATTCCGTGCTTTTATGGGATGGAAGAATGAATATAACATTCAAGAAATGGACATTGGTATGATAGTTGAGATAAATCTAAGAGTGGTGGTTTTGGATGTAGGGTTATTTCTAGAGGTAATATTTATTTTAGTGATAATTCTACAATTTGGGAAGGACTTAAAATTGTCGATTATAAATAGTGGTACTAGCCCATTTAAGCTTGAAATTTTCTATGCTTCAACATAACTATCAAGAGTGATGGTGAATGATCAAATTATTGGGATTCCACATGCATTTGATGCTTATAAAGCTTTACGTTACTCTTATTTTAGATCTAGAGAAGGATATTTCTAGGCCATTCATGGAAAGCTTGTCTCAAAAATTGAATATGGACTAATTTAGCCTCTATTGTAGGGTTGTGGACATTCGGATTTTGGTTTTGAAAGTGGCAATTTGCATAATTGTTTAATCCTAGTTTTAATGGTTGAAGAATCATTTGAGAATGTATCATCTCAATGTAACACTTTAAGTGTAGATTTTTATTTTGAAGTATGACACAGAGGAGAGATAAAATTATTGAAAAAAATCAAATATAGGAGTATTTTGTTGAACCTGGTGGTTGGAAATGAAGCTGGGTGAAAATTGAAAAATTAAAAAAATTACATGTTTCCAAAAATTGCATATGAGGCTCTAATCTCCCTGGGAAAGTTGAAAATAGGAAAATCACCATGCAAAAAGTAAGTCTCCAAAATGCATCATGAAAATTATGGTCAACTCTCAAAATAATGCTAGTTAAAGAACATGGAAAAGTCAACTCAAGGATTTTTTTAAGGGAAACTAGAATCTCAAGTGCAATATACTCTTTTGCAAAACTGAAAAACATATTTGGAGTTCTATATTCCCTGAGAGGAACTACATGTGTGAATTACATTTTTGTAATTTATAGAGGGACCTTCCTAGGGAAACTACAAGTGTAAATTACACAAGTGCAAATTGCACCCTTGTAATTTGCAAATTGCAAATTTGCCAAAAGGGGCCAAAATTTCCTGCAATGGTCAAAAGGTGAAAATAATGTATTTATGCATTAAAAAAGGAATATGAAGGAAACCCTAAAAGTGATAATTTAGAAAAAAAAATGTGAATATTGAAATGTGTGAAAAATAAAAAGTGTAAAAGGTGAAGGTGCAAAAAGCAAGATGTGAAAATACAAGTTGGAGACAAAAAGTAAAAAGTTAAAAATAAACTATGTCTTTTTCATTTTTCATTGTTGTGCTTATCTAAGCTCCTCAATTATAGAGAAATTATATATTTGGAAATCAAGGTGGGCCAATCTAAAGAAAACCTTTCAAAGGGCCATGGATCTAGAATATTCCTAGGAAATCATTACAAGATGAGGTTGTTCCATGGTGTGCATAATGGGAAGGGAAACTGTCTAAAAGGTTTCAGTTATGTAAGTAAGTGGTCTAGGGATTATTTAGGGAGCTACACATAAGTATTAATTATTTGTTTCACCTCCACAATAAATATTCTCCTTCTAGTGCATTTAATATCATCTCTAGCTAAGAAATCAAGGGGTTTGTTACAAATATCCGTCATTCCTTCTTAAAGGTAGTTGAAAACAACATTTTCTTGAAAATATATGAAGATTCTAGGTGTGACAAAAGGTTTTTTTAGCTGGAAGCATCTTGGTAGAACTTTTAGGGGTGTTTTGAACTTTTAGCAAAATGTAACCCTCATTCCTATATTGCAAAAGAAAGGGTTAATAATGTATAAATAGAAGGCTTTTCTTATATTCGATTGTTTTTTGTCTTTATTTTTCTCTTAAGTATAAGTTTTGCAAAAAACTTATGATCAACTATTGTGTGTAGATATTGTCCCCCTCACTAAGGTGGTTAAAAGTGTATATCCATTAGCAAGATTTGACAACATGTTTATGTCTCCCTTGTCTAACATAGATAAATCTCACCATGATTTTCTCCATGGCAACATTTTGAAAAAATGATGTATGTAATATCTCTTTACAAGAATGAAAATGCTTGTGGTTGTTTGATATTTCCTGTTGATGAAGTGAAGCATTGTGTTTTTAAAGTTATGTTGATTGGACATTTGGGTCTGTGTTCATTATTGGTGATCATTTTGAGCATAGATCTAGATTATAAACACTTTTTACCCTATTTCATGATATGTTGTTGAATAGCTTGTCCGGGAATGCTAGGTTTATGGATTTGACAGGTAAAAGTGTTTGAAAGTTTAGTTTTAGTGTATGTTATAGTCTTTTAAGGACCATTTGGTGTTTCCCATTAGCCTACTTATGTGTTTTTGCTATATCTTTGCAAAGGAATATTGTCATGAATACTATAATATACCCCACTATTTGAAAGTGACCAATATACCACACCCCTTTTTACAATTATCTAACCTATCCTACCCCATCCTACCCTACAAATAATACAAACTTTTCATAGTATTAGTGTTATTTACCCTATAAAGACATAAAACCCTACCTCTATAATATGTGCTTGCATTTTATGCTTTGAAGCATAGTGTTGTAGTTTTCCATTTGAATCCTATTTTTGAAGATTCTATTTAATGAAGATTGTAGTCATATACCCATCTATCTTTAGTATCTTGTATATGACCTAGAGCATTTTTTTACTTTATGTGACAACCCTTTCTAGGTGAAGTGAACATATTTAGTTATGCTCTGGTCATATATATTAATTTTTGTGCTTATAATAACCATGGAGGTTGAATTATATAATTTATCCATGTGAGAAAGGTACCCCATAGGTCCTCTCACCTTGGTTTAGGTAGAGACAAAAGTAGCAATGAGATGACCATACCCTTTATAGGTTCCTCTCTGTCATTTTCTATGTTTGATCTATTATTTATCCAAACCCTTCCATAGCTACAATGACATATTAGTGGGTTTTTCATCTTTACTTTCCATTTTCTTCAAGTGTGCAAGGTTGAGCATACAAGGTGTATAACTTTGAACCAAAAGTTGGGTTAGTTGATGATGAAGAGATGTATTATGTGCACATAGAAGTACTTGGCATCTATAGAGATTAACAAACATTAGAAATTATAAAAAATAATCATTATCAAACACATTATAGATAAAATATTAAATTTAAACAATGATAATGAATTATATCTATATGTAAACAATTTATATTTGAAACTCAAGGTACTATATTTTAATGTCATAATGATATTCTCTCTTTATCATAACATAACAAGGTGGGATTCAATACTTTCCAAGCACCACTCTAGAAGTTAATGCATTAATAGGTGCTCTTGATGATGTATTCAATTTTATTATTCATAGTAATCCCAAATAACCAGTTACATTAAACATATGAAATCATACTAGCTTTAATATTTATGCTATTGCGTGTTATATTCAATCCAAGTGGTTTTGTCTTAAATTTTCTCCTTACTAACCCATTCAAGTCATTTTAATAAATTGGTAATCGTTATACACTTTTTGATTTGTGAAACATATTCACTAATCCTTGCGCCCTATGTTATCTTATGAAAATCTCACCATGCACCACTTGCATTCATTGTGACAGGGTTAACTCCTATTAACCACTATTTATTATTCTAGTACATATATGCCATATCATCCTCATACACTGATATCTTCATTTTTGTTTTATAATATAACTACAAAAAATTATAAAAAATTATGACCAACACCCCACCACACTAGACATATTTTATACCTTCACATGATCATTAGATGGCATTGACATCAATAGAAAACTCATACATTGTATTATAAAATTTTGGTAATAAAAGAATTACTTACCTAAATGTGATAAAGTATTATGAAAAATAAGAAAGTTATAGATATGAAATAAATAACATAAACTAATTTGGAACTTATTATATTTTAAAAAAAGGTTAAAATGGGAAAGTGCAAGAAATAGGTAACTTAACTAGAAAAAAACTACAATTCTAAGAAAAAAAATTGTGAAACTAAATGGGAAGCTTTGTGATCACATTCGGAATCAAAAATAGTTTTTTTATTACTCTATAGATAAGGTTGATGGATTATGATATGTGTGTAGAGTGTTGTATTCCTTAGGGTGTGTCAGCACCTTTCAGGGTTTTTCATTCTAAGTCTATTATGATAGGTTTGATTTACCTATATAACTTATGTGACTACACAATAGCCATCATTATATACTAAAAGTTAGTGTGTGAAAAATTATTTACTTATGTTACAACCTTTGTAGGTAAAGATGAATGAAGGGGAAAAATAGAAAAAGAGGTTAGTAGTTAAATTTGTGCTAGACCTCAACGCTCCTATGTTGAGCATTGTATACATACTAATACCATAAGGAATGATCAAAATCCATATAGTTATCATATGCTTATATTATTAATGTAAAATATTAGTTTAACTATAGATGTTTATGTAATTACTATGTGATTAAGTGATTAAACTACAAATTATAACTTTGGAAGTGTACTTGGACTTTATATTATAACTGATATGTTTGTATTTATTCCAAATTGAGGGAAACATGGATTTTATGCTCAAAATGTAATTAGAATTCTAGTGATTTTCATTATGTAAGCCTCTTGTGTTCAAAATGACATTAAAATGTGTATTTATAGTGATCAATAAGGAATTACTTTCTATAGAGGTTATTAAACATGCATGACAACCCATAACATGAATTTTAATTTGATAAACTAGCGATTATTTAGTTGGGTGATGCAACTAGTGGAACCAAATAAAATCAATGAATGATTTTTCCCAAAGGGTGTACTAAAGTAATGGTATAAAGGATAAATAATTTTGGAGTATGAATCAATTCTTGGATAGGATTGAGCTATTTTAAATAATTAATAAGCACATAATGATATCATTAGTTACTTGTAGGAATGAGTCATTTACATAAAAAGTGAAGGAAGATGATCAAAAGACAATATAAAAGAGTGGTCAAAAGTACATTATTAAAACTTAAATGTTAATTTATGTGTCAAAATTTCCATACCTTTTAATTAAATATTGCATGAAAACAAAATTACTAGATTAAAATGAAAATGCATATCTAAACTTATATGTCAATAACAATATTGAATGCATGATACAATCTTGAACTATGCTTCACATAAATGTTCAGTGAAACATTTACAAAATTAGTTATTAATTAAGATGGAAATAATTAAATATGAATAAACTTGTAGATATATTAACAAGGAACAAATACATCTGATTGTGTACATGAGCAATTTTATCTTCTGGTGTGAAACTTGACACTAGACAGGGTAGGAGCCTTACATTTTTATTCTCTGTTGAATATCTTGGATTAAAATATGTATTCTCAAATACTAATTTATATTTGAGTGTGATTAATAACTCAAGGTGTGTTTGAATCCATAGTTTGATATTCAAAGTGTTGACATGCCTTGTAATCCTTGTACGAATTCCAATGAATTATTTATGGTGAAAAACTAGTGCAAGAATATGAACCAACTATTGTAGATAGAATAAGTTTAGTTTGTCATGTACAATTGGTGAAAATTATAGTATGATTTGAGTATGGTGTATACAAAATGGATACTAAGATGGATTACCATTTCATTTACGAAACTAATTAATCACTAAGAAATGAGGTGGATATGTGTCATGTATATTCCCTTAATCTAATATGGTTTATATATATTCTATAACTAAGTAATAACAACTGTAATTTTGAGAAAAAACATGTATGATAACTTGGAACACATGACACACATGATTTCCTCAAACTAATAAAATTTGAGATAAAAAATGTATTTTTAAAATAGAAACATAACTGGGTATCTGTTACAAACTCCATTGTATTTTTTATGATTCTAATAATTTCAAGAAAGTATAATTTTATTACTATTGGGAAAACTGATTCTGAGGATTCACCCAATTGATCCTTAAATGAGAAGGAATATCCCCAAGGTATATATCATTAGGTCTTTGTATTTCTAGGTAACTTAGTAGTTGATGTGTAACTATTCTATTTTAAAGGGATTTTTTGAAATAAAGCTAAATAAATAGTAAGTAATGTATATCTTATGGATTCATTTCTTGGAAAATCATCAGGATGGATTTATCATAGAAATATAGCTAATGTAAGGATTTTTCATGACATACATGTATTCAAAAGTGCCTTGATAATAATGACAATGTTTACAATCAAGATAAATATAAAATCAAATATTGAAAATTCAAATATAATATACCTACTTTAACATATTTATAAAAAAATAGAAAAAGAGAAGGGGAAAGAAAAATATGTAAGCCTTTTTGTGGTGAAGAGAAATATTATCCAATCAATTACATGGAATCCATAAAATCAATTGATTATCTAAATAATATACACATAACCATGAAAAAATATGATTCAAAATTCTTAGATATCATGGCACACGGTGTGATCCCATGCATCTATAAGGTTGAACTTCTTGTATTATAGGTCCAAATTTTTTAATGAAGTGAGGAGCCTAGACGGTGTCACTTATTAGAATCCATAGTATTCGTAAGTTTAAATTTTTAATTTAAAGTTTTAAAATACTTGGGGGGGTGATGAAATAATATTTATACACTAGAAACCATCTCTCCTGCCCAATGGGGGTGGAAGGATTTATTTGAAAATATCAATTCCTAATATAACTTGATGGAAGGAGTAACCAACACATGGTAGATCTTAGATTTTTTAGGTACTCACGAGAGAAAAAATGACCATTGGATAATTCAAATAGCCGCTAGGTTTTTATATTTAATTTTGAAAAAAATTACTAAGGTAATAGACAAAAAGAAAGTGAAAATATAACAAAACTAGTGTGTAAAGACATGCATTTTATCGAATTTCAAGGCAACCAATTTAACATTAATATTAATCTATTTTTCCTTAAAAAGGATTAGATATATACTAGATTTATAGATAAAATAATGATGAAAATTCTTAAAAAGTTAGATAATTTACATAAGCTAAAGGTGAAATTGTCCAAAATACAAATTTTCATGCGATTCAAAATATGATCCAAAAATAAACCAATAATCATCAAACTTAGATAAATTCATATATTTGTATCAATGAATCCTTGATTGACATCATCCTTATACCAGCTATATATAATTTGCATTTGAATTTTGGACTTGGTTAAAACGACAAGCAAGATAAAAGACCAAATTAAAACATCCCAAGGACCCTTTTCAAATAAGATTAACATATTAAACATGACTGAGAAACAAAATTAACACAACTAAAATTCTAGACTCCAGAAGGAAAAATAATTTCCATGATTTTAATGATGAAATTAGGGTGTGTTTTGTAAGTAACAACTCATTGTTATAGATGTGGCCCATCTACACCCTTATCTAAATGATGCACTCTTATCCAAAATTAATTTATAAGTTATTATTGAGTATGTCTTGTGATCAATTATGTACAACATATAAAATTTTACTTTTGTATTTATCTATAAGAGATTAGTCTTAATTTAAGCCAATGTATATGCTTCCTCTTTTGAGGTGAGTTTAGAAGGTTATTCCATGGCCAAAATGTCTCCTATTGAGGAATATTTCATACTTTTTACTATATAAATTGACTCCAAGCATCATTGAGGGAATTATTTAAACCATTTAAAATATATTAACGAGACCTAAAAATTTATTATTATAATTATTTTTTGATAATGTATAGAGTTTTAATGAATTTTAAATGATTAAAAAATAGTATTTTGAAATAAATATGAATATTTTATATTTTATTGATAAATTTTTAGTTTGACCTTCATTTAGAGCGAAATTTTTATCATTGGAAATGAATTGAAGAGACCTATATCTTTTATTTTATACACTTTTGATGATTCCCTAAAGAGATTTTTAAATTTTTAAAAGAATAAAAAATAATATTTTGACATATGCCAAAAGATTTCTTTAAATTCTTTTAAAAATCTGAAAAAGCATGCAGAATCATAAAAAAATGTATTAAATTTTTCAAGGTGTTTCCATCCTATTTCCAATGATATAAAGCTCTCTAAAGATAAATCTTGGAGTGAAAAGTTATTCAAAAATTACAAAATATTCTTATATTTTTGTGTCCAAAGAATTTTTTTATTATTTTAAAAAATATTCAAAATATGTTTAAAATCATAAAAAACGTATAAAATGAAATTTTTATGTTTCTTTAATATATTTACATTAATTTAGAGAATTATCAAAATGAATATTGGAGTCAAATGTTATTATAAGAGTACCTCAAATAGGAGATATTTTGGTCATGTAAGAACCTTATGTTTTGGAGCCTACATAATAAATTAACTCCAAGAAAAATATTATGAAAATAATTAAATGTGATTAGTAATTATAATGTGGATAATCATGACATCATCATATATGTCCTATGCTAAAAGTTGTAATGTAAGATGCGTGTGAAAATAAGCATACATAGTCACATTGACAGGATAAATGTTAGCAATGAATAACACAAATAAGTGATTATAATAAATACCCAAATATTAAATATTTAAACTTAGGGAAGTATGTGTGTTAGTAATCATGGCATTATAAATATATAATATGCATGACGTCCATCATAGTATCAAAAATTGAGAAAATATAGAAAACATGTTTCATGGCCATGACACACATAAACAAAGAGTACATGCAAAAAAAGCCTAAAGAGACACATACAAGGGACATTAAAATTATAGTCACTCATACATATAAAAATATAAATAGTTTTAGAGTCTCAAACAAATACTTCTTCAAATGTCCATAATTCAAATCAAATAATGCACATAAGACATGAAGTAGGAAAGGAAACATGAATAACATGATTCAAAATGTGTAATTAATCAACATTTGGGATTTTTATCATAATTATATTTAGTAACTTAACTATCCATGAACATATAAATGTGAATATTAGTGAGTAATATTGATAGAATTTTTACAATGCAAAGAATTGAGATATTATTAATATTTGATAAGCAAAATTGATAGAACCTATGTAAAAAGATGTGGCTAGTGAACTTGTTGAAGTAAAAAGAAGTTGAGAGGGAATTGAAACTTATTTGATTATGGTAAATTTAGCATGTATTCATTGAAATTATACCAACATAAATATATAATATCATAAATCTCTACTATCTTGGTAGATTGCTTTCATCTCTTTAGAATTTTAGAGTCTACATTAGTGAAATAACCTACAATTGTGTCTATATATGGAATCATGTATGTTTTGTATTTACTCTAGAAAAATGTTTGAAGATTTGTTTGATAAAAAACAGATATAATAGAGAAATACTGAGTATAATTTTAATAAAATATTGATGCAAGTAATTACACAAATCATGCATAAGTCTTGATTTTAAATTCTCTAGAATATTTTATCATTTTCAAAAAGTTTTGGGGTGATGAAATCACTTATGTAATTTTGGGAATTTTATATTATGTAATCAATGTGTTTTATTTCCAAAGAGAATATTTTTCGCATTATAGGTTCACATTTCTCATTTTAGGTGGCACATTCTCTTGAGATGTATCAGAGTGATTAGATTCTTCCTCTATAATTTTAAGAATTCTTTTCTCCTATTATTATGCTTCTTATATTTTCCATTCTAATATAATTTATCATCTACATCATTGGTACTGAGGTAGATGACATTATTTTCTTTCTCTTACGCTCCTTGTGTAATGCCCTTTTTTTCTTAGTTTTAGTGCATAACACATCTTGTGTAGTTTATTTTCTATCATATCATATGGTTGGGGGTCTATGGAAATATCATACTTTGAACTATCCTCATCCCTTATAATGGTTTTTCATATATATAAACATTTTTCATAGGGTATGTAAATACTCATAAAAATGTGAAACATCTAATTCTATATTTTTTGCATTGGATATTCTTATAACATCAACCTAAAATTAGCACACTAAAAATTCCATATGTTAATATAAGCTATATTGACATGATACTAACAACAAGATTATTATTTACAAGGTAGTGGTATTGCATTACCAAACAACTTTGTATAAGAATTATATACCTGTCAAAAGATAGAGTGTGCTACTCATTATTGAATTTGTCAACTAGGTTTGATTTCCATCTCTTCATCTTAATGATGTCTAAATAAAAATTTCTTATGTGGTACATATCAGAATATAGTTTTATACAAAATTAAGGACCAATTATTTATATCAGTATACGTTTTATGCACAAAAGAGATGTTTATGGGAAATACCATCTAATTTTAGCAATGACAAGAAATCACTTCAATGCACATGTTTGGGCTATTTTTTTTTAATAACCACATGGTGGAATTACTATGAGTGTAATTATCTTTAACTTTGATGGTTTAGATATGTAAACTCTCTAACTTCTAACATAAAGACTCCAAAATTTACCCTACAGTGGATGGATCGTTTAAGCTAAGGTGGATCTAATAAAAAATAATAAATAGGAAGGGTAGGGTAAAAAAGACAAGGTTATGTGATTTAGATTGAATATTAATCCATTCTATGTTAACCTACTATAAAATGTCGAGGATGTGTCAAAAAAATCCATCTTATAATTTAGTTTTCATCACATATTAAAACAACACAATGAGGATTAAATTGAAATAATTTACAAACTAACCAAATCATCAAATTAAATGATAATACCAATGTTGAATTTATAAGCATGATCATGTTATTAATAAGAATAAAGTGTGATAGACAATGAAAGTATTAATAAGAATAACATAGTTAAATCTAATCACTAAAATTAATACTTAAAAAAAATTTAGACAATGATTTCAACTTAATGGAAATTATTCATTTAATAAACACATAAATTTGGAAGAGAAGACAAATCAACATAATCTCGCATAGAATTTGTAAATCTTTCAAATTCACATCAATTCACCAATATTCTCTTCCTTTTAAAATGAATAAGTCTGCTTCATATTTATCTTTCAATGGGCACAACCTCATCTTTAAATCTTGGTTGTATGTTTAAAATAACCTATAAATAAGATTAGATATTAATTAAAATTTCATACTTTAATGTAGAATAGAATTCATTGATGAATAAGAAAAGATATAATTATCTAGTAAAAATTATATTAAAAAACACTTTGTGTTATTGAGTGGAACTACTAGTGCTAATTGGACTTAATCTATTTAGGACTCCTTTTGGAACTATTTGAGTAACTATACTTAAATAGGGCCAACTAATGTATAGTTTATTATAATATAGGGGGAAGTGGGATGAGTTGGTTCATGCAAAGGAGTTATATAAAAACTAACTTGAGATAATGTAGCCCCAATTTAAGTATAAACTAATGTGCATATTTAGAAAGATGATAAATATGTGAATGGTTGATATTGTGATGATGAATCTCCTAACTTTGTAGACAAATTATTTTATATATCTGCATTTTCTTTATCTTTCATCTTAATTCATATAGTTGCACGTACTGGAAATTCATATTCATCGACTTTAAAATTAATGATAGGGACATTGAATAGTATTGGGATTTTTCACAATATGTTTTTTGTAATATTCATGATGCACTGAAATATTAATCTAGTTCCTTTTCTTGGTCAATATTTTCCTTAGTAGATGTGATAAAATGAACAACTTGATCATCACTTACATAAATTATACTATCAACTTTTTCTGAAAAATGATTTATGGTTCAATAGATTTGATTTTCAAATAATGATTTATTTACCATCTATCTTATTGGTTTATATACATTAGATATAAGTTTTTCCCCTGATAAATCACTTGCCTTTTTATCTTGGATTGTAATAATTTAACAAATGATTTCATCTATTGGTGTCACTCTATGGGATCATCCATCTTAATATTCATGTAGCTCTCAACCATTCTAATATTTGGGAGTGAAAGTAGGTTTACTTCATTATATGAAATCTTCCATACCAGATTAGAAACATTATACAATTTGGAAGCCAACCTTCTCAAGGATTCATGTAAGTTCACCATACTTACACATTATGGCTAAGATTCTACTCTTTCTTGGTCTATAGACACTACTAGATCATATAACTATGATGGTAAATTATATACTATGTCCAATATATATTCTTCTCTTCTCAATTATATTTCTTTCCTTTCCTTGTACATTTTCATTTTATACACTCTTTTCAATTTATTATAGGTCTCATCAAACTCTAAGACCAGTTTAGGATTTTCAATGATCAATGGATTTTGCTTTTACATGTTCTCTATCTATAAATTTTATATCCAAGGAATTTCCAAAATAAGTCCAATGTGGGAGTTATATTATGAGGAAATAATTAGAGAGGGTGAAATGGTTTGAGGTGGTGGTATGAGTGTTAAGGGGTTAAGCTAATTGGATGAGATTGGAGACATAGAAGGTGGAAGTGCAGGGAATTTTGGATCAATCATCTTTTATTAAAAAAAAAAACCCTAATTTGAATTTGTGGGATTATATATGTATTTAATGACATTAGGGAATTCATTGATGACTATTTTTATTGGAGAATCTTTTGTTGAAGTGATTAGAGGAATGTATAACCCTAGTTGAGTAGAATCATAAATTGGAAGTGGGAATGTAATAAAAAATGACTTTGAGACTAGGGATTCAAAGCGTTGATTGGAAATAAAAAATACAAATACTCAAATAGACCTTTTAGTGTGGTGCTAGCAATTTTAGGGTCAATAGGTTGTGAAATGGTACCCTATGTTATATATTTTTTCTCAACTATCATTAATGTGGTAGAAGCAATGTTAATGTCCATAGTAGTGATAATATCACTCTCGAAAGATTCAAATGTGTCAATTATATCTATAATAACAGTAATAATAGAAACATAGGTAGAAATAATTTTCCCCAATTATCATTAATGTGGTAGAAACAATGTTATATGTCTGTAGTAGTGATAATATCAGTAATCAAATATTTAAATATGTCAATTATATCTATAATACCAATACTAATAGAAACATTGGTAGAAGCAGTATAAACATCCATTAAATCAAATGAATTTATTACAAAAAAATGAATAAAAAAGAAGGAACAACTCAATCAATAGAAACAACACTTGGAACACTACCTGACTAACTAAAGTAACAATTAGTAGAATAGGGGAACCAATCCAAACTATTGGAAATGTCAATATAAGTAGTAGGGGTATTAACTATGGTAGGAATAAGAGCATCTTATTTGCCTAATTATTTATTAAAAATAAGACTTGGTTCTCTAGATTGAATATTGTTTAATATATATCATAACATTGAGGAGGATGAGGCTTAAAAATCCCAAGTGTTATATGTATTTAATACTTTTATAAGATATCAAATACTTACTTTTGGAATAATCTTTTATGTTTCAATAAATAAGTTTAACTGATGCCCCTGAATATTGTGGAGGCTTTTCATTTATTGTGACCTTAGGAGATAAAAAAGTCATATATAGAGTTTTCTTAAGATAATTAACCATAGGGGGTCTTATTATAGTAAGCATAGGAGGAGGATAAGGTGACTGAATTAAGAATTGTGATAAAGCTAGATAAGTATCAACAAGTGTAGTAATGAATCACACTATGACCATATGAGTGAGACAGGTTCCCGTGCCTATAACAGGATTTTTTTTAACTATAATTTTATAAGGTAGGAGTCATATAAGTATCCTTATCTTTAATTTTTAATTTGTCTCCTCTTGATACTTTTATTTCTTAGGATCATCTATCTTAAGTGAATTTGCCTTCATGATAGAAAGGTCATACTAAATCATTTGTGTAAATTGAATGGACATTATTGAAATTTTAATTTTCGTTTAAACATGGGAATCATCATCAACATTAAATAAAATATAGACATGATAATATTCATTTTGACCATAAGTATTATTAGGTATACCTTGTAAACTATTTATATGCCGAATTTCTATGCATATGGGATCTCAATACCTAGATTCTACCAATATCAAATGAAAATAGGACCTATGCCATAAGTATTGGGATAATTGTTTCAAATATTATAATAATTGTCTTCCTCTGCTAAGTTAAAATTTGTACAACACTCCCAGCATAGATATTTTAAAATTTTGATCAATAATATTAGACAACTGATAGGCTATTTCTTATTTAGCATTACAATAGGAAAACTTAAGAGTGCTACCAATTTTAATTTTACCATATTAATTGTCTAGTTTGGATAGTACAAATAGTCTATTAATGACTTGAGTTATGTTATAACTTCCTCAAATAACCTTGGAGTATGTTGTGTATTGACAACTTTATAGACCACAGATTAAAAGGTGTGAACATTATTTTGTGTGTGGTTCCTAAATGTATTAATGTGAAACACGTTAAAATAATCACATTTCAAACCATATGATACCTATTATAAAGGTTTTTATGGAGCCACATTTTGAGGAGTAACCATATCACATATTTCATCCAATAGATATTAAAATAGATCAAAGTTTTTATCTAGGTTATTCTAGGAAAGATTTATTATTTAAAACTAAAGATAATAGCATGCTTGAGCATAAGGATTCCCTTGGTCTATATGATTATATATGAGAGGGGGGATATACATCAATGACATGTGTGATGGAATGGGCACCATGAATTATATTCAATAGTGCCATTGCAATCTTGACCCTTGTTCTGAATTATATAATTGGAGCAGGATTCACTTTATTCCTCTTGATGAAGCTGTCGAGATTAGATGTCTAGTATTTCATAATATCAATTACATCATTGTCTTTGAATCATTATTATACTCATTATTGGTTGTCATGTGTGTTTGGTGTGGTTTATCTATGGTATTTTTCAATAGATATGCCATATATAGGCCGCTAGTACCTTACAATCACTTCTATGAAAGATATAGTTTTTCCACATACCAATAGTAAATAAATTATGGAGTGCATCTATGTAGGGGAATACCTCTAATTTGGCCACAATCCTCTGTAACAATATTAATTTTATAGAGATGCTTGGTCGTGTATATATTACATTTTATAGAGAGATAGGTTTTATTCGTCCTTATATGGTTAAGTTGCATCAACCTCTCCATATATGGTCTAGTAGTGTGGGAACTTATTTCCCATGCCATTTTAGTAAAACAATGAATTTTAATTCTATCTTGGACCTAAAATAGAAGAGTGATGGAGAAAGGATTTGATACTAATATTACATTGCAAAAACATTGATCTCTATATTTGATTTGTACAATGAAGGCCAAAGAAATTATAGTTTTCTAAAATTCACGTGTTTGTAATTTGAAAATGGTGTTGAATTCAATTTTGGGCAATTCATATAAACTATAATTGTTGAATTCTTTCTTATGGTCTCTCATTCATGAGAATTAATTGTAGTTTAATGGTCCATGTCCAATTTCTTTCCATTTTAGTTTGATTTTATGATGTACACTTTCATGGCTCTTTTTTTACATGTGTCAACTTATTTTAACTTTCAAATCAATAATCATCTTTATTGGTTTTACTACATCTATCTATCCTTTACTGTTGTATTTATATCACTTAATCATGATCAATTTTTTTTAATATTTTCAGTTGACAGTGCTAGGAATAATACTTGGCCTCCTTGGGTTTGTCCACACATTGAAACCATTAGTGTAATATACATTTGTGTTTGTCTCCTTAGTTCCTTATCTAGTTTTGGGTTGAATCATGTTTCAAGGTAATTGACAATAAGCTCGGCGAGTTTCAGATGACTCACCCTATTTTAACTCAATTTTCCCACATTATCCTTGCTTGCATCCTAGTTAACATTGATATATTCAAGGATCTACTTGTAAATATTAATCTGCAAGTTGATGACCATTCATGGACTCAAACAATTGATTACAAGGGTTTTCATTTTCATTGCGATAGTTTATTCGACATTGGCCATTTTAGCTTAAATTATAGGATATTGAAAAGAAGGATTTACTTTCTAATAATCTTACCATGATCAGATATTAAATCGAGTCGGATGCTCCAAATTTATCCTCAAATGATCATGATAAATCAAGTGAGAATCTCGTGACTATAAATGTAGAGTTACGAACCATGAAGGATCTAAATAACGTGGTGGAAGAAACCAACACAAAATTAAACGTTTTAATATCTAAAAGAATAGATGATTTTGGTTCAAGTAGAAGTTTGTAGGGCATTAACTTAATTGAATATTATATCCCTTTCTCTCCTGAATCATCTCTTCGTGACAAGGATGATTAGATTATATTATGGAGGGAAAAAATGGGGGACCATAATAAGGTATTTGACCAAATGTATATGATGGTGCTATATTCTGCACCTTATAATATAAAGTCATGCCACCAAAAACTGCCCATGTGCAAGGGGAGGAGAGACATGCAGTAGCATTCTAATCTGCGGCAAGGTTTGAAGAACGTAGAAAATCCAATTAATATCGTAGCAACATAAGACAGCCACGTCATCAAGCTTACGAAGCACCCACGCAATCAGCCAACCTATCGCGTGGAAGGAGGGCAGTGAATAAAAAAAGTCATATTTTTTATTTGCCAAAAGGAAATGTGTGGCACAATGGCGGAGAATTCACCACTGACCGCAAGTTTAATTTCGGCATGTGAAAATGGTGGTATAATATCCACGGAAGACAAAAGCATGTTGGTGGCAGAATGCAGGGACTACCTCGTCACTTGAACCTAGTAACATGCAACGTGTAATGTGCGTATGGACCTCTGCATCCTACTAAAGCAAATGTGTGGAAGTCTGGTGGAGGTCAACTCTTTGACTACAAGCTGATGACTGCAAAACAGTTGGTGAAGTTCCGTGGAGGTATCCGGGAAGAAAGTGCAATGTGGTGGAAACAGGAGGCTGACATGCATTTTGCACCAACACAAAGCAGAATGTGCAAAGTGCTTTGGAAGCCCCAGATCCCACGGAGAAGGCATAGAGGCACTGTGGCTTAAACAGGAATCTTGCACGCATTTTGCACCAACACAAGGTGGAAAGTGCATTTGCACCTGCACTTCCAGATTCTTCCAAGGCGATAGGTGTTCACTACATGCTTGGTAGAGAGATGTACGGTTTGAAATTCCGACTCCAAGCTATATGCAGGCCACGTATTGTGTTCTGTACAACAACAAGGTATATTAAATGTTTGCGTGGGAAGAGTGTAGTCTGCTTAAATCTAAAGCGATAACAATATGCATACTTGGTTGCTATAAGCAGGGCTGAGATGGCAAGAGGAAAGATCGAAGAAATTGCCAAGCATTGAAAAACATTAATCAATCGAGGCAATCGGATGAAAACTAGCAATTGGTTTATCATACACGATAACTCCGAAAGGCAAACAATCCTCGACTCATTTCAAACCCATGACTTCTAGAGAAATCCGTAATACGCTATATTAATTATTTCATGGGGAATAGTAGAATGTTCGTATAACAAAAATCTAATGTTTTCACGAAATGTGAGTGAATCAAAGAGAGTTGTACATGGAAATACCGAACCTATCCATAAACCTATTGGCCCTTCTAATTGTGTTGTATCTTGATGGCTGATAATCCCTGGTACCAGTTTCTAGCAGAAGGAACATAAATGCGCAAATAACCGTTTTATTGCTTTCTTTCTTCAGATCCAAATGCTCAGAGGGAAAAATTGAAGGCAGATTCAATAGACATTGGAATCTTCTAGAAGGTTCTAGGTATGATGTGGGTAAATTTAATTCAGCATTGGAGCTTTTTGCGGTAAATACAAAATGGAATTTGGATGTTCCTGTTCACCGGAAGAAGTCCCCTCATGATCATTGCACACTGTGAGGGCAAATAATTTATAGCACAACAAACAGGGCATACTTTATTCATAAATCTAAAGCATGAATGAGCAAATATTGAGGTGTGTGATGTGAAAATGCTAGTGTGTATGACAGGTTTTCTCATGCATATACACATATTTGTCAAAGGGGGACAAAGATTAGTTATGTTTTTAATAGGAAGGACTAATAAAGATTATGGTTGCATTCCATCATTCAGTCTTTGAGAGATATGCACAAGCGTGAATTCCCTAGGTTTTTGATATACAGGTTTCTTTGTTGATGTCAACTCATCTAAAGGATCCGAGAAGAAAAGATTTTCAAATTTCTTATGAGCTGGAACTTGAGAATCATGTAGGGGCAATACAAATCTCATTGGGGAATGCTCAAAATCTAGATGTGTTGTGCAAACAAAAATATTTTTTTAGTTTTTGCATCAAACAAGGGAGAGACAAATTTCTAGAAAATCATAAACAGGGTACTCTGCTCAGCAAGGTTACATGGATGAAAATTTAAAGAATCAGGGAAATGCAAGTTCTCAAAATGCAATATGAAAAGTGCAGTCAACTCTCCCAATCCTACCAATCAAAGTAGGGATGAAAAAAGTCAACTCGAGGAGCTTTTGAGGGAAACTAGAATTCCAAGTGAAATTTGCACTTTTGCAAAAATGCAAAGTGCATTTGTTGTTTCGAATTCCCTAAGGGGAGTTACAAGTGCAAATTGCCCCTATGCAAATTTGTAAATTTCTAAAAGGAGTTAGGATTTCCCCAAGAGGGGAAAAAGGTGAAAATAATGCATTTATGCATTAAAAAATATGAAGGAAAACATAAAAGGGCAAATTTGCAAAAAGGCAAATGTGAAGACTGAAAAGTGCTAAAATGCAAATTTGCAAAAAGTAAAGGTGCAAAGTGTAAAGTGTGAAAATATAAGTTGGAGCCCAAAAGAAAAAGGTTAAAATGATGTAAGTATTGCATTTTCTCATGCTTTGCTTATACAAGCTCCTCCATGGGAGATAAATTGTAGGTTTGCAGATTCAAGGTGGGCCACTCCAAGTAAAATCACCCGAATAGCAATGGATCTAGAATATTCCCATGACATCATTACAAGAACAGGGTGTTTCATGCCATGGATAAGAGGAAGGGTAGTTGTCCAAGAAGTTCCAGCTATGCAAGCAAGTGGTCAAAGGCATCTTTAGGAAGTTACACATGAGCACAAAGTTTGTTTGACCTCCCCCCATGAATTTTCTCTCTCCAACTCATGTAAAATGCATTTCTAGCCAAAGATGTCAAATGATGTACTCCAAATCTTCATCATTTCTTAAAGAGGCAGTTAGAGGAATCATTTTCCTTGTAAATAAATGAAGATTTTTAAGCATGGTAAAGGGTATATTCTTGTTGGGAGCATCTTGGTGAAACATGGAGGGGTGTTTTGTACTTTTTCAAGTCACAACTCATTCCCATATTTGAAAAAGGGTGAAAATGCATAAATAGAGGTTTTTTCCTATATTCGTGAGGTTGGTTGGCCATTATGTTGGTCATAATATTGGTCTATGTTCTCCTGAGAATTAGCTCTTCCAATTTTTGGATCACTACTGTATGTGTTTTGTATCTCTTTATAAGGTGGTTACCGCTACACAACCATTAGCAAGCTTTGAGCGCATGTCTATATGACTTCCCTACCCAACAAGGATTAAATCTACGATGCTTGTTTCCATGGTACCATTTTGAATCATTGGTATATGTAATATTTTTATTTCAAGTTAATGAAAATGTATATGGTTCTCTGCTATTTTATATTAATGAAGTGTAATGATATGTCTTACAAAAGTTGTTGATATCATATATTATTTTTTGCTCATTACTAGTTGTCATCTTAGGTTTAGTT
This sequence comes from Torreya grandis, assembly GCA_037957365.1. Taxonomy (NCBI): domain Eukaryota; kingdom Viridiplantae; phylum Streptophyta; class Pinopsida; order Cupressales; family Taxaceae; genus Torreya; species Torreya grandis. The sequence goes on along the minus strand of JARHVA010004733.1, from coordinate 132,190 downwards.
TTGGATTATATATCCCTTTTTGCACTGTACCTAGAGTATGTTGTTGAATAAGTTGTTAAGACACCCTAGGTTTATGGATTCAATGGAAAAGGATAAATCACTCCTGATAGTTTCATTATCTTGCATATAAGTTCTTTGCATCTTGTTATAGATGATGTCATGAGTTATTGAAAGAATTCCTACTAATTGAAGACCTCCATAACACCACCCTCTCCTTTTTGATAACTATCAACTTGTCCTACCCTATCCTACCCTACAAATAATGCGCCCTTTACATATCTTAAGTGTTATTTTACTATAGATGTATAAACATTGTATATTTAGCATGTGTCTACATTTTTTCCTTTAAACTTGAGCACTGCATTCTTTTACTTAGCCCCATTTGTTATTGAAAATTCTTTAAAATGAAGATTCAAGTCATAATTTCATCTATCTTCAGTAGCTTGTATGTGACCTAGAATATTTTTTCATCCCATGTGATAACCCTTTCAGGGTAGAGTGAACAAGTTTTGTTGTGCCCTGGTCACATTTGTGTTTTATTGTGCCAAAAATCCTCATGGAGGTTGAATTTCAAAATCACTCCATGTGAGCAAGCTACCCTTTAGGTCCTCTCACCTTGGTTCAGGCAAAGCTAGAAATAGAAAGGAGATGACCATACCCTTTGTAGGTGCCTCTTAGAAATTTTTTGCATTTGGTCTCATCTTCATGCTAAACCCTTCCTTGGATACAATGATATACTAGCATGTTTTTCATCTATAATTTTCATTTTCTTCAAGTGTGCATGGATTAGGGATAGAGGTTTACAACTAGGAATCAACACCAAATTGGTGCCATTATCATGGACTCTTGCAGAGAGATGTAAGTATTTTTATGTTATGCAATTCTCTACTATTATTTACTACATTTGGAATATCTTGGTTGTCAATGATATAACACTTCACTAGGGACATGTTAGGAGTTATTGAGATTTGATAGTTGATGTCTGTTGCATTTGTTTTAAAGAGTTTAAAATACTATATGTTGGAAGGTGTCTTTTCTCTTTTGAACATTATTTTGTAGATTTTATTGTCTTTATTTTCACATCATTAAACTCATAATTTTTTTATGTTCAACATGTATCACAAACAGTTTATGGAATGTTATATTTTAGAAATTTGATTCTAGTGGTGACTCCAACATTATTTTCTATTTTTAAATAAGTTCAGTGCCTATTTTTAATATCTATCTTTCATTTTTGAGTATTATTTCTATTTCTTGAATATATTAAAGGATTGAGATCATCTTTCAAAGGTGAGTCAATAAAACCTTGTCTCACTACTATGTTTGCATCCGAGATGAAGGAGACAAGTTTGGAGTTTGGAATGGAAGTGCTTGATTTGTTAAATGCTAAAGTAAATGTTGTAAGTTTTGATCTTGAAATTTATTGGTGTGACAAGTTCTTCCTCCCCCATCCCCCACGTAATACTACTGAACCAAGTGATGAAGATTCAAATGCACTTGAGTATGCATCACCTACGTATGATATCTTTATGTTTGATTGTCAAGTCTACCCAGGTGAGTTTTATGCCTTTGTGAAAATGATTTTTTCTACTACTATAGAACAGGTTTGAAGTGCGGTCAAGAGGGTCCCAACATATGAGTTTTCTTGTGATGATAGTTTAACACAAGCATATGATTTACCCAATCATGACGCAATTGAAGATCCAAAATGTGCTTTGAATGATGTGCTAGACATGGATGTAGAACTAGGTGACTCTATTGGGAATGTGGACATTGTTGACCAATCAGTTGTTCTTGATGCTAGGTTTGATAATGAGGGGGCTATTTAGAAGATGTCATTCAATAAAAATGGGGTTGTCTTTTATTCCCTAGAAGATGAAAAGTTCTAGACCTTTTTCAAGTAGTACTTTGAGTGCACAAATGACATTGATGATCCTGATGCACTCTTGCTTGGTACTCATATGATTGCAACTGAGAAGCTTGTTTATTTACAACTACTAAAGGAGAACAAAACTATTTTGGCTTGGTATTATCCAAACTTGACATCATGTAAAGAGGATTTGCTTCAATGTGTCATCCTATTACAACCTAGTAGCAGTACTTTCAGTCAAGTGTATGTATTGTTTTACTTCATCTTGGCCACCAAGCTGTTAAAAAAGCTAAAGAGATTAAGGGATGGAAGAATGTAAAAGTTTCTATTTAATGGTAGGCATGTGAAACATTTCCTCAATTGAGTCCAGACTATATACATAATTGTATAGTGTATAGTCTTGCTTCTTTGTTGCTTTGTCACCCCTTTGTTTTGGGCCTTGCTTGTACAATATCCTTTCATGTTTTTTGTTTTGCATTCATTTTCATATCATCTTGATTTGTTTTTATTAGTTTTCCTTATTTTTTTAGGCTTTCATGAGTGTTTACTAAGAAGTTATTAAGTGTTGACTCCATAACACAATGGATTGGTACCTAGTCTTATGTTTTAAGGTTTTTTACACACCTACATCACATGTACATCCCTAGGTGAGATCCAATGTTGGTGCTATATTATTTTCCTTATTATATAGTCATGTAACCTAAGATTGCCTGTGTGGCAGGGGAGGAGAGACATATAACAATATTCTAATCCACAACAAGGTTTGAAGAATGTATACATTAAATGAATACCAAAACAACATACATCAACCACATCATCAAGCCTAAGAAGTACCAACACTATTAGCCAACCTGCCATGTGGAAGAAGTGTTGTCAATAAAACAAGTCAAATTTCTTATTTACCAAAAATAAATGCATGGAAAAATGGCAAAGAATTCACTATTGATATCAAGTTTAACTTAGGCACATGTAAATGGTGGTATAAATTTTGTAAAAGATAAAATCATGTTGGTGGTGAATTGCATGGACTAGCTTATAATTTGCACCTATTAACGTGCAACGTGCAATGTGTGTATGTACCTCTACATCCCATGGAATAAAATGTGTGTAATCATGACATAGGTCAACTCATTGACTACAATCTAGTGAATGCAAAATGGTTGGTGAAGTTTCATAGAGGTATATGGGAAGAAAGTGCAATATGGAGAAAATGGGAGGATGGCATGCATTTTGCACCAACACAAAACATAATGTGCAAAGTGTTTGGGAAGCCTTAGATCTTAGGGAAAATTCATAGAGGGAATGTGTCATAAATGAGAATCTTGCATTCATTTCACATTAACACAAGGTGAAAAGTGCAATGTGCACCTACACTTTTAGATTCTACAAAGGAGATAAGCATTGAGTACATTCTTTATAGAAAGATGTGTGGTTTGAAATTCACACTATAAGTAATATGTAGGCCATATATTATGTCTTTACAGTAGTAAGGTATATGGAATGTTTGCATGGGAAGAGTGGAATTTGCATAAATTTGATGTAAGAATAATATGCATACTTGGTTGCCATAAACAAGGATGAGATGTCAAGAGGAAAGCTTGAAGAAATTGTCATGCATTGAGAAACACCAATAAATGGAGGTAATTAGATTAAGACCAATAGTTGGTTTACCATACATGATAGATCTAAAAAGTAAATGATCCTTGACTCCCTTGAAACCAACAACTTCTAGAGAAACCAATAACAAGATCTATTAATTCTTTCAATGGGAATATTAGACTGTTTGTATAACAAAATTATAATGTTTTCATTAATTATGAGTGAATCAAAGAGTGTTGCACTTTGAAATACCAAACCTATCCATAAACCTATTGGCTCTTCTAATTGTGTTATATCTTGATGGTTGATAAGTCCTAGTACTAGTTTCTATAATAAGGAATAGAGTAGGCATAAATAACCCTTTTATTGCTTTATTTCTTTAGATTAAAATTCTTAGAGGGTAACATTGAAGGTAGATTCAATAGACATTGCAGTCTTCTAGAAGGTTCTAGGTATGATATGGGTAAATTTAATTCAGAATTGGAGCTTTCTACGGTCACAAAATGGAAATTGGATGTTCTTGTTCACTGAAAGAAGTCCCCTACTGATCATTACACATTATGAGGGAAAATAATTTATAGTACAAAAAATAGGGCATATTTTATTCATAAATCTAAAGCATGCATGAACAAAGTTAGAGGTGTGTGATGTGAAAATGCTAGTATGTATGATAGGTTTTATCATGTATGTACATATCTTTAGCAAATGGGGACAAATATTAGTTATGTTTTCAATAGGAGGGATTGATAAAGATTATGGTTCCATTCCATCATTCAGCCTTCGAGTGTTATTCATGAGCATGAACTCCCTAGGTTTTGGTCCCTATATACATGTTTATTTTCTGATGTCAACTCATCTAAATTATTTTAAATTTTTTTTATGAGTTGGAACTTGAGAATCATGGAGGGGAAATACAAATCTCGTTGGTGAATGTTAAAAATCTAGATATGGTGTGCAAACAAAAATAATTTTTGATTTTTTACATCAAATAGAGGAGAGATTATTTTTTTGTAAAATCATATACAAGTTACTCTATTCAACAAGGTTGCATGGATGAAAAGTTAAATAATAAATAAAATTGAAGTTCTCAAAATGTACCATGTAAACTGTGGTCAACTCTTCGAATCCCACCAATCAAAGCAAGGAGGAGAAAAGTCAATTTAATGCGATTTTGAAGGAAATGAGAACTCGAAGTGTAATTTTAACTTTCACAAAAGAGCAAAGTGTATTTGAAGTTTAGGATTCCCTAAAGGTAGCTATAAATGCAAATTGTACCTATGTAAACTATGCTTGTGTAAATTTACAAATTATAAATTTCTAAAAGGAGCTAGGATTTCCCTGAAAGAGAAAAAAATGAAAATAATACATTTATGCATAAAATAATATGAAGGAAATCATAAAATGGAAAATTTGTAAAAGGGAAAATGTGAAGATTGAAAAGTTCAAAAAATCAAATTTGCAAAAAGTAAAGGTGCAAAGTGCAAAGTGTGAATATATAAATTAGTTCCAAAAAGTAAAAAGTTGAAAATGACCTAGGTATGGAATTTTCTCATGATTTGATTATCCAAGCTCCTTCATGGGAGAGAAATTTTAGGTTTACAAGTCTAAGGTAGGTTACTCCAAATAAAATCACCCGAATAGCCAGGGATACAAAATATTCCCATGCCATCATTGTAAGAGAAATTTATTCAATGGCATACATAAGAGGAAGGGAAGTTATCCCAAAAGTTCTAGTTGTGAAAGTAAGTGGTCTAGAGCATATTTAGGTAGTTATGCATGAGGACAAAGTTTGTTTGGCCTCTCCCCACAAGTTTTATCTTTCCAACTCATGTAGAATGTATTTCTAGCCTAAGAAATCAAAAGATGTGTTCCAAGTCTTCATCATTTATTAAAGAGGTAGTTAGAAGAATCATTTTCATTGCAAATGTATGAAGATTCTAAGCATGGTAAAGGTCATATTCTATATGGGAGCATCTTAACAAAACTAGGAGGGGTGTTTTAAATTTTTACATGTTACAATCCTCATTCCTAGATTTGAAAAAGGGGGAAATGTATAAATAGAGGGTTTTTCCTCTATTTTTGAGGTTGGTTGGACATTGTGTTGGTCATAGTGTTGGTCTATGTTTTCTTTCGTATTGGTTCTTCACATTTTGAGATCACCTATGTGTGTGGTTTGTCTCTTTTGTTAATTTGGTTGAAACTATACAACTATTATCAAGCTTTGAGAGTATGTCTATATGACTCCCCTACACAAAATGGAGTAAATACACCATTCTTTTCCACATGGAAGCATTTTGAAACATTGGTGTATGTAAGATTTATATATTAGGTTAATTAAAATGCATATGGTTCTCTATTAATTTTTGTTGATGGAGTGGAGTGATATGTCTTGCAAATGTTGTTGATAGGATATTTTATTTTATGCGCATTACTAGTTGTCATCTTGGGTTTAATTTTGGATTATAAATCCCTTTTTGAATTATATTTGGAGTATGTTATTGAATAACTTGTTAGGGAACCCTAGGTTTATGGTTTGAATAGAAAAAGGAAAATCACTCTTGGTAGTTTCATTATCTTACATATAAGTTCTCTGCATCTCTATCATAAATGATGTCATGAATTATTGAAATAATCCTTGGTATTTAAAGACACCTATCACACCACCCACCCCTTTTTTATAACTATCAACTTGTCTTAACCTATTCTACCCTGCAAATACTATTCCCGTTATATATCTTTTGTGTTATTTACCTGTAAATGTATAAACCTTATATATTCAACATGTGTTTATGTTTTATTCTTTAAATCCTAACACTACATCATTTTATTTAGGCCCCCTTGTTTAAAATTCTTCAGAATGAATACTGTAGTCATAATTTCATCTCTCTTTAGTAACTTGTATAGGACTTGGAACATTTACTCCTCCCATGTGACAACCCTTCTTGGGTGAAGTGAACAAGTTTGGTGGTGCATTGGTTGTATTTGTGTTTCCTTGTGATAAAAATCCCCATGGAGGTTAAATTTTAGAATCACCTTGGTTTATGTAGAGCGAAAAGTAGCAGGGAGCTAGCCATACCCTCTATAGGTTCCTCTTAGTCATTTTGTTTGTTTGGTCTAGTTTTCCTGATAAACCCTTTGTTGGTTACAATGACATACTAGCAGGTTTTTCATTTATGTTTTCCATTTTCTTCATTTTTTCAAGGCTAAACAAAAGAGGTACATAGTTGGTAACGAACACCAAACCCAATAGTATACATTCCAAAAAGTCAATAATAGGTGTAGAACTTATTGTGATAAGTTTTTTCTTTGGTAGAATGTTATTTATGGGTTTTCTAATGTTTAAAGTATATTTTTAAGACTATTTACTGATGCCCCCTCTTTTCCATGGGATGCATGTGTGTAGTTATATTTTATGGTTATTTCATGCTAAGATGAAATGTTTAGCTTTATTTGTTCCTATCTATGGGTATAACTAAAACCCTCATTTTTGTCTTAAAAACATATATGGCCTCTTATCACTTGCAGATCCATTGTAATGTAAAAAATAAGGGTCATATTACTATCATCCTTTATTATGATGCTTAATTGTGTTTACATGGGACATGTGATAACATGTCACTTTATCTCTTCAATATTAATTTTTTTCAGTATGTGAATTCCATTAGTGTACAAATTTATGAGGTGATGACATGTGTCATGACATTTTGAAATTGAGTATTCAAAGAGGGACATGTGGTACTATCTTAGGGTGACACATGGATATTGACTTTTCAAGGTATGAAACATGGTAAAATTTCACTTTGTCACATGATCATGATTTGGTGGTGTTGTATAATTATTGTTAGTCTGTGACACCATGAGATGAGGACACCTATCATGATCTCATGTAGTCACTTAGTATCAAAATGTATGACTTAGCCTCTTTGATAAACATTAATAACAAAACAAAATAATGACATGTAGCATGATCTAACTTATTTGCATGGTCACATGCACAAATGACTTGTAACATTCAATGAAATCTAATGGATTTATGAGATGTATACTCTTGGAAATTTCTCCAATGATGAAATGATATAAATACACATTGAAAGATCTCATATAATTGGGTATTCACGAGCTGTTTTAAACTTAGAGTTTTAAAATGATCCCTTTGATGTCATGAATGAAACACACATGGAATAATATTATGTAGTTATGATTCCATAAATGTGCAAATAATATTCTATCCTATTAATTTAAATTTAAAATAAATGTCTACTAGAACCATGTCCATGAGGACAAGATGCACTGCCAGGAATTTGAAGGATATTAATCATATTTTAACCTGAGTTAAGAAGGGACATGTGGTATTTCTAAATCTAAACTATAAAGTAAGATGCCAATGTGTAAATTAAATCTGATATACTTGACATAAAATTATTATCTTAGTTATTAAAATAAATCACTAAAGCCTATCATTTCACTTGATGTTTTTATTTGAAGCAAAAACTAAAAGAATAATATTAAATTTTTATAGCTTAGGCTTATGCATGTATGGGTGATGAAGCCAATTATGTTTTGATGGGGCCCAAATAAAGGATTATTTAATAAAAATGGTGACTTAGGTAAAACTTTTAAAAATGAGGTGTCTGGACACAAAAAATGGAAACTCAACGAAGAAATACTCTTGATGATTTAGGAACACAAAATTTATTATATAACAGTGATCATATAATTTCAAAATATATAAGAGAAAAAAGATAACTGAAAGAGAATTTAACAAAATCATGCAACATACTATTCCTTATCACTTTTAAAATCATGTTTAATTATGCAAAAAATGATTTCCCCTTGTGATTTGATTTTTAAAAAATATTAGACAAAATTTGAGGTCTCTTTGATTTATATGTTATCATGTATTTTAGCTTTTAAAAATAAGGTGTGGGAAGCCAATAATTACTCTAGTACTAGACAAGCATCCATAACCCTAATAGAGATACATTTGATTGCAGTTTAAGTATTTATTTATTACCATCTAGGCATCCATAGACATGATTGAGATATTTAAATTAACCTACTTCTATGTATTTTTTAAACTCTATCAAATAAGAATGATTTCGAACCACCATTACCTATGTTTGGGAGTGAATTTTATTATATATTTATTTCATATTTTATCTTTTTGAATGTCTATTATACCTAAAAAAAATGATGTATTTCAAGTTTAGTTGATCTTTCAAAATGGGTAGTCCTTAAAAAAATTACATGGAAATATCAAAGTAACTTTTAACAATCTAATAATCTTATTTTATTGAAGTAAGATCTTTTTTTACGTGGGTTTTATTCATACCAAATATTATTATTTGAAATTCCTTCTTATTTAGGTATTGGTGATAATTCAATCCAAGACATGAGTTTTGGGTCTTGGTTTTATAAATAACCACATGGTTGAATAGTGGTAAGCATGGTGTTTATTTACCTTAAATGGTTCATATATGGTGGGTGCATAACACCTAACCTACAAGATTATAGTATCTAACCTATAGTGAATGATCAACAAAACCCTAGACCAATAGTTGATCAATGTGGATTCATGAAAGTAATTCTCCATGAACTCCTATTTGGTCTACTCTTTAGCCTCATAAATAGTAGACCTCAAAATGACTTAATGATAAAATATATATGCATTCATGTAGGTATATGAGTTATATGCTTAGTTTACTATTGATAAAAGCAAATTTACAATTAAGAAGAGTTGATTATTCTCTTACAATTAGAATTGTCTAGGTTCTTGATGGGGATTGGGGAAGGATAAGTTTTGATGAAGAGATAGAATTAGTTTACCAATATAAAAGAAAATTCATTTTATTCCATAATTTATTTATATCATAGATATAAAATTTGAAGGATATTATCTATGGATATCTAGGTTATCCATTCATAAAATCGTTTGATTGAGTTATGCATAAATTTGGGTACATTACATAAGCACTGTTGGGATGGGCATGTTTTGGGCATGGTATTTCCTATCTCCATTGGCCACCTTGAATGAAAGAATGTGGTTAATGTTCAAAATATCAAATATTCCATATCAGAGTTAATTTTTAATTTTTATGATAGTCAAGGTTATTTTTAAAATATAAGGTTCATACAAAAATGCCTTAGCATTAGTGCTACCAATGAGCATGTTGCACATTTGGAGGAATAGAGCCCTGATTTTGTACAGAAGTTTTAATTAATATTTTGAGACTGTGGTAACTTGATACTAATAAAAATCAATCCTTCATTGCTACATGGGTCCTCAATTCCATATTTTGTAATATAAGTGATATCCTCAATCCTATATATGTTGAAAAAGTCATGGGTGTCTCATTGCTAACTATCGATTGGCCTTTCAAAGAGATTTCATATTTTTAATTTTGAAACAATATTCTCATAAATCATTAAAAATAATGGTTTATTAATAAATTAATAGAGTTCATAGGAAAAAGTAACTCCAAGAGGTCTCAAGCTACAACTCCTTCAAATCAAACACCTTCCATAACTCAAAGGAATAATGGGAAAGGAAGTCAAAGCATTGTAATATAATCATCTAGATCTTCAAGATCTAATAATGGGGATGACAAGGACACCATATCAAAACCACATAGTAAAATATGTGAAGAGAGTCATGTTGTGGTAGGAATGATATAAACTAAGAAATGTATCATTTTACTATATTCCTCCCATTTCGAGGATCCTTATATATTGATTCCTAATACCACTAAACAATATCTTTCTTCTAATTAAAGATTAGCTCAGTAAGTATTTATTTATAATTTTGAAGTACTAATATATATAATTCCATGTACTTCACCTCCTCTAAAATTTTCATCTTTGAAGCCACCTACACCACCACCTTCAAGTACTTAGGCTGGCACTAGTTTTAGCCAAAGGTCATTTCAATGGATGAAACCAATGTTGAATAAAATAATGAAGGTGGTGGAGGGATAAATCCCATATTTTGATGTAGTTACTAATCTCCTTAAGACTTATCCTCATAAAAAGTTGAATAACACATCAAGTATAGTCATAGACTCATTGGGGGTTTGATTTGTGCATATTTTAGAGATAAATGTTGATATGAATGAGGAGGATATGACTACAACCGATTATACTATGATAAGATTATATCTTGGAGAATAAAATTAGAAGAGTGATTTTCATAATCTATGATAAATAATAGAAAGGATGATCAGGGGATATGAGTAGGATGAACTTATTGAATAGTAATTTAAAGATCAATTGAAACCATTAGCTAGGTATGTTAACTATATTCTCAATCTTGTTGATGTGCTAACAGCTCCTCAAGTGGATTCCCCTTCACATATTCCTAAAATCAGTAATGATGTCATATCCACCATAAACAAATATAACACATATAAACAATCTTGAAGCTTAGGTGCAGGGGTTACTCTAAAATGGCATGAAATATATCAAAGAGTAAATTACATAGAGAAATTAATAATGTGGTATCAATATAAATCAGTAGATCAAAGCCCATGACATTGAGTTGAATTCCTAGGATAATGTAAAGGGTGATGTTTGATATATGATTCAAATTTAAATTTATGTGATGGTTAAATCCAGAATCTTGGACAATGTTTAAGATGATACCTACTTCAAATTTTAAGAATGCATCCTCGAAAATATTTAACTTTAGAATTATGCTATAGGTTAATTTTTACAAGTTCAAATTAAAAGAGAAAATAATAAACATCTCTCTTCTAAATCAGGGTAAATACATCATAATATATTTTAAGAGTATTAAATTAATTATTTTACCTTGGACAATGTAAAGTATCAATTCAAAAAATGATTAAGAATTGTTGTTACAAAAAATATTTTAATATTGGTTAAATGACTATACTCAATGAGGTCAATGTTTCACTTGATTAAATTAATAATTAAATAACTAATCTCTTGGAATTTTGAATTTCCATTTTGATAGTATATAAAATATACATGACATGATGCAACAATATATGAGTGCCTAAGGGGATCACCATTGTAGAAGCAATGAAGAAGTTCATAAAATTTAAGGTTACCTAGGGTATAGAAAGTGTTAGAAGATTATCCCATTTTTCCAAGTTGCTAAACCCAAATTGTGACCCCAAAGAAAATATAATTAGATGTTGTTAGTTTCCCTTCTATTTTTATTAGTTTTGTATTTTAGGAAAAATAATTTTCCATTTTATATAAATAAAAAAATTTGTATAAAAGAATACTACAAAAATAGGAATTCTAAGTGTCACATAGAATGTGAGAACTTAATGCATTCCCTATTCTCTCTATAAACAGGGTAAACAACAATTGTAAAACAATTTTTTATCCCCCTTACAAATTTTCTTGAAATAAATTACAAAATAAAAATTATTCATTCTTCAATCTGAGAACACGAGGGAAATTCCATAACTTTAGGTCTTGGTTTTTCTTTGTGTATGTGTATTTTAACTATGTTAATGCATATCTCTTCACTCCAATGATTCTTGTGTTAGTCTAAAATAATCATATTATTTTTTTAAAATTATTTCTTGTCACTTTTTTGAAGAAATATTTGTTTGCATATCCTTGCATGAATTTCATCTTCCTCTATTTTATTTTATATTTTTGTTGAAACTAATGAAACCCAACACCCTATTCAACATTTATATATTGTAAATTGGTTTAGATTATCTTTTGATTTTATAAAATAAATGGAACCTCTCCCAATAATAAATGAGAGAATTTTGTCTCCTTCACTATTGGGAAATTCCCTATTTTTCACCACTTATAAATATTTCACCAATAAATTTGTTGTGTTAGCTAACATTATTCCTATTTGTACCACATATTTTCCAATTTAACAAGTTATAAAATTCCAGTAAAGGCTACCATTACACAACCTATTATTTCTTCAATTTTTATCAACATTATAAAAATACTTCCATTTGATGTTTTGTAAATTACCTCCCAAACCTCAAGGTTTGAGAACTTCTATTTTAAATCATTTTTTTTAAATTATATACTATAGAGTCATGCTTTAACTCATTTAATATTTGTAATTCCCTCAAGCACTCTAAGAACATCCCTTCTGGTCACCATCATTAATTAATCTCCTAGTTTCATAATACACATAACCCATAGCCCATGTTAGGATAGGGTTTTCATAAAGAGGATAGTTGATCCATCATTCCATACATCTGCCCTTACCACATATCAAATATCACCTACCTCACTTAATCCTTTAGCACTGATGCCACCTCCATAATCCACTTCATCCATTGACATTTCATCGCCTGAGTCAATGTCCTCTATTGGGACAATATTGACATTATCGTGAATGTGAAAAGTATAAACATAGAAAATATCAAAGTATATTATGGTTATTTTTGAAGACCCCAAACCTAACCTATAATTTTAAGAAAAAATGAGCAAATTTAAAAGGGTCAGAGGGTGAAATATTTATATAAATGTTAAATAGAATAGATTCCAAAGAGATGAATAAATATTAATGTTAACTAAGAAATGGAAAATGAAAAATCGATAATATGATGAATTTAAAGAAGATCCAATCTCTATATTTGATTTTATTGGTGGAGTTCTTAGGAAAATGTTTCGTGGTCTATAACAAGCCAATAAGTGATTGAAATATCAACCTAGGGTGGAAGAAACTTGAGATATAATGTAAATAATACAAAATAAAATAGAGACCCTCAATTATCTTATATTTTATATAAATAAATGTAGGGTTGATTCCATATAATAATGGGTCAATGTGATGAATTTCAATGAATCGTTGAGGGTCATAAATATCAAAATATAGCATTGAGAATGTAGGAATAGATAATTCATACCTTTATATGAACCTATTTCCACTAAAGGATATAAATTTAGATCAAAACAATGTATGGAGTAAAATAAATGATCTCATAGAGTTGCATAATAAGATGAAAGCACTGGTCACATAGTTAACAATCCAAGAGAAGAAGGCAATTGAACGATTGGGATATATGCTCATCCCTACTATATACAAAAACACATGATCAAGTGGTAAATCAAACATATTTTGACAACTAAATCCAATCATACATCATGTATTTTAGATCAATCCTTGATGACACTACTCATGAAAGTGGTGATAAAGTCATTCACTTGATTACATTTAACAATCAAAATGTGGACCAAGTCTACACGCTCAATGAATATTTATAGTTAACGTTAATTTTGAATTCAAAAAAAAAAAAAAAAAACATGCTTGATAACATATATAAGATATAAAGATAAAGGAAACATTTAAGAGATATGATGCAGAAAAAGAGGCCAAACTTTCAAAAGCCATAACTTTTGACTCATAGCTCCGTTTGAGCCCATATTTATGCAAAAATGAATGACTCAAAATTAAATGTATCTATAACCCTCCTGTCTAGTTATGGGACATTTTAAATATTTTTTGAGGGCATGTGACCATCTAAGGGTCCAATTGTTAAATTTAATATTATTATTTGTTTTTTTTCTCTAAATTTAGAAATTTTATATTTTTTTAATCAGACTTTGAATTTAGTTTATATTCATCTTTTAGTTTAATTTTAGTGGTTCATTTAGTTTTATAAATTTTAGAGTTGAGTGTGCTTGAATTCAAAACTTACTGAAAATTGTAGCTTCTAAAAATAGTATGTCTAGTTTTATTTATTTATAGAGCTCCAAATTTGACATGTCAACCTAAATTATAGGTTGAGGCTTATTTATGCATGGTTTTTAATTATTGAAATTATTCAATATGAATCAATACATCTTATTTTTTTAGAAGCTTTGTTTATTAAAGTTGTATTGTCTTGATAGTATTCGGTAGGAGAAGTTGGCTTCCCACACAAGAGTCCAATCATTATTGGCTCAATTATTAATAATTTGTCCTATACTTTATTAAACATATTGATAAATAGTCTAGTTAGATTTGTGTTCTCTAAATATATCTATATTCTAGTCTCCATACGTGCACCATTGATTTATATTTAAATTGTAACTATAGTTGTGTCTTCTTTTACAAATGTGAAAAGTTTAACTATAGTATTCTCTTTGCCAACAACAAGTTTTACATTGAATTCAACTCTTAATTTTAGTACAAATAACCAAAGAAAATTAACCAGAGTCTCATCTACTTTAATTCCAATTAAAACCAACACTTATACTAAGATACCAAAAATTATCCTATTTTCTTAATTTTGGTGTTATATATTTATAAAATATAATGTTGTATATCAATAAATATTTTTTACATGCAAATCCTATCAGATAAATTAAGATATATTTTATTTTTAGACATTATAACATGACATTATCTCTTAATACGAGGTTGTGCCCATACAAATCCTACATATACATGAATCTTATTCATTGTAAAGAGAGAATATATATTTTTTAATTAATGGAAGAAAGAAAGTTCTATATCTATTTATGAGTTTGTGTTAATTTTTTTTCTTCTCCATATTTATTTGCTTTGATTGAATAATTTATAATAAGTTGGCATTAATCTATGAAGTTTATGCATTTGTTTTATTTTAGTGATTATAGTGAGCCTTATGTTAGTCTTATTATATTTAGGATTATAAGTCATGTTTACATCTTGTTATTAATTTTAATATGCTTAGGAAATTTTTTACTCAAAGTTTCTTATGATTATAATCACAATGTCATTTTTTAGTCAACTACTTAGACTCCTCACTATGTTTTTATACTCTATGTTGTCTACTAACTCATAATAGATATTAGGTAATATGCTTAGTATAATAAGTCAACATTTAAGGGTTTATTATTTATTATTAGTAATATATCCCTTTCATTTATGCCATACCCTTTATTCCCATTTTGTATTTTTTTCCGATCCACCATAGTTTAGAATATTTAATCCACTATAGGTTAAAAATTAAAATATTTAAGATATACGATAGAGATTAGTTACACATGGACCATCCAATGTACATAACTACTATTCCATCATGTGGTTATTTATAAAACTAAATTTCTTCAACTAGTGCATTGGAGTAATTAGTAACTATTCTTAACATGAAAAGGCCTTACCCATTAAAGGTATTATTGTGAATAAAATGTAAATCAACATAATTGAAATTTCTTCTATAAGGATGGCCCATAATTCTCCAACATTAAGCTCAACTAATTTTCCATATAATGGATTCACCATAAAGATTAACAAGGTCCAACTCAGATTTGGGTCTATTATTATCACCTTTATAGACTCATTAAATACCAAGATCATATAGAGGTGTCCCTATGAGATCCATAAGTTAATGAAGCTCACCAATTCAATGGAATCAAAACCCATTTTAAATCATGAATTGGATATTTGGATCTTCCACTAATTCCCCTAATTCCATCCATGATTTTCCAACGAATATTAAGAGGTTCCTTCCTTTTTTATTCCTTTATGATGGATGAACACTATATAAAGATATTAAAACTTTAAAATACTATTATATACTAATGAATGTAATCCACAAAGATGTGGCATGTACACTAGTCCTTTTCACTCTACAATATCTTGTTTATGAATTGTTCTTGAATACTCAAGAAAACATGATAACCACATGGACCCAATGTAAGGATACATTTCTTTTGAAACTTTTTGAAAAATTACTAATACTAGTGTTGTGTATTATCATTTTGATAGAATGAAAATAGATCCATCTGATTTAATCAAAACAATAAATGTAAGATTCTTAAATATATACGACCAAACTATATTATCTATATATGCCTATTGTTGCATTGGCCCTATAATTGTGCATGAATCTCTTAAATTAAATGACTTTAGTGTTTTTACATAGAGCCAAACATATCAATACTCTATCGAATGCCTGTGTTGAAGCCAATAATTTTGATCATCAACTTAATACTCAATGATTTAAGAATTTATGTATACCCAACATCAATACAAACTTTTAAGGCTTAAATCTAATTTGAAATTATAATCATAATGTAATGTCTAATAATACAAATATGGTCTTTAATGAGTTGTATTTGGCCCACATTCTACCAAACCAAAATTTAACATTATTGAATAATTATATCCGCACACCTAACCCACATAATCAAAACCAAATATTAGTGCTAATTATTTTATTGGTTTTAGGAAATTAGGTGTTTAATTTCAAAATAATAAATAGGTTTGAGAAATGTAAATTAGTGAATAATATACTTTAATTAACCTATTAATTTGTGTAAATAGATAGTGATCTTGACTCTTCCAAATATAGCAATAAGTGAGATAAAATAGAACTTAGCTTATTTTGGTTGATCTAGATTGAGACAAGGCCTGATAGTGGAGTAGGAATGGAAAACAAGATGGAACAGGATCCTAACATTCATTTTTGAGCTAGATACGAGTGTCAAAAGTAGATACCCTACTATCTAACATTGTAGTCATATTCTAGCATTGTTGTCCTAAGGCTAAAAGATTTTTGGGTTCTATTCAGCAAGCATGTGTTAACATGTTTATGAATTTTTGAGGCTTGGAAGCCTGTAGATCTCACTATGTGTCTGAATTAGTCTTCAAAATCCTTAAGAGCTCTTTGTGATTAAACTTGAATAAAAAATTAAGAAAGATATAGAAGGGGTTAGTGTGTAAAGGATATGCTAGATGTACTTCACATTCTTTGTGTGGGCACACTGCCTACATACCAATACTCTGAAGAGGTATCAAGATAATGTAGTTCTCCCACTGAAGTGCTTGGTACAATCATGTGTGATGTATACAACTAGATGAAAAATGAGATGTACATTGGATGACTAAGGACTGGTATGAGTTCTTGAATACGCTTTAAATACTCTCAAAAAGATGTATGTAGAGAATAGGGAAGAGTTCTTGAGTGTACTTGCTTGTATTCTTTCTTATTTTCTGTAATTGAGTGCTAACCCTTCTAAATAGACTTTTAATGGCCTTTTATATGGTCATTAATGATCATTGGTTAGATCAAATTGTATTAGGATGATAGGGAAAAAATAAGGATTTATGAAAATTTGACCATTTGAGGTAAAAATTGACTTGGACAACAATGTCAAAAATAGGACATCATGTGGTCTAGCCCTCATGTCTAATTTAGGAATTGTTTTCCTAATCAGATAATACCTAGGGGATAGATTTAGGCCTAAAAGGGCTGCCTAGGTTTGAAAGAGCTAAGTTTAAAAGGCTACGAATGACTATAAATTAGTGAAATAATAGCCTAGAAGGGTTGTGTGAATAAGAAAGAGGACCTATGGATTGGGTGTCATTAGCCATGCCTAAGTCATCTAATTTTGCATTTGACATGAATAAATTCACCCCACTTTTATTATAGTGATGTAACAAAGCGGAATACTAGGATAAAGGAAAGTGAAGAGCATACCTAAACTTACCTATGAGGGAGAAACTCATGAAAGTGTGTGATGCTAGATATGCATAGAGAGACCACACTTTGAAGTGTGAATTTATAAATAAAATCATAGAGTAGATTAGTTATTACTAGATATGCTATATCTAAAATAAGAATGAATAAAAGATGAGTAACAGGTAGAGAAAGGAATGAATACAACTTACCAAGCATGTGAACCAATATAAAACCTATTATGATGCTATATTATGTTAGATTATGGTGAGTATGTGTTGAATGAAGAGTAATATCATGAACAAAGCTGAGTGCTCAATTCCCTAAAAATGGTTCAAGAATGCAAAGGTTGGCCATTTAGCTCCATCATCACCAACTAAGTGAAGTTAATGAATCATACATGTGCTAATTGATGTGTGGAATGTGTGTCCAATCCCTTTAGATAGGTGGCTCAATAATACAAAGGCTGGCCCTTTGGCTCCATCATTGCCCCATTAAGTGAATCTATGAAGTGATATCAATATAGAATAGATGTCATATAAAATGGCTCATAGATCTTATGGATTTGATGAAAATATGATAATGTGGTGTGAATATCTTGAATGTATGCTAGACACTAGGCCACTCTTATCCATTTCAAAAGATGGAGGTTAGGCTTGTATGAAAGCCACTCTAAAAATAATGTACTAGGTTTATATCAAAGCCAAATTGGGAACTTGAGTACTAAAAAGGTTAATCTTGTATGACATTTTAAATTAAAAAAGATGCAAAATTCTTAAAAATTGAGAAAGGTACACAAATGCTAAGAATGCCTAGAATAAACTAAACTCAAAAATAAAATAAGATCAATGTGCTATGCACATTACCCCTAATCAATAATGTCTAGAACATGGATTTTGATCTATAAGTTATGTCAACCTCCCAATCTAAACTAAAATTGAGAACTATCATGATACATAGGATAACCCACTATATTTGAGAAAATTGTATTGAAACAACTAAATCTGACTGATTTGTAAGTACAAAAACTATCCCTGAATTGAAATTTTAACCTATTTATAGAAAACTTGAGTGTTTTTATGCATATATAGGAAGACCAAAATGTGTATACCCATATGTTTGGTGTTAATGTCCATTTATATCACTATTATTCAATGTGAAAATTTGTTATTGATCTGGAACTATCACTATTTTTCTACTCTATTTTGACCAATTTGACCTCTAGATTTTATACTGAGTGGTTTGAATGCTATTATTTTTACTATTAGGAGCTATTTTTTTTGAAAAAAACCATTGTTTGATGCCTCCTCTTCTAAGGGTAGGAATGATGAACCTATAATGACTACCCTCAGAATAAAAGAGTAATACAAGTGTGTTAAGGTATATAGATAGCATTTGATATTTAACACTGAGTTTCAAGATATATCAATGTTTGTATTGATAGTTTTTCCATCAATAGGGGTATGCATAGATAGATATAACAATGTGAAAGCATGTGTAAAGTACTAAACTAAAAATGTTACATATTAGTTGTTATTTGGAGGGATGGAGCATGATGTCCATCATGGCATCTAAGAAAGCAATGGAAATACATGATATGGATCATGGCATTATACACATTAAAAGTAAACAAGTAAAAAAGAAATAAATACACAAAGATGGCCAAGGGTCCACACAAACAAGGGACATAGGCACATGTCACTCAAATTGGGAAAAAATCATGGAAAGCATGTTTAAATACCACATATACATACAAGTGAAATAAGTAAATTTAGAACAAGGGCCAAAAGCATATGGAAGAGTACACACAAAGGAGATTGGTAGGTGTCCTGAGGCACAAATATAAATATAAGTAAAGGAAATTGGTGAATTTCCTAAGGTAGAAGCAAGAGACAAACTAGAATTGAAAATACAATCACACAAACTACACTAAGAAAACATAGAAAGCATGTAATAGTTGGAAAGATACAATCACATTGGACTAATCAAAGCAAATCTTAAAGTATGCATAACATGTGTAATACAAAACTAGGTATATGATAAAAGATACACAAGTGTTAAATAATAGTGAAATGCCAATATAATATTCTCTGTAAGGTATAATGTAATATACATCAACATGATAACTCAAAGTGTGTAGTGTAGGAATGGCATAACTTGGATGGTGTAGTCAGGTATAACATTCCCACAATGGGTATGTATATCAATATGTGTCTTGATTATAGATGTAGGAGTTCCACCTCAGTGGGTAGAATAAAGTAGTCAAAGAGATGGATATCACTACACACACTCAAAGAATATCAAGTGAAGCATGGTAATGTAAAAAATTGACATACAATAGCATGAAACAACAAATGTAAGTCCTAGCATGATAATATAAATGTAAATCATGGATGATGCATACAAGCAAAGAATTTTTGGTATTTTTGATATGTTTTGAATTTTTGTATTGTTTTAATATTTTGATATAACCTATGTAGAGGAAAAATTGGGAAGAAACAATACTAATTAATGAGTCTCAGATGAGACTCCCTATCATGGTTCCCTGTATCGAACAACTAAATCATGCATGATCATGAGGCATGGGTGTATGTCTAAGATTTTGAAGCTAAAAGCTATGTATGTTTTAATTTCTCTAGAATATTTGAAGTAGAAGATGAATGTGGGGTATCCCTATAACTTTGAGAAGTGGATGCAATTATAGGGCTCTTAGGGACCCATCTAGAAGTAGAATGGGCTCTTTGAATAGGTGCTATCTATGTATTTTTATGAGACCTTAATGTAACTACTATAGGTGCGACTATTATCACTAGAAGCTATCTATAATCTTGAAACTATGGGGCTATATGAGCCCTCTATACTGTTGATGGATGTCACAACTATGGCTGGATCGAAAGTGGAATCAGAACTAAAACCAGAGGAGAATTTAAAATTGGTGGAGGAATTAGCGTTGGTGATTAGAAGCTGGTAAATGGCTTTGAAGTGGGGAATGGTGACTCATAAGGAACTCCACAAATTTTGATAACTTTATTAGTGTGAATGAACTTCATACATCTACGAAATGTAGAAGGTACTACCCTATGTTTTTGAATCCATGGTCAACCAAGTAGTATGTCAAAAAGTCTTGTACTAGGAACTACAGTGAATGGTGTAGCCACATATATAGGACAAACCTATAATGTAATTACTATCTCACCTAATAAAATCTAGATATGACCATTGAAACCATTGATAACTATGTCTTTTGGAGTGGTATCCTTCTCTGAATAACCCAAATGCCAAAGTAGTGTGAAGGTGCACATGTTAAGACTGGAACCATTATCAATGAGTACACTATGAATAGGTTGATTATGAATATGTGATTTGATAAAAATTGCATTATACCTATATTATCCTCCATAATCCCCAGATCTAAAAGAAGATATCAAAGTCTTGGCTGGAACTCTAGACTCATACACACTAATCATACCTCTCAATGGATGTGCTTCAACTAAAGGTGCCTCATATGTATTTGGTGGAGGATGCGTATGGAATCTATGATGAATACCTAATGTGTCCTCTTTCTCTTGTTTTGAATGTTGTGGAAATACATCTAAAAATAGTTTTAAATATTTATCTTATGTTGGATTTGTCTTTGGAGGCTCAACTAAAGTGCTCAGATCAAGTAGATTATCATCTATCAAGTCTTATATATTAAGTCATAGATTTATCCATGTACTTGTGGTGTGGCCTGGTGCCCTGAAAACACCATAAAATACATGCTGATCATATCCCTATGGAAGAGGCTTTACTAGGTAGGCTTCCTAGATAGGAGGGAGAGTGATGATATTACATTCCAATAACTATTATAAAACCCTAGCTGGAGAAACTTGTAGATTTATAAAAGCATGATGAGGAGGTGATGATAAAACCACATGTTGATGGGGCTCTAAATTTGCATTAACTATTGGTTGATTTTAGTTCTTATTTTCACTAATGAGACTTTGATATTGCTCTTGTTGGTTGTGTTTGAGATACTTGAATACTTAAGTTTGCCCATTGAAATTATCTTGACTTCTCTTCCCTTAAGTGTATGACATAATTTAATGAAGGAAGATAAACTTTTGAACATAATAGATTCATGAAATGATAGTATAAGGTGCTATTTGAAGATGTCTTTTAGCTCTTGATTAGTCATGGGGCTAGTTAATTTAGCTAGAATAGTCTTGTATCAAAGAACATAATCTTTGAGGGGCTTATTTAACCTTTGTTTTTGCTATGTAATCTATGAATATGAAACCTTGTCATCAATATTGATACTGAAATGTGCTAGGAATATGTCTACTAAAGGATTTAAGGCTATGATCAACTAACTTAATAGACTTTAAAACCATTGTAAAGAATAATCCTTTAGGTTTTGTGGAAATAGTTTGGTAAGTAACCAATAATTGGGTATATAATCCAAACATGTTACATGAAAATATCTCAAATGTGTCTTTGTATCACCCTTACCATCATATAGAGTGAGCTTGGGTTGAACAAAAATTGGTGTTAAGGGTGTATAAGCAATGTTATGTGCCAATGGTGTATGCGGTAGAGCAAAAGAATCCAATGCCTATGTAGGTCTAGAAACACCTTGATCAAGATGTTGCACCTTGGATTGAAGAGATCTTATCTCTTGCACAAGGGCTACCACATTAGGACATAGGGATGTACTAGTTATAGATGGTAGTATAGAAGAAATCTGGGCTGCTATAGGGGTGGTTGAGACATAGTTGTCCACATAGTGTCATTTACAATTGGCTTCTCTGAATGAATAGAAGACTCAACTTGCATATCCTTTTTGATTTCCATGATAGATTGTAAAATTAGTGTATGATCTTTAGGTTTCTCCTTAATTCTTTCTCTAAAATTTTGTAAAACTAAATATTTGTTGATAACTAATTCATTATCAATAATACGTGGAAGTGGATCAATAGTCCAATGTGGTGTAGTAGGAGAATTAGTGTATACATCATCATTGGTATTTTCATACTACTTATGATTAGAGTTATCCTCATAAAAAATTGTATAATTTGGATGTGTAGAAACTATAATAGGAATATGATTTAGTTGTTTATCCACTATAAATGGTGAAGCTGAAGGAATCAAAGTGAATTTAGGGAGATTACCACTAAATCTTTCACTTCATCTTGAAAAAAGAGACATAAGAACTTAGGTGCAATAAAGAAAACAACTTGGATAATAATAGAAAAGATTAATCTGATATAGTATAAACAAGGAACTGGGATATGCATAGAAAGGACACAAATCTTCAAAACATGTAAGGTGATACCACAAGAAGTAAATAGGTGGTAGAACATGAAACTAAATATTTTTTGGAAATAATTTTGCAAAATACTATGAATTTTTAATGTTGAAATTGATTTTCTTAGTTTAATATGCAACTAAAATTTTAGAAAATGATTTGAAAAGTATTGGGAGTTTAGTTGATGTAACTATGGTTTCGAATAAATTTTTTCAAAGTTAATTTAATAATTTTAAAAATTCAGAGAAATTTGTAGAATTTTGCTTGAAAATTTTAGAAATAAAATATAAAATATTTCTAAAATTAGCAATATATTTTTCCTAGTGTTTTGAATATGTTTGTATGTAAATAAGACCTAGTATGTGCAAACTAGGGTTTAAACAAAATATATGATTTATTTTCAATGAATTATTAGAATTTTTTATTTTTAAATTTAGGAAAAATCAAGAAATTATGACAAAAAATTAGATATAATTATCCCTAGGGGTTCTTTGATTTTTATGCAAAAAAAATGAAGTAAGTTAGGTTCACTAAATATTTTATTGCTTTTAGGAAATTAGTTGTTTAATTCCTAAATAAAAAATGGGTTTGAACAATGTAAATGAGTGAATAATATGCTTTAATTAACCTACTAATTTGAGTAAATAGATAATATTTTTACCTTTTCTAAATATAGCAAGAAGTGAGAGAAAATATAACTTCGCTTATTTTGGTTGATCCAAATTGAGATAGGGCCTAATACTAAAGGAGTAGGACTAGAAAATAGGCTAAAATAGGTTCTTGAAAATCATTTATGGGTTGGATAGGAGCATCAAAAGTGGACACCCTAATGTCTGGTGATATAGTCCTATTCTGGCACTATTGTCTTGCGGTTGAAATCTTTTTGGGTTTTATTTGGTAGGCCTATATTACCCTGTCTATGAATTTTTAAGGCCTAGAAGCCTAGATAGCTCATTGTGTGTCTGATTTATTGTTCAAAACCCTTTAGATATCTTTTTATTTAAACTTGAATGTAAATTTAGGAAAAAAATAAGGGGTTAGTGTGTAAAGGATACGTTGGATACACTTCACACCCCATCTATGGGCATGTTGCCTACATACCAATACTCCAAAAGGAAGCAAGCTAATGTAGTTCTGCCATTCAAGTGCTTGGTGCAATTGTGTGTGATGTATGCAATTATATGTGGAACTAGATGTACTTTGGATGATAAGGGATTAGTATGAGTGCTTGAATAGGCTTGAAATACTCTTAGAAGGTTGTATGTAGTGAATATGAAAGAGTGCTTGAGTGTACTTGTATTATTGCTTCTTTCTTGTAAATGAGTGCCTACCCTTCTAACTGGACTTTGAACAAACTTTTATAGGGTAATTAATGATCATGGGTTAAATGAAATTGTATTAGGCTATCAGATAAAAATATAAAGATTTGATAAATTCTAACTGTAAGAGGTAAAAATGCACTTAGACAACAATGCCAAAAATCAGACATCTTGGGTTCCAATGCTCCTATCCAATTTGGGTGCTATGGTCCTAAGGGGATAAGACCTAGGGGGATATATTTGGGCCTGAAAGGGCTACTTGGGTTTGAAACAGTTAAGTCTAGAAGGCTACAGATGACTAGGAATTAGTGAAATAATAGCCTAGAAGGGTTGTGTGAGCAAGAAAAAGGACATATGGATTGGGTGTCATTAGCGATGCCTACGTCATGAAATTTTAGATTTTACATGACTACTCTAGTCAACACCTCAAAGACACAAGGTATAAATTCTAATTCCAACAAGGTAGAGTTATGATTCATTCAACACATGGTCACAAAACATAAAATGAGATCCTTAATATGGATAGATTATTGAAAAACATAATAGTGTAAATAATCAATAATATTTTAACATTAAAAATATATAAATGACTATTGAATATGTTAAAAAAATAACATAGAGCCATCAACCAATAAGTAGCCTTGAATAAACATTTGGGAAGTGGCATTGCCCAACTAGTGTAGAATTCATAGTACCCTTGAACATAGTGAGTCAGGTTTAATATAGACATATAATGCCTTTAAAATATTCTAAAATGAGATAAAGGGTATGAAATTATTCCAAATCATCCTGACTTATCCACTTTGAATATCACACCCAAATATTATAGTACAATAATACTATTTAAAACCTATGATTTCCCATTCCTAGTTGAAGATTAGAATGATACAGAAGATAATACACATGATATTCATGCTTATAAAAATAATAAAAAAAATAAACACATTTTTTATAAATAATAATCAACCACCTATCACCACTTCCACACCTAAAAAAATAATGCAGTAGCTTCTCTTGATATGATGGCATAAAATAATCTACCTCCCTAAAAATGAAATCATCATTACCAATATGTTGATGCATCTAACAAAAATGGATCCAATATAAATGAGGATATGCATAAGATCAAAATAAATATCACCCTTCATGAGTTATCTTAGATTATAACAACGAGATAAGTTTTATTGAAGTATCTATCCAATAAACCATCATTTTAAAAATCAAAGGTTATAAATATCAATATGGTTATTTATAAAGATAAAATCAAGAGCCATATTTATTTATAATTATCATAATATTTTAAAGAATTACATAATTTCTTAATTTATTCAGGGACATCAGCTAATGTGGTGCCCATTAGAATATTTAAGAAAGTAGGCTTAACCATAGACAAATATAAGAGAGTGGTGTTCCAATTACACACCTATTATCCCGATCATTGAAGAATTGCTAATTTTCAAAATTCATCTTGATTTTAAGCTATGTCAAAAAATACATTAAAATGATCATAATTGGTATTCCCAAGGCTTACAGGTTACTCTTATGTCATGGTTGGTGAAAACTATTGAATGGTTACATGGTTGCACAAAATTTTCACATATTTTGTTGCCTTATAATGAGTGATCAATAATATCTAAGTTTATGGAAATCTAAATATTAAATATTCAATCACATAATGACCAATCATATCTAATTTTATCTAAATAATCATATCAAAATGTGCCTTAAGAAAGGTCATTTTAAATTATGAGTTACCAAATTATAAATTTTTCATGAATTTGAAATAGGGATGTACATATTAAACCATCATAACAACATGTAATATCCCCATGACTCACCATGATTAAAAAACAAATACAAAGACAAACTATGGACATCATAACCATTGGGAAATTGGAAACACGAAAAATTGGGATTTACATGCCCCTATCCTTACAGAGACATCCTTATAAAAGTTGCCAAGTGAGGTAGTAACATTGTTTTATTTTAAAAAGCACAATCCAAGTTGAGTTAAACTCTGTGATGTCATTGTTTAAACATTATTATTGTTATGGTAGCTTATAAATGAGAAAGAGGGGATTGGACAATTTTAACAAGAATAAAGGATGAAGGTTCCGTTCAACTGATATATAAAATTAGTCTCAAATGCAATATATTAGTCAATTCTAAGGAACCATTTTCAAATTTTGTTTCAGGAACACATTCAATTGTCACTACTAAAAAATAAGGTTAAAATGCACAAAGGAAATGATAAGAGTTTTAAGGTTTGATCATTTAAGAGACAATGATGCAATATGTTTTGCAATGTGATAGGACTAATGATCTGCCTCATAACACATCACTATTATCCCCCACAATGCAATTTGAAATTTACTTTAAGATGAATTTAACGAAAAAAAACACATACCACTTTCGATCATGGCATAATTAAGAGGAAGACGAGGAAATAATTAAAACAACCAAGGCTAAATCATCTTAAATTACACAAAATTCATACAAAAGAGAAATGATATGCCCTTAATACAAGCCAATTATTGTATTTAACCTGACAAAAGTCATGATGTAGGAAAATAACATGGCTCATTTACTTCATTAACCATTAAATTATGATAAAAAAATTGAATCCAAGTTAGAACATCTAGGCATACTTAAGATTTCTTAAAATATATATCCATAAAGGTAGAAGTTGGTGTTATCAGATCTCATTTATAAAATACAATAAATAATAGCCCTATGAATGTTGTTACATTCCATTACATGAGACTGATATATTTCCAAATTACATAATTAGGGTAAGAATATAATGAGTCTTTTAATACCACCGTAACTAAGAAATTTTGTAGAGATAAATGTTAGCTTACCATGAATATATTCAAACCTTTTTTCCCATCAAGATATTAAAAAATACTACATTACTTATTAGATTATCATGACTGTATATAAAACTTTCTTTATTTAAAGATATTACAAAATATTATGTTACTTAATAGGAAGATTGAATACAATATAATTAGTAATTATAACTTGTGGCCCTGCCTCACGTTTCTAAGTTTGGGTACATCATTTACAAATGGAGGATTCCACAAGTGAAACATATAGCCTACAAAGGTGAGAAAATGGAGAAAGATCTTGAGGTTACTTGAACTTGTTTCCACACCTTTATCTATATGCTTAGGTTAGAGTGGGTGGTTATCTCCATTTTCTATTGATGGTGCCCCTGTACCTTGAATCTACCTTGGTTCTATTGAGAACCTCATTTGGGAATCCCTCTTTGGTCATAGTACAATTTTTTTTTATCATTGATGGGCTATCTACATAAACTGGGGTCATTTGTTGCCTCTTTTCATAAGTGTCTATAAAATATAATCACTAGACTCTTATCTAACTAGGGACAACATGTCTTGTAAAATGTTGACAACCACATGTAGGGCTTCAATAATTAGTGGTACTTAATTTATGAAGGGCTCAAATGGATCTATTTATCACATTAGAGGTTATATCTTTACTATGTTATCCCTTATATTGTCCACAATTTCTAGATTAGAAGGAGAATCGTGTCTTGAATACATGAAGCTAGCCAACATGTTTTCATGTACCATTCTATGTATATAAGAAGAGGTTAGTAAAAGATTAATCCAAATAAGAATTTATGAGATTCATACTCAAGTTATTATTTATAATATTATTATTTTAAGTATTAAAGATCATTAATCTTAGTCACATCAATTTTAGGTTTAACGATGACCATCCCACACATGACCTTGTCGATCTTTAGAATAGATTAATCATGGGCATGAATAGTAGATATTTCTAAATGATACTTAATTTAATCCCTCTTGAAAGGTTTCCAACATCAACTAATATATTTATCTCTTTAAATTATTATATTTATTTATGAAAAAAAAGTTTTTAGTAAGAAATTTAAAAAATAAAATGTTTTAATTAAAATAAAACAATATAAAAAGGTATTTTATAAATAAAATAAAGTAAAGTAGGGGAAAATCATGAAGATAAGTTCAACATGAGATTATGTTCTAACCGTTGGATAAGGTGACGCTCATCATCTATTTGTT
Organism: Torreya grandis; assembly: GCA_037957365.1. Lineage (NCBI taxonomy): Eukaryota > Viridiplantae > Streptophyta > Pinopsida > Cupressales > Taxaceae > Torreya > Torreya grandis. Next base: position 103,664 of record JARHVA010004733.1, on the reverse strand, counting down.
GAAAACCTTAAAATTTTTGTAGTAAGTTTTATCAATCTTAAAAATAGTCTATTTGGCCTCATTTTCTCATTTTCATATTAGGTTTTGAATTTTATTCATTTTTAAAAAATTGTAATAAGTTCTATCAATCTTAAAAATAGTCTATTTGGCCTCATTTTCTCACTTTCATATTAGGTTTTGAATTTAATTCATTTGCCTCTTTCATACGCTTCTTCCCTGCTTAACCATTAATTTTTTTTTAAGGGTTTAATTTCTTTCTGTCACGTGCATTTACAACTGAATATAATTTTTTTGCAGCTATTAATGATTATTTATATGTCCTTTTATGTTTTATTTTTTTTAAATTATATAAAACTTCATCACAGAAACCATGCAGGCTCGCAAACGGGAGAGCCTGTGTATTGTAAAAATTATTAGTAGTTTAATTTTGTTTCAGTGTCGTGCAATGTCCCATTAGAGCCACAATAAATGACGTTGATTCCTTCATGGCATAGGCCACGGTAGTCATGCTCCACCATAGAGCTTGCAACTCTCCACAGCCCTCGGCTCCCAAGTGCATATATCTCCGCCATCAAATAGGATGTCATTATTGTACGGCCGTGGACAAACGAGACATTACCACCATCGTAATCTCTAAAGTTTGGCGATGATAATGACATCCAATTAATTTTTTCGGTTATATATAGATTTTATTCCACTAAATTTATTTTTATCTCATGGATTTTTTTATAGTTATTTATCTTTGTTTCAAGATTACAAATTTAATTATTAAAACTTATTTTTGGTTGTTTTGAAAGATGGTTTTCTTTAGTTCAAAATTTTTTTGTATGAACACAAGTTAATTATTAAAATTTCATTTTCCTTAGTACCATGGATTGGGATTGATGCATATGACAAAGACCACTAGAGCATGTCGTTCAGGCGATTTGTCCATGTAGTATGGCCATGTGAGAATGTTGTTTTCATACCACCAAGACATCAAAGTACAAATTCATATCACTGCCAGATAGGGGTCAATCAATGTTATTGTGGTTTGATCTTCTACATATAGTGCACTCCTATTTATAGGGAGAACATCCACGATTTTACATAAACCGCACTCATATGGAGTTAATTAATATAGTTTAACACTTAACACACCTAATCTGGTACATGATATAAACGGGAGGAAAGCAAATAAACCCTTCTTTGGAAATATTTGTTATACAAAAATAGTACAAGGTTTCAATTTTAATTTCCAGTGACGTACATACATGGGTTATGTATCATCACTTTCACCCATATAAATTTACAATATTGTTGTTTCGTTATTAAATGGACGTGTTATTTTTTTAGACATTGATCTAACTTGACTATTGAGTTGGAAAACATCACTGCGTTTGTGTGTCCTACCATAGTTAGCTAGGATGTTAAAGAGTGAACGTTTGATTGATGGACAATTAGTTTATTTGGAATTAAAAAAATAGCTAAGTATTGAGCTTTAAAAGGTGAATTTGAATTAATTTATTATTAAATGTAAATGAATGGTTTTCATTATATTTATTAGGTTGAGGATGTTTCTTTTATTTTCATTTACTTTTTTAATTTAATAATTAAAAATAAATAAAAATTAGCACGTCCCAACAACATACACTTCAAATCTAAATTGAATTGCTTATCCATCTCATATCAAAGGTTTCAAAATGTGATAAGGTAACAATTTTTAGGAAAAATAAGTTTACTAACAAAGATAAAATTTAGCTTGGTTGAAATAATTTTTATAAAAACATTTATAATCTACATTCGATACAAGATAAGACTAATTTTCCAGAATTAAAAATAACTTAGCATAATTTTTAAAAGACTAGAAGATAGATTTTTTTTTTTTTTTTCAATTGCCACAATTAATTATGTGACCCAAGTATTTGATAAAAAGCAAAAGAGAGTCATTTTCAATTGACATATAATTAGGAATTCACAAAATCAACACATTCTAGAAAAGAATAGTACACTAATAAAGATCATATTCATTTTTTATAGTGAATGACAATAAGGCATGAAAATACACTTATGTAGTTAAAATATAACCAATTTCAAACCATTAAATTATATATGCTGTAAACTCCTATAAGTATTATCAAGATTTAGATTCATTTGAATGAAAATGTATCCTTTTAAGGTTCATTAACATTACATCAAATATTCATTTTTAAAGTGTTTGTTTATGGAAATAATAGTGATTAGACTATAAAAGCAATGTCCATAGGGTCCAATGTTTCCATCCATCCATTTATAGTTAACCATTGCTAAGGAAATATGTTTCCTTTACTAAATCTAACCAAATATATGAACTACAACTAGAAACTAAGATAATAATGGAGGTCATGGAAATCAATCCATCTAACAAAATCTTTCATTAAGGCATAAACACAAATCCATATTACTTAAAGTAAAATGTTTTAATAAGAAGAAATAATTAAAGTCCATTCCCTCTTATCTCTATAAATAAGATAATTGGCAATTGTAAAATAATTTTTTGATTCCTCTTATAAATTTTCTTGAAATAAACTAGAAAGAAACTTTGTGTTCATTATTCAATTTATTAACACGAGGGAAATTTTATAAATTTGGGTCTTTGGTTTTCTTTTTGGGTTTATATTTTTCTTATGTTAATGCATATCTCTTTACTCCAATGATTATTGTGCTAATCTCGAGTAATCATATTAATATTTTTAAATTCTTTTTGTCACTTTTTTAATGACATATTTACTTGACTATCCTTTCATGACCCTTCAACTTCCTTTATTTTATTTTGTATTTTGGTTGAAATTAATTCAACCCAACACCCTGTTCAATATTTAGATATTGTAAATAGACTTAGATTATATTTTGATTTAAAAAAAAAATTGAACTTCTTCTAATAATAAATGAGATAAATTTGTCTCTTTCACTATTATCAAATACCCTATTTGGCATCACTTCTATATATTTCACCCAAATTTTTTTTTCTTTAACTAACATTATCCCTATTTGTATCACATTCATTTTAGTTGAACAAGTTATAAAATTCCAATAAAGGCTACCATCACACAACCTATTGTTTCTTCAATTATTATCAACATTATACCAATAATTCTATCTAAAGTTTTATATTTTATTTCCAAACCTCAAGGTTTGAGTACTTGACTTCCCAATCATTTTTTTTTAAAAATTATCAACTAAAAAATAATGCTTCAACTCTTTTGATACTACCAATTCCCTAAGTTACTATAATAACATCCCTGATGGTCACCATCATTAATTACTCTCCTAGTTTCATAATATACATAACCCATAACCCATCTTAGGCTATGGTTTTCATAGAGAGGATAGTTGATCCATCATTCCATACATCTCCACTTACCTCATATCAAATATCACTTGCCTCACTTAACCCTTTAACACCCATGCCACCTCCACAATCCACATAATCCCTTGACATTTCATCCCCTAAGTCAATGCCCTCTATTGGAATAATCTTGACACTATAATGGTGTGAAAAATATAGATATAGAAACTGTCAAAGTATAATATGGTTATTATTAAAGACCCAAAAATTACTCTTAATTTTAAGAAAAAAATTAACTAATATAAAAGGGTTAGAAGGAGAAGTATTTCAAGAAATGGTAAATAGAATAGATTCCAAAGAGAGGAATAAGTCTTCATGTTAACCAAGAAATGGAAAATGAAACCTTGAGAATATAATTAATTTAAATAAGATCCAATATATATAGCTGATTCTATTGGTGAAGTTCTTAATAAATTATTTTGTTGTTTGAAATAAGCCAATAAGAGATTTAAATATCAGCATATGGTGGAGGCACCTTTATATATAGTAAAAAATATAATATAAAACATAGACCCTCAATGATCTTATATTTTATAAACACAAATTTACAGTGTTAGTGCCCAAAATTTCACTAAAGCAATTGAGCCCTTTTTATGTATAAATGCCTAATTTATAAATGCAAATTGAAATCATTTATGAGAATATTAAAAATGTTGTTCCAGTTGACTTAAATTAGGCTATTTAATTTAAATTCAAATTTGGTAGGAACAATTATGTAGGAATGTTATAAGATATTCCATGATGTTAGTTTAAATTTTTATATTAAGGTTTAGTCATATTTATTAACATGACCAAAAGTTATTCTAAAATTCATATTTGGTCATTTTTATATCCCATGGCCCTTGGTCCCCTTTATCTATTAACACGGTCTAACTAATGCTTGCTCTATTTGTTATAAACTTATCTCAAAGTCCTATCCTAAAGCTTCTATCGTATATAATAAAACCTTAGGATATGACTTTATATTAAATTCTCTATTCCCTAAACTCTAACATCATTATTTTAATTATTAACTTGGAGACAATCACAACCAACCTATCGGGTCAAAATCAAATGGTGCATGTAAACTTGGATAGATTTGATCGAATAGTGCATAAAAAAAGTCAATAATTCAATAATATTGATCAATGATATGCATTCACCTAGGTAGATATGATTGAAAGGTGCATGAATAATGTTGAAATGTCAAAGGTTCTAAGAGCTCCATAAGAGTGACAAGTGTCACCATCTTGGTAGTTTATCTGAAGATCCAACAGGAGGTGTAAGTTGAAAATTCTAGAACACCAAGATAAGCAAGGTGGTGACAAGGGTCACCATCGTGGGAACCCTATTAGAGATCTAATGGCTAATTAAGGTCAATAAGTCAAAAATCCTTCAAAAGGATGTGAGAAGGACAAGTGTCTTAGTCTTAGTGTGTGATCAATAAAATCAATGACATGAATAAGAGTAGATTTTTTAAAGAGTCTGGGTCAAATACATAGTAACATATGTCAGAACCATGATGAACTAGATATAGAACAATGGTTATCATTTCATTTTAGGTTAAAAATATTAATAGTGTGATATGAAGGAGGACATCCATAAAGGCAATAGCAAAAGTGAACACCATAAGATTTTGAATGCATATAAGAAACCCACGTGGACCTACATGGAAGCAAGGAGACACTTAGTGGCCTTTACATTTGAATTTACATGTTATAGGTAAAAGAGGTAAGGGTCACATAGATAGTAGCCATGTTACACATAGCCATACCATGTCAGACATCCCACATAGTATCAATAGAGACATGAAATAACATGCATCCACACTACAAATAGCTTACTCATGTGGGTAGTCAATGAATAAATAAAGTATAAGAAATTTTAGTGGATCACGGGCCCCAACTAGAAATGAGTTTGGTGGAAACTTGGATTTTGACTTGTAATTGAAAATGGTGGTGTAGAGTTCTTTAGGGGTACAAGGTATTGAAAATAAACATTAAAATTATATATTATAATTTGCTTTTAGCCTCCCACATCCCACATAAGGTATAAGGAAGTAATAGGGTCAAACTCTATCCATTCACTACACATTTGACATGGTTCAAAGTGTAATGTGCATCTCCATCTCTAGATCCCATGAACCAAGGAATTGAAATGAAAAAGTCAAAAATAAATAAATTTGTAATTTGCAGAAGGAGCCCCAAGGTCCCTAGGAAGTCTAAATAGGAAAATCAAAGGTGAAAAATGGAAGGTGTTGAAAATACAAATTGGAGAAACAAAGAAAGGAGGGGGGTATAAAGGTAAAATAACCTAAGTTATTGTATTTTATTTTTCTTTGCTTATCCAAGCACCTCCATGGGAGGGATATATTACAAGTCTACAAATCCAAGGTGGGCCACTCCAAAGAAGATAACTTGAATAGCCATGGATCCAAAATATTACCATGATATCATTGAAAGAGTAGGTTATTCCATATCTTGCATAAAGGGAAGATCAGTTGTCTAGGAGTTTTCAGTTGTGCATGTAAGTGGTCAAGGAAATCTTACAGTAGTTAAACATGAACATAGGAAGTTTGTTTCATGTCCACCATGAATTTTCACCTTATAGATCATGTAAAAATATTTTGAGTGTCAAAAGGAATAGTTTTTGAGATGGAAGCATCTTGGCAAAATTTTGAGGCCCACTTTGAAATTCTAAAAATTACAACCCATTGTCCCTGATTTGAAAATGGTGGAAAATGCATAAATAGAGGGATTCTCCTCTATTCATGGGTTATTGTTGGTTTTTCATTTTTCTCTAAGTCAAGAATATGCAAAAAAAATTGGGATCAACTGTTGTGTGTAGATCTTATCTCCCTTACTAAGGTGGTTGTAAGTGTACACCCATTAAAAAGATATGAGAGTATGTTTATGTCTTCCCTATCTAGCATGGAAAGATCTCAAGATGCTTGTCCCCATTTTAGTATTTTGAAACATTGGTGTATGTAATATTTTCCTTCAAGTTAATGGAAAATACTTGTGGTTCTTTATTGTAACATGTTGATGAAATACAATGAGATCTTTTACATGTTGTTATGATTGGATGTCTAGCTTTGTGCTTATTTATGGTTGTCATATTTGGCATAAATTTGGGTTATAAACCCCTTTTCTCATAGATATCTAGAAATATTTTGTTGAATACCTCATTAGGACACCCTAGCTTCATGAATTTAACAGGAAAAACTATTTGAGATTCTAGTTTTAGTGTATGTTCTAGGGTTTCAAGGGTCCTTTGGGCATTTTCTTTCTATCGGCACCAATTAATGAAAATATCTCCTTGTATTTTCCATGGCTTGCATTTTAATTTTCATATATAGTTGTAATAGGTGATGTCATGTATGTTGAAATAAACCCTATTGTTTGAAAAAATAGTTGTACACAACCCTTTTATATTATGAATAAGATGTCCTACCATGTCCTACCCTACAAATAATACACACTTGTTATATATCATAAGTGTTATTTATGTGTAAATACATAATATCTTACTTATATAACATGGGTTTGCATCTTGTGCTATTAAATATTAACATTGCAGTCTTCCATTTAGCCCTATTGTTGAAAATTATTTAGAATCAATATTCCAAGTACTTTTATATATGTCTTTAGTATCTTGTACGTGATCTAAAACATTTATTCATTCTATGTAACAACCCTTCCTGGGTGGATTAAATAATTTTGGCTATGTCCTAGTCATTTTTATGTGTCTTTGTGCCAAAAATCCCCATGGAGGTTGAATTTCATAATCTCTCCATGTGAGCAAGCAAGCCCATATGTCCTCTCACCTTGGTTGAGGCTAAGCTAGAAGTAGCAAGGAACTGACCATCCCCTTTTTTGGTATCTTTTAGTCATTTTCTACATTAAGTCCATTTTATGTGGCAAACCCTTGCTTGGATATAATGACATACTATTGGGGTTTTCATCTTTTATTTTCCATTTTCTTCAAGTGTGTAAGATCAAGTGATAAAGGTATACAATTAGGAACTAACACATTACTAGTGCCATCACTAAGGACTCTTATAGACAACTATAAGTATTTGATGTTTTGAGGTTCTCTATTGTTATTTTCTACATTTGGACTATCTTTCCTATCAAGCACCACATCAATCCACTAGGGATGTGATAGAAATTGAGAGATTTGAAAATTTGACATTTGTTATGTTTGTTACAAAGAGTTTTTAAAATTACATGTTCAAAGGTAATTTCTCCCAATTTGAACATATTTCTTAAAATTTCAGTGTTTTTACCTTATATCTAATCATTAAACTCATCAAGTATGTTTTCAAAATGTATGAAAATTATTGTGTTAACTGTTATAGTCTAGAATTTTGATTCTAGTGACAACTCTAATTTTATTACCTGGTTTCAAGAAAGATTAGTGCCTAGTTTGAATATCTTCATTTCAGCTTTGAGTGTTCTTTTTGTCTACAAAGATGGACGGATTGAGATCATCCTTTAAAGGGGACCCATCCACTTAAATTATCTTGCCCTTAAGTATTCATCAAATAAAAGGGTGATAAGTTTAGAGGCCTATTAAAGGGTAAATTTTAACTGCTAGATAATGTCTAGGCTGCCATGATTATGATAATCTTGAGGTTTTTGTTGAAGACCTAGTACTAATGAATTTCATAGATATTTTAGTCACTCATAACCATACATTCCTATTTATTTCCCAATTTCCTCTCAACTAGTTGAATCCCCTCCTAAGCTTCATTCATAGAGCCTCCTCATTCACCCCCTCACATCCCTTTGTTATTTGTTCTTGAACCTACAATTGAACCAATCATGAGGCATAGGGACCTAGATGAGAATGAACATCCTACATTTTGCATTTCTAGATTTAGGCATATTAATTTTTATGACATGGGAAGTTATCCTAATGAAGTTAAAAATTAAGTAAGGAAATGTCTTCCAAAATGTCAAGGGAATAATGGAGTGAGTGATGATCAACAGTTGATATCTATTTAAACTATCATTGAAGACTATGAGTTTGATCATGAGGATGTGTGTATTAATTTATCTATACATATGCTAAAATAACATGCATGAGAGTGGTTCAATTACCTTCCCCATATATGCATTTATTCATGAGAAAAAATGGATAATGTATTTAGAATTCAGTATGGTGATAGAGCTGATCCCAAATTTCTTTTGGCTATGTTTTAAAACATCAAGAATAATCCTAATGAGTGCGTGAAAGACTTCAACACATAGTTCAACAAATATAAGATGTGTCCACCCAAAAACATAAGGCCTAGTGATATAATGTGCTTGATAAAATATTGTGATGCCTTTGATAAGAATGTTGTGTTTTACTTATGAAACAACGCTACCATGAGCCTATTGTTGGCATTTAATATGGCCATCCGAATTGAGAATAACATAAAGGATGTGGTAAATACCATGAACAAGTGAGATGATTTGAAGTAGGTTAATCTAGAAAAAATATAATCCATGAATATAGCCAATCTTGAGGAGACTATTAAATCTTTGGCATCCACAATCAAACATATGTCCTACAAGATTTCTAGGATTGAGAAAAGGATACCTCATGTGTCAACCAGTCAAAAGAGGGCTCTAAATCTTAATCAAGTACAAAGGGGGCCTAATTTACATAATCATGATAATGATAGAGGGAAGAGGTCTACATGTGAAGAAAGATTAGATAGAAATCAGAATAAAGGGGCTAGAATAGAAGTGCATGATATATTGAATGCCAAAATGAATGCAGTAGGTTGTGACATTGATGTTGATTGGTGTGACAAGTGCTTCCTTTCACATCCTCCATGTGATACAACTTAAGTGATTGATGAAGATGTGGATGAATCTGAGTCTACATCATCCGGTGATGATATTATGATATTCAATTGTCAAAGCCCCCAAAGTAAGATATCTACCTCCATATAATTGATGAATGTTACTATTGTTGATTAGTTTTGAAGTACAATACAAAAGGTATTTGTCCCAACTTTAGAATTTTCTTGTGATGTTAATATGGCACAAGTATATGAATTATCTATTCATAATTTTAAGTTTTTAATATCAATGATGATTAAAAAATATGATGGAGAATTTTTTTTAGTGGATGATAGGTAGTTGATAATTAATGCACTAATTACCCAAGAGAAGGAATACAACTTGAGAATTAGGCAACTAGTTGTTGCTTCTCAAGACACTACCCCTATAAATCTAAACATAGGGGATGCAATTAAAGAACTAAAGAGAACTAAATTAGTCCCTAATTCCTCCAAACCAACACCTATTTTCCAAGTTATTAAGCCTATAGGTGCTCATAAGAATAAAGTAAATTTACTATCTAGTATTCCTAAGGGCATGAATGATGTTAAAAAAATCCACCTTTGAAGGTTGTTATTAAACATGCAAGTCCATCACAGCCTACTCCACTTCAAACCTTAAGATATTGCATCCCAGTTGAAGGTGTTGTTACCCTTCCTCCAAATACTCCTCTTCCTTAGTATATCATATGACATATGGTCCATGTGTTGAGCCAAAAGAAAATCACTATGATCCTTATTGAATTATTATAAATACATGATCATAAGAAGAGGGCTTTTGAATACATGTAATTTGGTCAAAAATCATCTATAAATGAAATTAATTTTCCCTAAATACCCAAAAAAAGTGATGAAGAATTTGAAGAGGTTATTGAACCTACTTTGGAGGTCTATTTAGGGATTGCATTATTTGAGATATAACTAAATGTGGATCTATTTTATACAACCCTGTTGATCAATGGTCTCATTTTCCATAATTTCATGTCTGATTCTAGTGCTTTTTATAATGTACTACCCTAGGGTGTCTTAAATGAACTCAGAGTTAAGATTACATTAGCCTTTGGAAAGTGTTAAACCATGGACTCATGAGAAGTTCCATTTTTTATACAAGCCAAGGGGTAGGTAGGAAAGTTGGCAGTGCATCTAGGTAAGTATTTGAATATAAATGTGGTAGCTGTGGACTACCCACCTAAGTGGGGGATGTTGTTGTTATGTAAATAGGCTGATAACATGGGTGGAAGTATAAAAATGGACCTTTCTTATGCCACCATTTCATTTGAGGGTAAGATGGTCAATATTTATAGATATTTGAAGATGCTACATGTAATGGAAGATCTAAACATTCTCAAACTTAAGTATTATACACAAACATTGTGTTTGCAAACTTCACTAAGAATGTTGACACTAAAAAATAGCCTATTATTCTTGTTGTTGAACATGATAGCAAAGGTGCAGTTTGGAAGGTGTGTTTTGATGAGGCTTGCTCAAATCCTAGAGATGGAGCAAGGGATATATGTTATGCCCTCAGTGGTAAGTGTTTCAAGTTTTATTTTTAGTTGTCCTTTGAGTGCACCAATAATAATACTGAGTATGAGGTAGTGTTTTTTGGTTTTTGGAGTGCCCACAAACATGGAATTAAAATATAGATTTCCATGGGTGATTTTGATCTAGTGGTAAATCAAGTCTACAATGTTTACACCACAAAAACTAAAAGGTTAAAATAATATCAAAATGTTGTCTGGTATTTTATTGATTTTTTTATGCATTCAACCTTTGTTATAATGATATAAATTTGCATGAAGAATTTGATAGACTTTTAGGCATAGGTGCTGAATTTAACATTACAAACACAAGACCTCATTGTCAGTATCAAGTGGAGGTACTTGTTAGGCCTTCAATCCCAGATAATGTTCTTCACTAGAAGTTTCTTGATAATGATGAAAAAATTAAGAGGTATTTAAATTGTGAAGCAGAGTTCCATGATCAGTTGATAGACTTGGAATCTATGGTTCAAGTTTGTGATGGAAAATAAACCTTATTTGGAAAGGACATTATCTAGCTAAAGAAAAACATGTTCCTTAGAGGATTGGTAAGCTTAGAAGTATCTTTTAATAGAGAAGATAGAATCAAGACTCAAGACTCATCTATTTCAAAGAACATGACTAAGTATAATTTGGGTTCTCATGAGAATCTAAAGAAGGTTTGGTTGGGTACTCACCTAAGTGAAGATGAGAAGCATGTTTACATGAAACTAATAAGAAAGTACTAAGATTATTTATCATAGTCTTATTTTTAGTTGAAATTATATAGGGAAGAATTTTTCCAACCTATCATCCCATTGTAGCCTGACAACAAGGCTTTTAGGCAAAAATAATGACCTATTAACCCCATCTTAGCCACTAAGATGTGCAATGAGTTAAAGAATATAAGGGATGGTGGTGTCATTCAACCCATTAGGTATTCATCATGGGTTACAAATTCAGTCCCTATGAGAAAGATAAATGGTTGCATCTGCTTGTGTGTGGATTTCTAAAATTTAAATAATGCTTCATGAAAAGATAATTTTTGCCTGCCCAATATGGAAAACCTATTTTAAAGTGTTAGTAGATTAGATATGTTATCCATATTAGATGGTTTCTTAGGATATACCCATGTTGTGGTGAAGGAATTAAAGAGACCCAAGACCACATTAATAATGCTTTGGGGCATGTATGTATATATGAGGATGCCTTTCAGGTTAATGAATATTGGTGAAATGTTTTAGTGAGCTATGGATGTTTCTTTTTCTAGGATGATTAACAAGTTTATTTTTGTGTATTAGGATGATATTAATATGTACTCCAATATTAGAGAAGAATGGTTGAAGCATCTATAGAAAGTGTTGATTAGATGTAGGGAGTCTAGAATTTCCCTCAATCCCATGAAATATCACTTCAAAGTAAAAAAGGCCAAGTTGGTTGGACATATAATGTCCACGAATGGTGTCATGATTGACCTTGAAAGGGTAGAATCCATTGACAAAGTGCCTATCACATAGTCCAATAAGTGAATTTATTCCTTCTTGGGACAAATTAATTTTGTAAGGATATTTGTGTCCATCTTTGTATAGATCACTCTGCCTATTACTTTCATGTTGAAGAAGGATCAAACCATCAAGTAGGAGGAGAAGACCATGTAAAATTTCAATGACATCAAGGGATCTTTAAAGCTTGTTATTATCTTGTTAAGCACTAATTACACTAAGCCATTTCATATATTCTCTTTTGTATCATATAATACCATTATTGTTATCCTTTTGCAAAAAGAATGAAGATGGTCATGAGCAACCTATAGGTTTATTTATCGAAGATATCCAAGGTGTTGAATTGAATTACACCATCATATAAAAATGGGCCTTTACTCTCTTAAAGGTTGTTAAAGCATTTAAACCTTATATTTTGAGTTTAAAGATTGTTGCCTATGTTCCAAATACCATGGTGAAGGACATTTTGACTCAAACTAAAGTATCGAGAAATAGATGAAGGTGGGTAAATAAGTTTCAAGAGTATGACATGGATATTCAGACCACGAAGTTAGTGCAAGTGATGGGTCTAGCTAAGCTTATGGATGAGACCAATTTTCAAGCTATTAAGTTAAATATTATTGTTTTCAATATTGATGATTATTTGAGTCAATTTAACATGTCTCCATGGTATAAAGACATTATATATTACTTAAAAATATGAATTTTCCCCTAACATAGACAATAATCAAAGGATGACTCTTAAGATTGATTCTAAAATGTACCTCTTTACTGAAAATGTACTTGCACGAATGATTCCAAATAGGGTTCTCTTAAGATGCATGATATAAGAACAAACTACTAACCTAATTGAATATTTTCCAGGTGGAGTATGTGGTGGTCATTTTTCACCTAAAGTAACATCTCATAAAATTATGAGAGCTAGTTATTAGTGGCTATCACTATTCAAAGATGTTGATAATAAATTTAAAAAGTGTGAAAAATGTCAGCATTTTGTTGGGAGGAAGAAAGATTTAGGTTTTCTTGCTTTGAAATATTTGATAATTTAAGGCCCATTCAAATAATGGGGAAGTTATTTCATTTTATAAATTGTTGATTCATCAAGAACTGGACATAAATGGATACTAGTTGTAACCAATTACTTCACAAAATGGGTTGATGTGGTACCTACAAAGAAAGATACACATTAGGTGGTTATGAATTTTTAAAAAAATTATATTATTTGTAGATTTGGTGTACCTATAAAAATTATTGATGATAATGGCATGAGTTTCAAAGCTAAAGCTTTAGTTCCATTATGCAAAGAGTATGGGATTGAATTGACCTATGCTTCTAGTTACAACCCTTAGATAAATGGGCAAGAAAAATATAGTAACAAGAACTTGATCAAAATAATTAGACAAACATTTAAATAAAATAAGAAGATGTGGGTGAAAAATAGAATTTTTCTTTTTGGGATGATAGGATCACACCCAAGAAAGCTACACGAAAAAACCCTTTTGAGCTTGTCTAAGGAGCTCAAGTAGTTTTGACTGTTTCAAACCATTTGGGCATAGATGATTTTGAATGAATTGGACTACTTTGAATAATTTAGACTTATACTCACTAAAGTGGAGTGGAAAAATTATTCTCCAAAGATAAATTTTCTATATTCCAAATAAATTGGACAATTTTAAATCATTTTGGCACAAATCATTTTGAAAACATTGGATTATTTTGAAAAAAATGGACTTACACACACTTAAGTAGACTAGAGAAAATATACTCTGAGAATAATTTTTATATATTTAAAATAAATTGGATGATTTCAAACCATTTGGGGACATATAATTTTGAATGATTTGGACTTGTACCCACTAAAGTGAATGGAGAAAATTTTCTCTAAAAATATTTTTTCTATATTCCAAATATTCTAAACTATTTGAAATCATTTGGACACAAATTATTTTGAAAAAATTAGACTATTCCAAATAATTTGGACTTATACCCAGTAAAATGAGTGGAGAAAATTAAGTGTTTTAGAACTAACAATGGTGGTGAATTTTTCTCTTATGATTTTGATATATTTTGTAAAGATTGTGGTATATAGAGATAAAAGATAGCCCCATATTCAGCATAGCAGAATGGAGTTTCAGAAAGAATGAACATGAAATCGATGGAGAAGTCTAAGAGTATGATTGGTGGTGCTATATTAGAGAAAATATTTTGGGTTGAAACTATAACCATTACTTGATACCTGATCAATAGGTTTCCTACATCAAAACTTGTTGATAAACACCATAGAGCCATGGTCTAGTTATAATCCTTCATTGAGACATATAAGAGTTTTTGGTGGTAAGGCATATGCACATCTATCAAAGGAGAAGAAGACAAAATTGGAGAACAAGGCTATAAAATGTATCTTCATCATCTATAGCTATGGTGTGAAAGGATATAAACTTTGGGATCTGGTAGCATAGAAGGTAAAATATTCTAAAAGGTTTATTTTTAGAGAAAAATAAGTCTTCTTCTGTTACACTATATCCAAACAAAATAAAAAAATAAATATTTAATTTAACTTCCTCCTACAATTGATAAAGTTGAGTTGAGGCCATGACAAAGACAAAAAATTTAAGAGAGCTTATCAATCTCTAAGTCTTTCGAAGAGGAGGTAGTTGAAGAAGAACATCTACCTCAACTTGTTAAAAAGATTACAAGGCATAAATAACTACTATAAAGGTATTCTCATGATGATAGGAGATGTATATTTAATTTGAGTACTAAAATTGATGAACCGAGATCTCTAAAAGAAGCTTTGGGTATGAATGATATAGAGTCTTGAAAGATTGATATGGAATAATAAATGACATAGTTTAATAAGAATGATACATGGGACCTTGTTCCATTACCTAAAGGATGTAAACCTATTAGATGCAAATGGGTGTTTAATAAAAATATCGTTTCAAATGATAGTGTTGAAAAGCACAAAGCTTAGTTAGTTACAAAAGGTTTCTCTCAAGTTGAGGGTATTGACTATAGTGAGATATTTTTTCCTATTTCAAAACTGGCATCCATTAGAATCTTGCTTTCTATTGTAGTTGGCTATGATTTAGAGATTGAATAAATGGATGCCAATACTACTTTCCTTTATGGTGATTTGGAGGAGGATATTTATATAACACAACCAGAGCACTAGATGGTGAAAGGTAAGAGAAATTTGGTGTGAAAGTTAACTAAATCCTTTTATGGTCTGAAGTAGAGTCATAGGATGTGATACAATAAGTTTGATACATATTTATTGAGTTTTGGTTTTGAGTGATCTAAATATGATCATTGTTTGTATTATAAAATTGATGGTGATCATTTCCTAGTTATTTCCTTATACATTGATGATATGTTATTTGTTGGTAATGGGAAAGTTTTGATTTCAAAACATAAATCTCAACTCTTATAAAAATTTGAGATGAAATATCTTGGTCCTATGAAACACATTATTGGGATGGAGATTAGAAGATATAGTCATAACCAAAAGCTATGGTTGGGATAGAGTAAGTATGTGAATTCAATTTTATAGAGGATTAACATGAAGGATTGAAAATCATTTTGTGTTCTTTTTTCCATTGGAATGAAGTTTTCTAGTGCACAATGTCCTACATCACCATTAGAGATGGTAGACATGAATAAAGTGATTTACTAGAGTGTAGTTGAAAGTTTGATGTATGTTATGGTCTATACTAGACTAGACAATGCCCAATTAGTGAGAGTTCTTTCTCTTTATATGTCTAATACCAGTAGAGTTCATTGGGACATAGTTAAAAGGGTCTTCAAATATTTATGGGGTACCTCAGAGTATTCCTTATGTATTATAGTAACATGGTTGCATACAATCATTCTCATGACATTCATGGTTATGTGGACTTAGATTGGTCAGATGATGTTGATAGTAGAAGTTACACTAGTGCTTACATATTTACTTTGTTTGCTGGTGTAATAAATTGGATGAGTAAGCAATAGACTGTGGTCACTTTGTCTACTATAGAGGTAGAGTATATGGTCTCTACCAACGCATTTAAAGAATCCATTTGGATTAAGATATTGTTTTCAAATATTGGGTTGAAACAGGGTGTAGTGACAGTTTATTATGATAGTTAGTGTCATGTTTACCTAGCACAGAACCCAACTTTTCATGTTAGGACTGAACATATTAATGTACAATATCATCTTGCCAGAGACATGGTCATGGATGGTAGGGTCAAGTTGATAAAGGTAGAGACTTTGATGAATTTTTTAGATTTATTGACTAAGCCACTAAAGGTCTACAAGGCATAGATAAGACTAAAAGCTTGACACTATTCATTAATAGTGTTGCCACTAAAGGGTGGCACATTTTTCCCTTACCCATGAAGTTTTCTCCATTTGTAATTTTCTTTGTAAAATTATATAATTAATAAGATATCAATCCTTTGTAATTAATCTTGAATGAAGCATGAAGCTTGTGAGAAGCTTTAATTAAAGTAGCTAAGCTTTGTAGAAGATTATAAGTTAGAGATTTTTGCAAACAAACTAAAGCTCTGTGGAACCAGTTCTTCTCCTATGGGTATATAATTGGTAATTCTCATGTGAAGGCTTGCTCTTCAAGTGTGTTTTGATCTTATTGATTTGAATAATGTATTTCAAACCTTGAGTGTGTGGGTTTTTTCTCACGAAAGGGTTTTTCCCATGTAAATCACTTGTTATGGTATGCTGATATTTTAAGTTATATGTGTTTATTATAATTGTGTAACAAGTATTCATTTATTTTCATATTCTCCTCGCTTTATTGGTGTAAGGAATTGATTTTATGATCTTGTATTCCTTCCAACCTAGTCCAAATGTAGGAATGTATTTATTATATTCACTTCCAATATTTATACTCATTAATACTTAAACTATTTAAAGATATTTATTCACTAAAGTTATATACTGATCCTACAAGGAATGAATAATTACACCTCATCCTAAACTTTATATCCAACAAGACTAATATTGTTATTGATCATCCCTAGGTTCCACAATAGTCATGTTTACTTTACAAAATACCTCCACCTAATCAGTCTTTTAAAAACAATAAATTAAAACCCCATAGCATAATGAACTTGCTCTAACCTAGAATAGGGTGAGTCAAGACTTAAAAAATTTTCTCCTTTAACAATTATTGTTCCCAATAATCAAGATGAATAACTTCACATGTTATTTTGTCAAGAAAAGGTTTGCTGTAAGGAATATGTGCTTTTCAAATACCGAAATGACCTTATACAATAGTTTACTTAAGAATAAACTACTTATGGTTTGAACTTTTTCCTCTTGTGATAGGCCATTTCATGTAAGAGTAAATATTTTAGATTTACTGATAGAGAATTTTTAACCATTAAAGAATCACCAAACTTCATACACCATTATTATAAGATCAACACCAACGCATAGATTAAAGTATCAATGGCTAAGTAAGTAATTACTTTCCATATTGAAAAATTCTTACTTTAGTATAGTAATTGGATTAAGGATTAAAATAAATAATAAAAACATCCATAAGTCAAACAAATCCCCCAATCATGAAAGAAACTACTCCCAACTACAATGGAAATCTTCATCAAATTAATATAACAATAGAAGTGTAGTTCTATAATGAAATATTACAACCTAAATTCAAACATATGGATATACATATTGTATTTTCAGCTAATATACAAGCTTTATATTAATACAACATTCTATAAAAATTGTAGATAATCAAAATCCATATTAATGATTAATCATAGAGCAATACATTCATGGATACAAATCGAGAGAGATCTAATGCAATAAAATAATACAAGAATATAGATATAAGAGAGGAAACATAATTAAAACTCTTTTTAGGTTAGTCCCCATGGCAAGATACTCAAGAATTAATTTTTTTCACTATGTAGTGTTAAAGGGGGTCAGCTAATGAGAGAAATATATATTCTCATATTAATTAGTAAACAATTGTAGATTTATATATAAACCAAAATAATTTTGAGTAGGCTAACAAGAAGTAGGCATAGAATATAATGCAACTTTTTAACATTTAAGACATAAAATTAGATCATAATTAGAATGTCTTTCTTTGTCATATTCATTAGATAAGAAATTGAATTGTTTTTATTCAATGCAAGCCATACAATAAATTATACTAGGAGGTCATTGACCATCATGATAAATGATATATAATAGGACATACAACTAGAAACTCATTTTCATCATACTATTATCATAATAAATATGACACATTAGTATAAAACTACCCTTATGATATAATACAATCTCCTTAAATCCTTGAACAAACCCAAGCAATGAGAAGATGAACTTACGACAACTACTATCAATCATGTAATGTTTACCAAAAATCATCATGAGGTTATAAATGGTGGAAGACTATTTCATACAAAACATCTTTTATATTCAAGTATTTTTAGGGATAACAAATTCTTAGCATAATGTAAATTTTTTTACTGTCATGAAATATAAAAACAAAAAACCAATAATTCAATCAACAATAACACATAACTATTTGTTCTCTAGAAACATGGTATAAAGTATAATCTAAAACTGTGTGTTATCCCTTAATTATCTCAAAAATCAAGATAGCATAATTGTTATTTGGGAAATCAAACCCAACTAAATAATGGACAAAACTAAAAGTTAGGACCTATGTACAATGGTATAAAAATGACCAGGATTTCAATAGTATGTAAACAATGAATAATTTAACCATTGAAACTACCATTTACATATGCATAAAAAAAAATTACTAGAGGATAAGAGGAAAAAAAACATATTAAAAAACCTAAAATGGTATCAAATCATATGCACATATGGATTCATTACCACACCAAGCCTTACAAAACTAAACACGCCATGCATGAAATATGAATCCAATGCTTGGAGGCTTCTCTAATGAATGAATACATGCCTTATAAGAAGATAATAATGCATTTTCTTACATATTACATCTTACTCCTATTTGATAATCAAAATCAAGGACAATACTTCTATTAAAGTGGCATAATAAAATAACATGTTCATGATTATGAGAAAAGAGGTGTTAGATCCATGTGTGTGATGGAATGTTGAGGGATTTATATCTATTTAGACCACTATATCATTAGCTTAACTAAAGTAATGTGTGATTTATTTAATCGATATTTTAAGAAGTGGCAATCTAAAGTAGAAACGTAGAAATGAAAAATGACAAAACATGAAGTTCATATAAGTCAATGACTACATGGTTTCAAATTAACTACTATTATATTATTAAATGATATGCATATGTAATTTTTAAGTAAACATAATAATTTTCAAGAAAACTATATAAATTGCCATGTTTTATCCCATCTTTTCAAAATTGCAATGAATAGATTTAAAAAAATGTAAATAATATATGAATCTCTTTCTTCACAAATGTAAAGGCTCTCCTTATTCGAATGATAAAAAATTCTATCATCAAGAGTTTTGATTTTTTCCTTTAGTGAACATAACAACCATAATTATAGATAAGAAGCAATTAATGATAAATATAGTAAATTTATAGATGCATTTCTGATAATAAAACACAAAAGTAATCAAAAACCAAATAAACTTATTGACAACCACTAAAATCATCAACATAAGATAAATGATTTATATTTGACACAAAAATACATATAAAATCAGGATAACTAATGGTAGTAATGCATCTCGTGTAAATTTAAAAAACCCAAATCTATACAGATTAGTATCCAAAAAGAATTATAAATCTTTGATTATAAGGAAACATCCACTCACAAGTTTAATTAATTATTACATAAACACTACATGTGATTTATGAGAAGTTATAGGAAATCATGGATATAAAAAAAAAAAAGTGTTCAAGCAATTATAGCTCTAATAAAAGAGTTACTAAGCATACGCAGAAAATACAATATATAATGGGTCTCTTAACATTGGTGTAGATGGAAATAATAACATATTGAAACTCCCAAACGTTATAACAATAATAGAGGAGATATAAAACACAATAATTTAATGATGTCTTGTCAAACACTTCAGTAGGTAGAAATGATCCAGCATCCATATGGATAGGATTGCCATCTCTCATGGTTTGTAAAGTTTATTCTATTGGGCATTTACCATTTACCTTCAAGGTATTTAATCAAAGGTCCATGTAATAACTTGAAGGTATATCATTTTAGATACCTTGAAGGTATCTCATAGAAGTCCCTTGCAATACCTTCTAGGTATCTCATAGGAGATAACCTGATGGAGATACCTTAGGTCCACATAATACCTTCAAGGTATCTCCTTTATATCTATGTAATAACTTTAATGTATCTCCTCGAAGATACCAAGATAACTTGAAGGATATAAAGTAGGTCCACGTAATACCTTCAAGGTATCTCCTTGAATATCTCTGTAATAACTTCAAGGTATCTCCTAGAGGATACATTGAAGATATCTCCTCAAAATCCCTTGTAATGCTATCAAGATATCACCTAGGATATACTGCTTCAAGGTATCTCCTAGGAGATACCTTGAAAGTCCTTGTAGTACCTTCAAAGTATCTCTTAGAAGATATCATGAAGGTAATACAAGGACATTTATTGTATCTCCTAGGACATACCTTGAAGGGCCTTGTAATACCTTCAAGGTTAACTTGAAGGTATCTTCTAGGAGATATGTTTAGGGAATATTGTGAAGGTACTACAAGTCCCTTCAATGTATCTCCTAAGATATACCTTAAAGGGCCTTTTAATATCATCAAGGGTACCTTGAATTTACCTCCTAGGAGATATCTTGAAGGGCCTTGTAATACCTTCAAGGGTGCCTTGCAATTTATAATAAATACAATAAATTATAGAAGCATTTTTGACATTAAAATACAAAAGTAATCAAGAACTAATTAAACTTACTGACACCCACTAAAATCACCAACATAAGATAAATGATTTATATTCAAAACCAAAATACATATAAAATCAAGATAACTAATGGTAATAATGCATCTCGTGTATATTTAAAAAACCCAAATCTATGCAGATTAGTATCCAAAACAAATTATAACTCCTTGATTAAAAGGAAACATCCATTCACAATTTTAAGGACTTTTTACATAATTACTACATGTAATTTATGAGAAGTTATAGGAAATCAAGGATATATAAAAAAATAATTTCCCAAGCAATAAAACTCTAATAAAAAAATTAGTAAGCACAAGCAGGAAAAAGAATAAATAAAGGGTCTCTTAACATTGGTGTGGATGGAAATAACAATATATTAAAACTCCCAAATACTATACCAATCATGGAGGAACTCCAAAACACAATAATTTAATGATGTCTTGTCAGACACTTTAGTACGTAGAAATGGACTAGGTTCCATATGGATAGGATTGACATCTCTCAAGGCTTGTAGAGTTTATTCTATTGGGAATTTACCATTTGCCTTCAAGGTACTTCACCTAAGGTTCTTGTAATAAATTGAATGTATCTCACTGTAGATACCTCGAAGGTATCTCCTAGAAGGCCCTTGTAATACCTTCTAGTTATCTCATAGGAGATAACTTGAATGAGATACCTTAGGTCTACATAATACCTTCAATGTGTTTACTTAAATATCTTTGTAATAACTTCTTGGTATCTCCTATAAGATACCAAGATAACTTGAAGGAGATAATTTAGGTCCACGTAATACCTTCAAGTTATCTCCTTGAATATATTTGTCATAACTTCAAGGTATCTCCTACAAGATACCTTGAAAATATCTCCTCAAAATCCCTTGTAATTCTTTCAAGATATAACCTAGGAAATACCCCTTCAAGGTGTCTCCTAAGAGATACCTTGAAGGTCCTTGTAATAAATTCAAGGTATTTCATAGAATATATCATGAAGGTACGACAAGGCCCTTTAATTTATCGCTTAGGAGATACCTTAAAATGCCTTATAATACCTTCCAGGATACTTTCAAGGTATCTCCTAAGAGATACCTTTAGGGGATACCTTGAAGGCACTACAAGTACGTTGGCCTTGTAATACCTTCAAGGGTGCCTTGAAGGTATCTCCTAGGAGATACCGTGAAGGGCCTTGTAATACCTTTAAGGGTGACTTGAAGGTATCTCCTAGGAGATAACTTGAAGGGAATTATAATAGCTTTAATGGTGCATTGAGGGTATCTCCTAAGAGATACCTTGAAGGTAATGCAAGTATCTTCAAGGTATTACCTAAGAGATACCTTGAAGGGACTTTTAATACATTCAAAATATCTTCTAAAGGTATCTCTTAAGGCCCTTCAAGGCATTTTGTAAGAGATACCTCGAAGGGAAGTACCTTTAAGGTATCTCCTTGCAAACACCTTCAAGGTACCCTTGAAGGTATTACAATGCCATTCAAGATATCTCCTAGCATTGTAGTACCTTCAAAAGTATCTCAAGGTTATTTTGAAGGACCTTGGAGCAATAACTTAAGACTGACACATATTATAGGTCCAAGATTATGTAATTAGCAAGCCTAACATCATGCCACATTTATCTTCATGATTGAGCCATACTCTGACATAGTCGTACACTCGTAAAACTAAAAAATGAAACATAATGCAAAATCCAGAAAAACCTTCATTTAAACATTTGGATTGTATATAATAGAGTCTCATATAACAATTTATAGAGATTTATTATAACTAAGTTTTCCATAAATTTACCATATTGTTATTTTATTAAGGTGGTAAAATAATTATTCATTATTATAACTAGGCCTTTATTATAACCTTCAATTACGCTATGCATTATTCACTAAAAAAATCATTATTTTTTATATTTTATAATATTTAATAACTTATAATAGTTCAATTTCATATTTGTTAACATAAAAAATTAAAAAAAAAATTAACAATATTTTAATTGGTGGTAATCGTTGTGATGTCATTAACATAGAGATTGATGATGTCATGAAGAGTAATTACCCATGATCAGTGTGAAAATCTCTCAACAAAATACTCTTAGGCTTATTATTAATTATGGAATTTAATATCTTTACAAATTGCATATGATGATTATTTTTATAGTCATATGTTTTATAGAAGTTGGATTTTAAACCCTTGTAATTTATTCATTTCTCATCCCCTCTGCCTCATCATCAACATTGGTTGTTCTAGAAAAACCTTTGGCTTTCTAGTGACTTGATCTGTGGCATACTAGAGGTTGATGATAATTAAAGTGTTACTTGCATGTGCAACATTTATATTTTTAGGAAGGCCTATAACCATATCAATAGGTCTATGGTTTTTTGGTCCTCTTCTTTTTCATCTTCTTCTTTCAACCAAGATCTTGTTGTCGTCCTATAAAATACTCAAAACTCCCTTGAGATTCATTTTTCCCTATCTTATAATGATAAACTGATTCATGTATCATATGTCTCTTAGGATGTTTATTACCATTACTCATATTATTGGTATTGATATCACTAGAGGCAAGCATCTCAAAGAAGTGATAAATATCTATATCATTTTCCAACTCCTTACTATTATCTACCTTTGTTTCTTATTCCTTATGTTAAGGAAATAAACCTAAATGGTCCTTTCCTACCTCTTTTCTTAGTGATAAACCAATAAAGGAAGATGTAGGAGAGTAGCTAATGAGATGTCTTCATTGACTTCATTCTCTCTATCACTCTCATTATCTAAAGTTATCATGTGTTCATCCCAAACCAAATAATTTTTATGTTGGAATGATGGAAGAAGGAGTTCATGTCACTGACCCTTTTGTATCAGATGGAAAGTGGGGCATGGGTCCTCCTCATAATGTTAGTATTGGATTAAATCTGTAAGAATCCCTATGGTAAAGTAATTAAAAAATGTATCAATTTTTTTTTACATAAAACTTTCCTTGGAAAGGTATTCTTGATTTTCATCCTTTAATATTTTATAAAAGATCATTTGAGGATAGATAATGTCATTCTGAATCATATGTGGCACTTTATTTATTAACATATATAAATTAAAATTCAACTTGATAAGAGTGCCATAAAACCATAAGATCATTTCTTATCTAATTAAAGCTTTAAGATAGATTTTTGAAGCCTATAAATAACACATTTTCCTAAAGGAGAGAATAACATCATTCACAATAAGCATAAATAATTGAAATTGTCAATGTGATCAGTGTATAAATTTTATTAGTTATCAAATTTCCTCTAAGATGTGTTTAAAAAAACCTAAGATGATAGATTAGTAAGAATTCTATTACCAAGATTAATATTAAAATATTAAACTCACATGTTCATTTTTTCCTAGAACCCATCTCCAAATAAAATAGAAAATTACTCATTGAATTAAGGTAAATGTGATCATAGAAATGCTTTTAGACCATAATTTCTCATCAATAAATGCCATTATGATTTTTTGGAGGACAAAAGTACATTGTTGACATTAATATGTACCCATCATGTGCCTTATTCAAGAATCTAAAAAAAATTATATTTTCTTATTCTTTTTAACATCTGGTTTAATGATCTTTCAAGACTTCCTTATCAATCCAATTATGATCTTAATAACAATGATAACTTAAAAAAGACTTTAGGCTTTAGATGATACTAGTAAAGAGCTATATAAATCAGAATTTAATCACACAACCTATACAAGATACATGTTTACTACCATGTGATAACTAAAGAGAGTCACCATATGATGATTAATTCCCTTCCTTACAAGTAAACAAGTTTCGTTCATGATTACATCTCTAAATAAAATGATCAAAAAACACATCCCTTACAAGCACAATATGAATATCACATGAAATGCAAAAATTATTATTTGAAATAAAATTTCCCACACTTTCAATCTTTATTGTCAAACTATTCGAGAGTTGTAAAACAAGTTCTAGTTAATATAGTTTGTGTCAAATTCTATCAATTGATAGATTCAACATAGATAATGATAGTGGCCATACACTCAAGGGCCACCATATAGGTTTTAATTTAAAAATATAAAAAGCACTAAAGAGGCAAGCCAAACCATAATAATAGAGCAATACAAATGGAAACAACAACATTGACTATATTATCATGAACTCTATTTTAGTTTATTATCGGTGAGCACACAACTATTCATAGGGCAACAAAGATAACCAAATAATCATTTTCACAAAATTAAAGACCAATTATAGCATAGTCCCTGCATTGAAAAGGGTGCAACAAGTGCATTAGCTTCAAGCTAGCTATGTGAATTCACTCTCTGGTCGATATTCTAAAAATTAAATCCAATTCCAATAAAGCAAGCTAGGAAGGAGAAAAACAATGCAAGCTAACTTAATACCTCATATAATAAATTAAGGCAATCTCATAATTCTTACTGATGTACTATTTTTCACCATGGTAAATCATTTATGAATCTATACTATAAACATCCAAAACAATCAGGGTAATGTATACTTACATATCTCATGCAAAATAATATCACCAATACATTTAAAAAGTACTTGATGGTATAAAATATCAAGGAGTATTTCAAAATCTCTCTTAGTCTTAATTATTCCATTACTTAAACAATTTGATCTCTCTCTTATTGAGGACAAACATCCAAAATAATGGAAATAGTTAAAATGCATATAGCAACTAATTGATTCTTTCAAATAAATGCATTGTAAATCATTTAAAATCTTGGTCACTAACATTAAAATTTCCTGACAATAAGACCATAAAATTTAAAAAAAAACATTTTTCTTTCCACTAAGAAGATTAATTTTATGAACGATAGGGTAACAGTGAGCTTTTAAAATAAATGATCCATTCATACATAATAATGGTTCATTAATTTATAAAAATAGTCATTAATTAATATCAATCAAATTTCATATGCAAAAGGGTAGCTAACATATCAAGATTTGTCTACCATTATAAGATGTTCAAAAGTTATTTGTTTTGGTTCTTATTTTTAAAATGGTTTGGGGATACACCCAAAATATCATACTCAAAAGAAAAAATCCAACATCATTACCAATAGAAAATATGGGGTTTTAACTTGGGTTATAGGTTTAAATAATCATTTTACAAATAATACATATATAACAATTTTTTTAATCAAAAAATTTTAGACATTGTATCATTTCTGAAGGTATTTAGTAACATCTAATCACTAAAATTATGATAAATTATTCATTTCTTAATAAAATTTTATGATTCAAATTTTTTTGTAAATCTTACTCCAGGTTACATCAAACCCAAAAATTATTTGATCTAATTTGATACCACCTAGGAGCAAAAAATGAATTTTCATTCATGTTTTTAGCTTGGATTCTTGGTTTATACATATCTTTAAATTATAATGCCCGCACGCACACACACACACACACACACACA
This sequence comes from Torreya grandis, assembly GCA_037957365.1. Classification (NCBI taxonomy): domain Eukaryota; kingdom Viridiplantae; phylum Streptophyta; class Pinopsida; order Cupressales; family Taxaceae; genus Torreya; species Torreya grandis. The sequence continues at coordinate 77,097 of JARHVA010004733.1, read as the reverse complement.
CACACACACACACACACACACACACACACACACACACACACACACACACACACACACACACACACACACACACACACACACACACAAATATATATAAATATATATATATTTATAAAAACATATGCATGGCATATGGGCCTATGTGGCAGTGGAAAGTAAAACAATAAAACATGAAACATTTTAAATTCTCCAACTACCAGCCAAAGGGAAATTTACCATATTGGGTGAAATGAAATAGTAAATGTATGTTAGGAACCATATTTCCCTCTTTAGTGTCTAATTGTTTTCTATGTGGAACTTTATTTTTTTGTTCCTAAAGGCATAGTGTTGGACATGGATATAGAATTAAAATTAGCATGAAACTTTTGCTTAGGGATTGGTGGCATCGTTGGGTCATAACATTAGAGTATTTATTGTAAAGCAATAGAGGTATGGTAAAGATGGAGAACAAAGGAAATAATGGAGTTCGGGTTTTAGTTTTGCACAGGGTACCATCATGGAATATGAGCAGAGGAGATTTTGGAGAGTATGTAGGAAAACACTAAACACAACTACCAAGGGAAAATAAAACATGTTATGTTAAGACTATTCCAATAGATCTAACTAGAAATACAAAATAGACCTCATCATGGTTGTATAAACCAGTCAAAAAACTAAATTGGAAAATTTATAATACTATAGTAATCCTAACAACAATGTAAACATACAACAAGGTGGTTTCATTTATCATTCAGGAAAACCATATCTCAACAACATATAGTTTTTATGGGTTACAATCTATTTCATTTTCCACAAAATAAAATTTTCAATGTGAGAAAATATAATGCACCAGTAGTGCATTAAACATAGTGACTTAGATTTAATTTACACTTCACAAAATAAGAAATTTCCATAGAAAACTCCATGCCCAAATAGATACTACTGCCTTAGCCACAACATAGGATCATGTGGGTATAGTAAATTATACCCACATGGATATATACCCTAGTAGGGTTTTCTAAAGTTATTCCACTTATCAATATAGGATTCACATCATATAATTTTAACAATAAAATAAGCACATGCCTAGGGAAAATGTACCCAAACATCCTCCTTCCTCTTGGTGTCTTGCTCTACAAAATGTGCCCTCCACAATGCTATAGTGAAAATAAGACTAAAAATACCAAAATTTGTGACCATTTATCATTTTCATTGATCAGATTCAAGATCCACTCATGGATTCTCCATTGAAACATGGCTCCTATAGCTAGCTGAAACCCTAGAAGGCTTATCATGTTCTACTACTTTCATTGATTTTTTTTTTATCTCATAATGGCAGACCATGAATCCCCTTTGGGCTAAGGTAGATATTTTAAAACCAATGAGACCTTTATATCATGATTCACTCTTTTTAAAACCAATAATACTTCTATCACATGATTATGCCATTTAGAAAAAATTAAACCCAATAATATAGTAACCATGGTTCGAGGACCATGGACTATAACAAGGGGTTAGAGATAATCCCCACAAGGAAGGCAATGAATATCATGATAACTATAAGTGAAAGGATCACCCTCCCACTTGTAATCCATGCTAGTAAATAATAATGGATATGACAATCAAAACTTTAGTCATGACAATTTAAATAGATTTTTAAATAAAAAGAATCCATTTTCATTAGGATATGGCATCCCACTCACCATGTGGGATGGTTTTCCACTCAAACAAACTCATGATTCTCTTTAATACTATGCCTCACATCTGAATCATGATTTTTAATACCCATTTAATTATTTAATTATTTTATTTTATTTTAATTTATTTATTTAATTCCAAACACAAAATCATTTGATTTATTTATATCACTTCACATGATGTGGTTTATATAAGGGTTGGTGATATCACCTCATCAAAAGTATTACCATTCAAATGAATTCTTTTTGGGATAAACATTCAATCTTTTGATTATTAGTTTAAACATGAAAATGAAAAAAAAAAAATGTCATAAAATACCCCCATCAATGTCTAAAAATATATTTGGCTTAAGTTGATAAAGGAGCACCAACTCACCAAGAATGTATCCCAAACAAGTGCCCTAAATCCTGGAACAAAAAAATGAAATGTTACAAAATATAACATTATGCAACAAAATAAAGAAGTATTGTTTATTACAAACTTACGTATTAAAACTAAAATGTGTAAAAGGTTGAATTTTGTGTAATGTTTTAAATAAACTATGGCAACCCACCTATTGAGAAGTATGTTATGAAGAGATATATGAATTATTATTGTGGAGTAGGTGTAGTACTAATATTAGTTTAATGGGTTGAAGATAAAGTAAGTTCATATACCTTAAGTAGTCAAATGCATGCATGATTTCATAGGCTTGGTAGTTATGATGCATGAAATTATAAATAGAATAATATGATGGAATAGCTATATACAATTGGGTAAATCAATTATATGGCCTTTCACATTAGACTGTAACTAAATACAGTTCTTTTGGCATTAATGTAGTGGTACATAAATTCTAAGTTACTTGAGAATGAGATGATCCAAGAATTGTAAATTTAATGTTATTTTCAAAACCATAAGATTGGTGTTTATTTTAACATGTTTAATATTAATATATTTCTTATAATATTTCAAATGGAAGTATGCTTTAAATCTTGAGAAACAGGGATATGATTACTGGATAGAATAGCCTGCTAGTTGGGAGTATATCCAAAAATGGTAAGAGGGAATAATAATATTAAATCCACAAAAATACTTAAATATTTCATGTTGTTAATTATTGAAAAATAATTTACCAAATTATCTATTTTATAGGGTGCATAAATTTAAAGTTATTTGTGAATGATACAATTCAGGAGTTTAAAATTCATCAATATATGGAGAACTCTAAGTTGTTTTTTCATTTGAATTTGTTTAAAATACATCTTCGTTTCAATGTCACAATCATTTTTGCCTGGAATTGTATCGGGTATGAAACACCTATAAAAGGATAGTGTCATTTCATGTGGCACAAGTCATTGAAAAGTCAAAAAAGGCTAAAACATTAAAACATAAACCCTAAACTTCTAAAACACACTATGTTAAAGCTTTATGAACATACTACATGTAATGGGAAAACACACTTTCATTTGTGATTTCATTCTTGTTTGAACTTGGGCTATACATATGATATTCTACATGATTCATGAACATTTGAAAATTTAAGTATCTTGAACATTTTGAACTTTCATGAATATTGTATTTTTTAAACGTTTTATCTTTTGTGGATGAAAAATGAGTAGTATGCATTATTTTATACATACATACATACATACATACATACATACATACATACATACATACATACATACATATATATATATATATATATATATATATATATATATATATATATATATATATATATATATATATCTTACGAATGTTTGCATGATGTTTCCTCAACAAGGGTTTTTGAAAATATGTGCTTTGGATCCTTTTCCATTTTGGTTTCCTCAAAATGCAGATATAATCTAGTTTAGTTATTATATCATTTGGAAATTAAAATTCAAGGTGTGCATGTTTAAACAAGATTGAGAAGTATACATCCAATCTTGAGAGAGTAGGAATATGTCTATGAGATATAATAACCTACTAATTGGGAGTACAACCTAATTAATTCAAAGAGGCAAATATAGTCTTATTTGACTAAAACACAAATTTTATAAATAAAGGAATAATAAGACTACCCAATGAGAAGATTTTTGAGCATAATTTTAGTATGAATAAGACTACCTCTCATCACAAATGGATATTGGCACTAACTCTACTTCAAGGGGGGATTTTGACTCTAACTCTCCTTAATTTTTTTTTATTTTCTTAACTTTCTAATACAATGTTAAATTTTTTTTGGGGCAAGAAGTGAATGAATTACCATAATTTTTTTTAGCACATCTAGCCTCCATTTACTTGTCTATTGACCATTGTAAAGGCCCTCACTAGTCATTGAAATCTACCCTACTCCTCATAATCCCTGACATTATTACAAGTGTAAGCCTCTAGTCTATAGAAGGCATTAGGACTGGTAGCTATTACATGAGTTGTAGACTTTTATTATACCCACATGCATACATTTAGATTAGGGGGAGAATTCACCTTAGTCTCATGGATCTAGAATCCTAGGTCTAAAATATTATAGGGCTCAGAAGGCCATGATGGCAACTATGAAGGTACCCAATCAACTATAATAAATATGCTCATATCTAGTTATATACATATAGATAAGAGTAGAAAAATATCTAGGAAAAAATTAGAGCCATATATTAGAAAAATTATTGCAGTCTAATTGGTTTCTTAATTGCTTTTCATGTTTCAAATTCCCTTTTTTCTTGGAGAGAGTTGCAAAAATGTGGAATCTAAAACTATCTTTTAGATTATTGGTTATGGTTAAGAATGCATGATTTTTAATGTCTTTTTAATTTTAACACTATCAAAACTATATGTTACAACTAGTATGACCCTTAAGAGTATCCTCCTTGGTCATCCTAGATAGGTATTCCATGGAAATATACAACACCCCTCGATAGCCTTTCCAAATACATTGAAACTATTTTCACGGCAGGTTTTTCAAATGTGGCATGTACTAGGAATGATTTATTGGTTAGATCAGGTCAAATAAGAAGGAATGTAGATACAATGGTCTTAACAGTAGGTGGGGACCTAACATTAGAGCCCAGAAGGGTTGGACAAAGTAAGTTTATTACTACCTCATCATCAACAATGGCTAGTATCCTAGGTTGCAAGTGCATGAAAGGATATTATAGTGTTTGTGATCATGTTAGGCATCCCTTTTAATATATCATTTGCAAAGGATGATGAAAAAATTACATGCATTTTCTAGATGGGTTATCCAGGCCAAGCAGGAGGAGCAATAATTGTAAATTTAATTTTTGGGAAATACAATCTAGGTAATACTTGTATATGATTTTATTATTTGCACAATCTAGTATTAGAAAACCAAGCCATTTTCTCATTTTTCCTGGTAAACATTCTAAGTGAAATAATATACCCTTTATGTTGTAAAAAAGTTTCTGTAGACCACCTTAGGCTTTAGCAAAATTGATATGTAGGGTTATCACATTCCGACTATGCTAAAAAATTGTAATTTCATAATATCTATTTTCTAGGCACTTCGTTGGTTATAAAGTGTGAATTGATATACTCATTTTAGATAGTTATCTTTAGATATGACCCTAAAAATTTATTTTTATTTTGATAGGGTTAGAAATGTTATTTGTAAGAAGGGTCTCAAACCCATTTTTACATGACAAATAGCATATAAAGGTGACTAAGATCTAGATTTGAACTCTTGTTTTTATAAGGTATGGATTACCAAATATTTCCTTTTAGTTGTTTAGCTGAATTCAAAATAAGCACAAATGATTTTAAAAGTACCAAAACTAGGTAGGGTGATCCCTGTGAATCTTCATTACAAAATTAGTTTTACTGAATGCCTTTTATGGAAGTTTTATCAAGTATTAAGCTTAATTATATAAATACGTAAGTTTACAACTGATGCACATGCTCTTATTTCTTTTTTTTAGGTGGGAGATTGCCTATGACTTGGTATCCCAAAGAGTTTGTTAAAGTTCCTATCACTGATATGAACTTGAGGCCAAATGAGGCTAGAGGATATCTAGGTAGAACTTACAGATTCTACATGGGAAAATATATATATATGTTTAGTGATGGTCTAAGTTACAAAAAATTCAAACAGACTTTAGTTCATTCACCCAAGCTAGTTTCTCTTCCCATGGGTGGTAAATATGCATGTTTCCATGTAAAATCTAATTTATCTTGTGAGGTTGTCTAAGTAACCCATACTAAATGTTATAACTTTCTCATGGAAGTTCATGTTGATGTGTATAATATTAGTCCTAGAGATGGAATCGATGTATTAATATCCATATGTGAAGGATATGGCTAAGGATGTCCAAAAACATGCATGGAATTCAATAGCTAACCTTTTCTGCTAAATTGAATTTTCATTATAGCTATATCTTTTAATTGCCTTTCAATTTAGGTCCAATAAAATTTGTAGTGTCAAAAATTTCCAATGTCTTATGTAAATTTGTTGAATAACATGAAACCTCAAGGATCTTAATAGGTTGGTGACATATTTATGCATCATTTTTTTATTATAGTCTTCTTGATATAGCTGGTATATGAACACCAAAATAAGATTTTAATAAATAAACAAAGAATGATCATTGCAATAATATTCAATTTCAATAATAATTATAATATCTTATCAATATCCATTCACTATTCCACCAAACTAGAAGATGTTTTTAGTGAGAGAATTAACCTGATACTTTAACATTGATACCAGAGTATCCATTCAACTATTGAATAATAAATTTCACATGGGAGGAGCCATTCACTCTGAGTTCTAAAGTATTATCCAGTCTAGTTAAGTAATGCTAATATCCTAGTTTCCAATTGAAAACAAAATTAGTTCTAAACATTCTTCACACTCAATTATATATTTATTATAGCATAAGTTTCATGACATCATTTCTAATTATAAATCCAAGAGTATCTTAAACTTTAATGTAATATGCCTATAGCTATAGACTAACATAAGCTTTATCTTCTAGCCAAAAAGTTTATAACTCTATGAAGATCAAATTATGATCTTAATAATAATGATAAATTAAACATGCTTATAGGCTCTAGATGATACTATTACACAACTATAAAAATTATAATTTAATCCAAAAACCTATACAAGCTACAAGTTTACTACCATGTGACAACTAGAAAGAGTTACAATATGATAATTAATTCCATCCATTAAAAGTAAGCAAGTTTCGTTCATGATTACATCTCTAAAGGAAATGATCGAAAAATACTTCCATTACAAGCACAATATAAATATATCATGAAATGCAAAAATTATTATTTGAAATACAATTTCCCACACTTTCAAATATTTATTATCAAGCTATTTCAGAGTGGTTTAATAATTTCTAGTGAATCTAGTTTGTGTCAACTTCTATCAACTTAAAGATCCAACATAGAAAAGGCTAGTCACTATGAAATCAAGTGACACCATATAGATTTTAATTTAAAAATAGAAAAAACACTAAACATGCAAGCCAAATCATAATAATAGAGAAATACAAATGGAAATAACAACTTTGACTATATTATCACAACCTCTATCTTGGTTTATTATCAATGAACATAACACTATTTGTATATTATTAGTGAGCATAACACTATCCATAGGGTAATAAAGATAAATAAATAATCATTTTCACAAAAGTCAAGGCCAATTGTAGCATAGTCCCTACACTGAAAAGGGTGCAACAAGTGCGTAATCTTAAATTTGGCCATGTGGATTTCCTCTCTCATCAATATTATAAAAATTAAATTCAATTCCAATAAAGCAAGCTCAAAAGGAGAAAAAAATGCAAGCTTACTTATTAAATCACAGAATAAATTTAGGTAATCTCATAATTCTTACTGCTATAATATTTTTCACCATAGGTAAATCATTTATGAATTTATACTATAAACTTCCAAATTATCAAGGTAATGTATACTGGCATATCTCATGAAAAATAACATCACCAATACACATAACAAGTATTTGATGGTCTAAAACAACAAGGAGTATTTCAAAATCTCTCTTAGTCTTAATTTTTCTATTACTTGATCAGTTTGATCTCCCTTATTGAGGACAAACATCCAAGGTAATAAAAATAGTAAAAATGCATATAACATCTATGTGATTATTTCAAATAAATGCATTGAAAATCATATAAAGTATTGTTTACTAACAATAATATTTCTTGGAAAAAACCCTATAAAATAAATAAATTATTTTCCTTTCCACTCAAATGATTAAGTGTATGAACAATAGGGTAATAGTGAGACTTTAAAATCAATGATCCATTCATACATAAAAATGGTTCATTCATTTGTACAAATAGTCATTAATTGATAACAATTAGATTTCATATGTTAAAGGGTAGCTAACAGACCATGATTTATGTACCATTATAAGATGTTCAAAAATCAATTTTTTTGGTTCTTGTTTTTAAAATGGTTTGGGGATACACCCAAAATATCAAACTCAAAATAAAAAATCCAACATCATTACCAATAGAAAATATGGGTTTTTAACTTGGGTTAGAGGTTTAAATAATCATTTGAAAAACAATAAATAAATAACAATTTTTTTATCAGATCATTTTGGACATTGCATAATTTTTGAAGGTATTATGTTTTAGCAATATCTAAGAACTAAAATTATGATAACTTATTTATTTATTAATTAAAGTTTTTGATTAAAAATGTTTTGGAAGGATTATTTCAAGTTTCATCAAACCCAAAATTGTTTGGTCCAATCTGATACCACCTGGGAGCAGCAAATGCATTTTCATTCAAAATTTTAGCTTGGATTATAGGTTCCTACATATTTCTAAATTATAATATAATATAACATAATGCAATGTAATATAATATAATATTTATATATATATATATATATATATATATATATATATATATATATATATATATATATATATTTGTGTGTGTATAAATATATAATATATATATATATATATATATATAATGATAGACATAAATATATATATATAGATATTTATAAAAACATATGCATGGCCTATGGGCCTATGAGGCAGCAGTATGTTAAGCAAATAAATAATGAAACATTGTAATTCCCCTACTACCGGCCAAAGTGAAATTCATCATACTAGGTGAAATGAAATAGCAAATGTATGTTAGGAACCATATTTCCCTCTTTAATGTATATTTGTTTGATACATAATTTATTTTTTTTTGTTCCTGGAGGGATAGTGGTAGACTTTGAGAGAGAATTAAAATTAGCATGAAAAAGTTACTTAGGTTTTGGTGGAATCATTGGGTCATAGCATTAGAGCATTGATTGTAAAGGAATATAGGTAGAGAAGTGATGGATAAGGAAGGGGATAATCAATTTCATGTTTAGTTTTACATAGGCTGCCAGCATGGAAGATGAGCAATGGAGACTTTGAGAAGAATGCATGATTTTCAAGCCACATTTTATGAAGCTATGAGGAAGAAAGGTGTGAAGGCCAGGGAAGAATTAATATAAAAAGAATAAGAGGATTAAAGGACTATTCTACTAGTTTGGCACCATGGGGAGAGCTAGGAATATAAACCTTACATCTATTTTTACTCGGTAAATGACATTCTTTACATGTTTATAATCTTTTTAATGAATCTTATTATGGTTTTGTCAAGCCTCCTTTTGAGGAGCCTATTGGGGAATACACCAATATGGGTAGGTTTTTCCATGCCCATATAGATTTATGTTATGGCTAGGTTCATGAGGGCTATGAGTGGGTCACTAGAATGTTAATAATATTTTATTTTGTTTTGGGCTTTCCATAAATTTGACTAGTTACATTATTTTACTTAGCTTATGTGATATCTTGATTCTATTATACCCAAATGAGAACTTGGTTCCAATTTACCTGAATGATTACTTAGTGTAATTTTAATAAATTATTAGTTGAAATAATTATGTAGATTCATTTATAATTTTGCATATCATAGCATTTGAGTTTCAACATAAAAATTGGGTATACTCTTATTTCATACTGTAGAAGTAGTAAGTTTTCCTAAATTAAAATAACTTGTGTTTGTCTCCCATTCACATTATAGTAGTGTCTATAAAAGGAGGACACCTGTTCTTTTATGTAAAATGCATATTTTCATGCACATCATCTTGTGAAATGATTCTACATTTAATGTCAAGTAGAATATGCAATTAACTACCTTATTTTATATGATGATTTTATACATGGCCTCCTTATACAAAAAATTAAATCCTTTATGGAAAAATTTATTATTTGTAATGAATCTTGTACACACTGCATATTAAATCTGATTTTTAATTAGCATAGTTATAGAATTAATGTACAGTTGTACATGTTGGACATTCTAAATGGGTCAAAGTGTAATTTATTATATGAAATGTTAAAATGTTGATTATCTATTTTCAATAGTATTATTACCTTAGATATAAGTTATTGTTGTAATTTAAGGAATTATTATTAGTAATAGTGGAAGATTTAAAAGTTAAAATTCTACATGTGAGAAGTTTTGAGAATGAAGTAAATATTGCTTGTTTACTCTATCTACATAACTCTTTCTTATTTTAGATTGGATGTTGACCTACTCTCTTATTATCTAAGCATTTAGTTAATGAATATTGGTTTGTACTAGTATGTATATATGTGATGTTAATGTCTTGGAAGTGAGTCACTAAATCATGTTGATATAGTACAATATGCCTTGTACATGGCTGGAAATGGTATTCTCATTCTTGGAATATTCATGAACCTTTGTTGCGGAAATAATATTGTGGGTTCATACATTGATCCTCCTTTCATAAGTAATGCATAATAGTTAGTCGAATACTTTTGGTTACAATAGTTTACCTAGATGGTCACATTTACATAAAGGAAAAAAATGTATTGGTTGGAATTTTTAGTCTAGATCAAGTGATGTGAACTGGAATTTTATTGGAAATATTATATCTATTATTGTGTTTTTCTGTACACGGTTGATTCTTGATTATGAAATCTAATCAAGTTATATTTTTTTTTACTTACTAAGAAGTTCTATATGAGAATGAAGTGATGATTTTTCTATTGTAAAGATTAGTATAGCAGTGTGAATAGGGCTTGTTTATGAATGGTCAATATGGAATTAAGTTATTTTTTTGTCTTCCTCTCATTTGGTTTACATCTTTAAAAAAGAATTTATTTTATGAAATGTATAGGAAATGGTAACTCGCATGTTGGCAATTAGGAATTTATAATATATCATGCCACATTTATTGTCTTCCACCTATTGAACCATATGTGATGGGATGATATTTTTGATGTGATAGTGTATGGGTGCATTAAACATTAATTTTTGAGTCATGGCATCATGGTTTTATGGGTAGAATACTACATCCATACTCGATTATGAGAACATTAGGTTATATGCTCATGAGTTATGGTGGGTCACCTTGGTGATGAATTAATGTAACTACTTATAGACCTCTGAATGTTATAGAGTTGGCTAAGCCTAAGCTTGACTTGATGGTACCTTGATCCCCCCTCCTTGGACTCATTATACCAGTTATACTAACTACTTGTTACTCAAATTAATTATTTCCATTATAGGGTGTCATTATCCTAGTTAAGGATAACCATGGTCCTGAGTGAATGTTCTTGCCTAGTGAGTCACCAACTCATAACTACATAGGGTTATCAAAGGCTTATACAGGGTTGAGGATCACAAGGTGGTTTGAGAGGGAAATAAATTACCTTCTATAATTTGAAGGTTTTGAGTGTGGCCCTACACACTAATACCCCTCGAATGGGGTTTCACACCTTAGGTAATCCTTTTTACTTATGAATCATCTATTGATGGTCATCCTAACATAAGCATCTCATTAACCAAATTTTCTTATATATTGTATACTCACCTTTTGTAAGATCATGTTGATACATCTTGCATGGTACAGTGTATAGTGGGTTCTACATGTCATTCTATTGTGTACTCTATTAATAATTCCTTAAAATGTTTTTTAGGGTTATTTCACTAAGGATTGCATTTTTTCTTCCTTTGTTTTTCTTCATTAGGCAGTTCATATTGATGGAGATTTATATCTAAAGTAGGTCAATAAAAATGAAAGTGTAATAGTTAGTGGCATTCTTATGACTGAAATGCAAGTGATGGCACTAATAATTGTTTATGGTTAGACTACTTCAAGTGTGAATTTTCCTTCCACTACAGTTACTACCAGCATTGGTACATTTCCAACTAAATCCCAAGATGTAAGCATAATCTTTACTATAAATAAGGTAATCAAAATGCATCAAAAATTACAAACATAATTGTAACCCCAGTACCAAGAAATAGTAAAATGGTATCACCAATAAAAAGATGTTGACAAAAAAATTGTATACCTTCAGTTGTAGTGAATCTTCAAATTCCTGATCCATATACTTCAAAACCAAATCTCTAATTAGTATTGTAAAAAATAAAGGATTTGACACAATTACTACTTTTACATTAGTCATGTCTTGAGAAAGGAACACAGTTCATCAACCCAATTAACCCTCATGGATAAAAGAGAAATGGATAAGGGCAAAACACTTAGTGTATCTAGTTGTTCCCAAATTTTCCCAGCTGACATAGACATGGTAATGTCTAGGTGGATAATAGGTAGACACATGGCATATTTAGGCCCATTAGAAAATTTTTACACTTTAATTATTTGAGTTCTATGAATGTAAGATGATGTCAAAGTACATCCTAATTATGAAGAGACATGTGGCATGATGTCAAGATTACTAGTCATATAATTGTAGACCTATCAGATGTGTTAGTCTAGATGTTAGAGCTCTAAGGCATTTCAAAACACCCTTGAGATAACCTTTAAGGTACTACAAAGATCCTATAGGTATCTCCTAGGAGATACTTTTAAGGACCTTAGGAGATACCTTCAAAACATACCTTACTAAAAGGATATAGCTTTAGAAGATACCTTACTACAAGTCCCCTCAAGGTATCTCCTAGGAGATACCTTTGAGGGCCTTGTAGTATGTTCAATTTGTCTCTTAGGAAATACCTTGAAGATAATACAAGGCCCTCCAAGGTATCTTGGGACATAAATTGACCCTAAACATCCCTTTAAGGTATTGTAAGTTCCTTCAAGTTCTCTCTTAGGAGACACCTTGAGATACCTTGAAGGGACATGTAATACTTTCAAGGGTACCTTTAAATGTATTAAAAACCCCTTCAAGGTATCTCCTAGTAGATACCTTCAAGGGAATTGTATTATCTTCAAAGTATCTCCTAAGAAATATATTGAAGGTACTACAAGGCCCTTCAAGGTATCATCTAAAATATGCCTCTACCCTTGAAGGTATTACAAGACCCTTCAAGGTATCTCTTGGGAGATAACTTCAAGGTCTTTGTAGTACCTTTAAATTATCTCCTAATAAATACATTGAATGTACTACAAGTCACTTCAAGGTATCACCTAAAATTTTCCTCTCATGTATCTTATAAGACATAAATTTACCAACAAATTTATACCCATAAAATAATAATTAATAATACCTTCATGGTATCTTCAAGGAGATATATCTTCCCTAATATTACTTGTTTTAAAAACCACCTTCTTAAATCAAATTCAAATGGTTTAAAATCCAACATATTATATCTATTATTTATAAAAAGAAAGAGATATATTAGAGTAACATGGGTGTGATACCATAAAGGTATCATTAAATATATATTTTAGACCTAAAAGGTATCTCCATAAAATATATCTCAATGTTTCACTAGAGATATACCTCTCATAATAACTCATAAGAAATAAGTTGATCCTCAAAACCATCACCATAAAAATTTATATAATAATACCTAAAACTATCTCCTATAAATCTCTTGCATCTTAATCATATGCTTTTCAAAACCTATCTCTTACATAAATTTGAGATGATTTCAAATTGTTCATTTTAAATCCAAATTTTATAAGATGGGAGAACTCTACAAAGTATCTTCCTAGAGATACGTTGAGAGGTATCACCTATGAGAACCTTATCAAGGTAAGATACAAATAAATCAAAATAAACCTTTTAAAGTGACATTAAATTCACCTTAGAGATACTTGCCAACGTATTTTTAAAAATATACTTTGACCATAAAATTAATCACTAGAAAAAAAAAATAGTTCTACATTTAAGGTAGATCCTAGATATTAATAGTTGCATTTAAATTATATGATTTCCAAACCCACCTCTTATATCAATTTGGCATAACTTCAAGTATAACATATTTTACTCAAATTTAATAAAATAAGATACCTCTCTAAGTAACTATAAAGATATACTTTGTCCCTTAGATCCAACACCATCAACACATAAATAGTATTAATTTCAAGGTATATACTAGATGTTATCTCTTGCATCACAATCATATGTTTCAAAAATATGGACCTTACACCATATTTACATAATTAAAAATCTACTATATAGTATCCAGCTTTTTTAAAATTTAAGATATCTCTCATATGCCTTGGACTCAATTTTTACATCATTAAGTAAACAGTAATTAATACCTTCAAGGAACTTCCTAAGTGATAAATCTAGGATAAAAATTATATATTTTATAAACATGCCCCTTAAATAAAATTGGCATGATTTCAAAAATAACATATACTACCAAAATTTTATAAAATGTTATCTCAAGGTATCTCTCAAGAGATAGCTTGACATCCAAATCCACAATCATCAATAAGTAAATAGGAATATTCTAGGCTATCTCATTGACAATACATCTTACATTTAAATTAATTATTTTTAAAACCCACCTCTTATATCAAAAGGTAATAAATTAAATTAACATTTACACATTTATCATTACATTATATGTCTCTAAGGTGTCTTTAATGTCACATTTATTGCATATAAAATGATATGATTTCAAATCCAATATCTTCTATCAAGATTTTATTAAATAAAATACCTCTCTCAAGGTATTGACTTAGAGATATGAGAAATATTTTCTATTAGAAACCTATCAAGGTTTCTCTCAAAAGACACCTTAGATACCAAATTTATTATCACCAATAAGTAAACATTGTGTTTGCCTTTAAAAAACATGTATATGTTATTTACACTTATGAAACTTATGTTATCATGGTCTAATATTGTTTAATTCTTGACATTATTTCAACATTTCCTTGCAAAATTTAGTATGTCATATAATTCGAGCTAAATTTAACATTAATTTTAGAGTTAAACTTCAATTATTTATATTTGATTAGAAAACTTAAACAATATTATTAAAATTTATTATGTAAATTCTCAAGGCACAAATCTAATGACAAACTAATAATACAAGTAAATCCAAATCACATTAAACCAAGTTTGAAGTAGTGGTTTAGCAAGAATAGAACCTTTTTGGCATATTTAATGCCACAAGAGTCCCATTATTAATATTCATGTTATACACTCTCCCTAAAACCTTCATATCTAGTCTTTGTTGTTAGAATTGAAGTATCCTGAATCCTTGCTAACCCTGATGGTAGGAGAAAAGATCATTGTCACACATTTGTTAACCACATTGATGGATTTACAATTAATATTTCATTCAATCAAACCCCTTAAATAGGGATTCACTTAGGTATATCACTATTAAAGTTGAGATTAGTGTAACCAAATTGATTACAAGAATTCATGTTATCAAATTCAGTGATGTGAGCAAATGTAAACAATAACTTCTTTTCCTAAAGTTAGAGAGTGACAAATCTGGTTTAAATCAGAAGCCAAATACAACAAAAATCAATAAAATATTAGTCAAGATGTTAAAGAAGGGAAATATTTGCCTATATCAATACTAGACCTTGGAGACTAAACAAACACATCAAGGGGAAAATTAAAGAGAAAGGACATAATGACTGCAAGGGTCAGTGTCATAGAACTTCATTAGTTAGAAAAAAGTACCAATAACACTTAATTTGGACCAATATTTAATAAATACATTAACATATTAAAATCACACAATTTTATGACTAATAATGCATGGGTACCATTTTTAGGTGTCTAAATATCCCCAGTTATTTACTTTTAGATTGATGACTACTTAATTAAGGTAGACTATCATTTTAATAATTATGGTAAACATTTTTATATTTAGTAGATTTAAATAGGTTATTACCTTTTCCATTTTAATTGAAATTTCACATTTTATTCATCATTTCACTCTAAATTATTTATTAACTTCATTATAAAAGCTTTGATTGTGTCAAACTTATGGGATGGTGAAACGTTTCATAATCACATTGAGCCACTTTATTGACATATTTTGTATAATGAATTTTGGTGAGTCAATATTTAGGTGAATGGGATGATGACATTTGGCATGATCTTTCTTGTAAAATTGCCTAGTGATTTTATAAATTATCTTCAATCAGTTAGTCTTCATGTAAACATGATGGAGGCACTTTCCATGATCTAAGAGAGTCACTCGCTTGGGGAACATAGAATATATTTTGAGTGTCTAAATTTTGTAAGTTTTTGAGTGCTTGACACCTGTCCTTTATTTTTAAAAAATGAAGTCTTAAGCTTACTTTATATGTTTCCTAGGGTTATGGGTGAGTGGACAGATGTCACATGGCATATATTGATGAGTTGGAAAGTGTTAGGGGAAATAATAGAAAATATTCTAAGTGTTAGATCTCTTGTATAAAACAAAGGAAAACCAAACAACACTTAGAGATTTTTCATTATTATAGGGCCCTACTATATCACCTAGTAGTGCCTTTAAGGAGATACCTTGAAGGGCATTATCTTACCTTCAAGGGCACCTTAAATATATCTCCTAGTAGATAGCTTTCAAAAATGAATAAGGGTGCCCTTGAAGGTATTACAAGGACCTTCAAGGTATCACCTAAGATCTAAAAATATAAGTGCCTAATCATTTTCCATGATTTTGTTCAAAACCCACTTTACTCAATATCATTTTATATAGTATTAAAATACATGGTTGAATGTTGATTAATTAGATATTTTTCTCTACTAGGCTATTCCTCTCTTATCCATGTTTTAAAAATATCTCCTAGGAGATACATTCAAAGTAGGATGAAGAAAAGATTGAAGTATGTAGTATATGATATTAGAAGCTAATATTTTTTTATATTGAAATAAATAGTGTCATTAAAAATGTGTTATACATTACCTTTTTAACTATTTTAGGTTTAAACAAATCTCCACATTTACGTTATGGTATAAATAAAGATTTATCTCCTACATTTAGGTATAAATTGGAATGATTTTATAAATAATATGATTAATAAATATTCTCATGTCTTTCACAAATGTCCGAGATAAAAAATTCATACATTAATGGATTTCCAATGTGGAGACTATGTTTCACTCATAAATAATGGTAAGGTCATTGGTGAAGGAAGATACATAAACTTTTAGGTCTAGATACCCTTTGGAATACATAAATATTGATTCCACATGCCATAGTGAGGAAATAACTATTGAATGTGTAAGTGTTAATGTGAAGAAAGCTTTTGATCAGTCTCTATCACTTCCTTTTTTTGGATTTTATGGATAATTTGAGGGAAGTAGTTAATATTTTTACTATATCGAGCACAAGAATGATGCAACACATCACAACCAAGTTTTCTATAGAGGATGACATGGAAGAAGGATAAAATAATTTTAGTTTAGTTTTTTATATAAAACTATTGCCTTAAGAAAAAAAAGGCTTGGATTCATTGGTTTAATATATCGATGATCCTACCACATTGCATAGCCTAAGAAATCATTTTTTTGGGGAAAGGGTACATTTGTTGCAAAAATATAGAAATCTTGTAAATGATGAAAAAAAATGTTTTTGGATATGTTGAATTTTCACAACAAAGAGAGATTTTTAATCACATTTCTATCCCAATGTTATAAAATGAATTGGGAATTTACATAAGGCACATTCTAAAACATTGTGAGACTTTCAGTGGAAAGGTAAATGAAACATCTATCATTAGACAACCTTCCAACAAGGTTGTGGACATTTGAATGCAGAGAAATCAATTTAATATACATGACATCAAAGGAGAAACAAATTGGAAATGTATGGGAAGTAGTGGATAATGAAGTCATCCTTGCATGAAATTCCTAGAGAAAAGGCATCCAAACAAAATAGCTCATGCCTACTACACAGGCCAAAAAATAAATCAACTAAACACTTCACTCAGCCAAGTGGAGTTTGATGAAAGCATTAGTAGTGATATTATAAAAGTGTACATAGATAAATGTTGTACCAGAAAGAATTTCAATTAGGATTGTCATTTAAGATACTAAAATCTAGAAGAATAATGTTTCTGGATTCTACCATAGAAAATAGGAGGCAACATGTCTTGGATACCCTTTCTACCAATTTGTTTAAGAAAATAAAAACAAAACTACAATTGATTTTCAATGTACTGATATCTATTTATAAGATTGGGTTAAAATATACGATATGAATAGAAATATTTTATTTGATATTCCAAATTGTCAAGAAAAGGAGGAACAAAATGCATTACATGTAGAGAGGTCTTGAAAAAAGCCACAAAATAAGATAATGGTAGCTAAAGATTTTTTGGACTAGTTGGTGGATGATTTTACAAATGTTTATCCAAGATTTACATGTTATGTAGATATAGACTACTCATGATAAAATGTTCAACATATTTTACAATCTTTCACTAAAGAATTTATGGGACCCCACATCAATGCACAACTGGAAGATATGGAATATTAGCCAATATACCATCCAAAATTCAATAAAATGTGGAGTATTAATTTTCATGATGTGACCATTTCCAAGTCTAATAAATTTTCTATGTGTAAGACATGTATCTTGTTGACTCAACAAAAATACTCAGGGTCCCTCTCTAAAGATTAAGTGTTGAAAATATTGTCATTGATGTCAAAGGTCTATCATTATTGGTGATAAACACCCCATTATATTTAATGGTGTTTTTAATATTCATATCTTAGCTAATGTGTGTTAATATTTATTTAATATTAATTAATATATTTTTGGTTGCATATAATTCAAAAGACGTCCCATGGAGAAGTCAAAGAGTCACAGGGTAAAATATGAAAGAGGAATGGGACACATTTTCTCATAAATAGTCATCTTAAAGAATTCCAAGAGTCACCATGTGAAGACAAAAGAGGTATGGTGAATTTTTCCATGAAGGGACACTTTGAGTAATATGAAAATTCACCAAGATAAAGACAAAATATGTAAGGGCAATTTTGCTTATGAAGGGTCACCATATGACTTTTCAAATGCAAGGATATAAAGGGTCATGCATGTTTAGAACAATTTTCCATGAGGATTGAAGGGTCACAAAGGGTGAATGAAATACATTATTTGGAAAGCTATTAAAAAAGGCTTGAGAAGCCATTTTTTATATGAAAGAGAGTGCATGGTTTGTATTCATTTTTGAAGAGAGAAAAGTAGGAGATATTGTAGAGTTTTATCATTTGTTGAGTAAACAACCTTGAGAGATAGTTATGTTTTATACACAAGAGGGGTTGGTGCTCCTATGGGTTGGTGCTCACAAATATTTACAAGGGGTTGGTTTTCTTGTTGGTTGGTACTCATAAATAGTTGATATGTTGTTTCTCGGCAAAGGGGTTGGTGCTCTTATAAGTTGGTGGTTGTGAAATTTGTATTGTTCTTTGTGGTTTTTTCCACTTTGGGTTTCCACGTAAAAATTTGCTCTCTCTCTCTCTCTCTCTCTCTCTCTCTCTCTCTCGTGGTGAAAATTATTCTTTTAGTTTTATTGCATATCTTGAATGTGTGATTAAGTGGTTAAAGAAAATAAATCAGATTAAGTAAAAAGATATATAATATACTAATTCACCCCCCTCTTAGTATATTTCATGATTAACAATTGGGATCTGATTAGGTTCATTTTGAAAAAAAATTTACAGCTTGAAGGTAGTATGGCAAAACATGATGGCTAGATCACATGAAGGATTTTATACAAATAAAGAACCTTTGTTTGATGGGATGAATTATGTTTTTTGGAGCTTAAGGATGAAGAATTATTTGATGGTCCTTGGATTTGAGATATGGCAAGCAGTGGTAGAGGAATATGAAGAGCCACAGACACTTATAACTACTCTGGTAGAAAAGAAGGTAAGTAAAAATAATGTTAAAGCTTTAAATGATATTTTATGTGAATAAGAATTTTTTAAAGTTATGCAATGTAAATCTACTCATGAAACTTGGGTAAAACTTGAGAATATTTACAAAGGTGATGGAAAGATATAGAAAGATAAGCTTTAGACTTTTAGAAGATAGTTTGAGAGTTTGAAGATGGAAGAAAAATAAAATATAGGAAGTTATCTTTTGCAGGTTGATCAAATAGTTAATCAGATTCAAGGTCTTAGAGAAAATTTAGAAGAGTCAACTCTGGTTCAAAAAGATTTGAGATCTCTACCATTGAGATATGATGAAAAAGTTTTGGAAATTGAAGAGATGAAGAATTTAGCCAAGATAAAGATGGATGAGCTTCATGGTATTCTTATGGCATATGAGATGCAGACTAAACAAGATAAACCCTCAAATAGAGAAGCTACTTTCAAAACATCAAAGAAAGATAAGGCTAAGATTCAAGAATCAAGTGATAGTTCTAGTGTTGATGAAGATGACAATCGATCTCTATTCATTTGCAAGATAAAAAAGGGCACATGTAAATATCAAGGAAAATTACCTTTTAAATGTTTTAATTGTGGAAATATTTTACATTTGGTAGCTAAATGCCCAAATAAGGGTAATGATGACAATGAAAAAGGAAAGTATAAATATAAAAGGAATTTCAAAGGTAAATTCAAGAAGGGATTAGAGAAGAAGAGTTTGTATTGTAAAGATCCTAGCTCAGTCGAAGATAGTGGAGTTAGTGATTCAGAAGAAGAAGAGGAAAAATAAAAAAGCTATGATGAAGCTCTTATAAAAGAAGAAATAAAAAGGGAAGAAGTTAAGAATACAAAAGACATCTCAAACAAAGAAGGCTTGAGGGAACAGAGCTATAAAAAGCAATCAATTTAGAGATACACAAATAGGTCCTATTTTTATGGTTACTATTTTTATTGCAATGGATATGGTCATAAGAAAATAGAATGTCAAAAATTGGATAACAATTTTAGAAATGAGGAGAAGGAAATTCATACAGAGTCAAGCAGAAGCCACAACTCTTTTGATCCTCTATCATGATTTAATGAAGAGGCCATAATATGTTACAAGTGATACAACTTTGGACAAATAGCTTGGTACTATAGAAACATGTTTGAGTCAGTCAAGAAGGATCAAAGTTTTAAGGCTCCATTCATCAAGAAAAAAATTTAGACAAGTTCATGGCAAAGGAAACAACCTGAAAAATCTATGTTGGTGCAGACAACTTTGTATGAAAGAAATGAAGAAAATCCATGGTTAATTTATAGTGGATGTTTAATACACATGATAGGAGACAAAAGCAATTTCATAACCATGAAGCAGATCAATGGTGGCATAGTGAAATTTAAAGACAATACTACTGCTAGAATTGATAGAAAAGGTACACTAAGTTTTGATAATGGTAGAACTAAAATTGAAAATGTTTTGTATGTAGGTCTTAAGCATAATATTTTGAGTGTAAGTTAAATGTGTGATTAGGGCAACACACTAATTTTTTTATGTATAAGGTTGTGAAATTAGAATAAAATATTTAGATGTGTTGGTTGCAGATGCTCAAAGAATAGGTAATAATTTGCATATGCTATCAAACGTCAAAGGTCAAAGATGTTGTTTGATTCATATTGAATAAATTTATCTATGGTTTAGGATAATTGGGAATATAAATTTTCATAATCTTATCAAAATCAGCAAGAAGGAAGTAGTTATAAATCTTCCAAAGATTATAAAGCCATCTGACATGCTTTGTGAACCTTGTCAACAAGGGAAGAAGGCTAGAAGGTGGCTCAAAACAAAAGAATACTCGACCAATCAGATGCTATAGCTTATTCACACTAATTTTTGTGGACCTACGAGAACTCAAAGTACTCAAGGTGAGAAATATGTCATGTCGTATCAATGGTTTATCATGTATGACTTGGGTAATGTTTTTAAAGAACAAATTAGAAGCTTTCAAACATTTCAAAGAATTCATTGCATTAGATGAGAATCAAACCAATTTGAGGATTAAATGTCTAAGATCAGATCGAGGAGGAGAATTTATGTTAGATAAATTTATTGAGTTTTGTGAAGACTATGGAATAAATAGACATTATTTAGCAGCCAAAACTCCACAAAAAAATGAAGTAGTTGAACAAAAAAATAGAATAGTTTAGGAGATGGTGAGGACAATGCTAAATGAATCCAAGATAGAAGATAAATATTGGAGAGAGGTAGTTGCTATAGTAGTGCATATTCAGAATAGAAAATTATTGAGAGTTAATAGTGACAAGACTCCTTATGAGCTATGAAAAGACAAACCAACAGTAGTTGATTATTTTAGAGTTTTTGGTGGCAGATGCTTCATAAAGAGAACTGATAAAAAACATGGTAAGTTTGAATCCAAAGTAGATGAAAGTATATTTCTTGGTTATTCTTGAAAAATTAAGGCTTATAAATATTATAACAGAAGAACCAAGAATTGTTTTGAAAGTGCAAGTGTCAAGATAGAAGAAGATGGAACACAAAGAATCAATGATCTAGTAGACATTCTTGAAATCATTGAAGAATATTTTGAAGAATCAGATGAAGATGAGAAGAAGGATAAAAATGACACCAAAAATCCATCCAAATATGTTTAGAGAAACCATAATAAAAGTGACATCATTAGGGTCATAAATGAAGGAATTCACACTAGAATAATGATGGCAAGTGAATATGAGAAATTTAATTTATCTTTGTTATCCAAAATTCAGCCTAGAAATTTTTCAGAAGCTAGATATGATAAGCATTGGGGTAAGGCTATAGATGAAGAATTAAATCAGATAGAGAATAATGATACTTGAGAGTTAGTGCATAGACCAAAATATCATAATATGATAGGAACAAAATGGGTTTATAAAAATAAGTTGAATGAAAATGGCGAAGTGACCAAAAATAAAGCAAGATTAGTATGTAAAGGATATGCTCAGATAGAGGGAATAGATTTTGAATAAACTTTTTTACTAGTGGCAAGGTTAGAGGCTATTAGAATGTTTCTTGCATATGTAGTGTTTAAAAATTTCAAAGTGTTTCAAATGGATGTCAAATATACTTTCCTAAATGAGAATCTAGAAGAAGAGGTCTATATTGAGCAGCTTGAGGGATTTATTCTCTCAAATATTAGTAGCCATGTATGTAGATTGAAGAAATCATTGTATGGATTGAAATAATCTCCTAGAGCTTGGTATATAAGACTTGATAAGTACCTACAAGGTCAAGATTTCAAGAGAGGATTTGCTGATAGTAATCTCTACATAAAAATAGAAGGTGAGCATCAATTGATTATTGTGGTATATGTTGATGATATCATTTTTGGAGGAAATATTGAAAATATGATAAAAGAATTTTCTAATAATATGGAAAAATAATTTGAGATGTCTATGATTGGATAATTGTCATTTTTCTTAAGATTGCAAATATTTCAGTTAGATAAAGGAATTTTTGTATCTCAAAGTAAATATGCTAAGGAAATGTTGAAGAAATTTGGTTTTAAGGATTGTGCACCAGTTGGCACACCAATGTGTATGGGAAATAAGGTGAGCAAAGATGAAGATTCACCTATTATAGATCAATATTTGTATATATCTATGATTGGTAGTCCTTTATATTTGACAACATCAAGGTCAGACATCATGCATGCAATAGGTATGGTTGAAAGATATCAATTATCTCCAAAAGATAGTCATGTTGAGTTGGTGAAGAGAATATTTAGATATATCAAGGAGCCTTTTGATTATAGATTATGGTATCCCATAGGTAGAGATTTCACTTTGGTTACTTATACAGACTCAAATTGGGTAGGGTTCTTGGATGACATAAAGAGTATAAGTGGAGGATCTTTCTTCCTTGGTGAGAGATTAGTATCATGGCTAAGTAAGAAGTAGACTTTAGTATCACTTTCTACAATTGAAGCAAAATATATTACAATAGTATTGTGTTTTACTCAAGTTCTCTGGATGAAGCAAATTTTGGAAGATATCAAGGTAAAGTATGATGAAATTATTTATATTTTTTTTGATAACACAAGTGCTATTAATATTTTGAAGAATATAGTAATGCATTCTAGAACAAAACATATTCCCATTAGATATCACTTCTTGAGAAGGAAAGTTGCAGATCAACATGTTAAGAAGGAGTATATCAGTACTACAAAGTAGATTATAGATATTTTCACAAAGGCACTAACAAAAGACACATTTGAGTATCTACGAGAGAAGTTGGGAGTAATTTCCTTTACTTCCTACCATTGAGGTTCATCATCAGTTCAGGGGGAACTAAGTGTTTGCTCTAGGTAGGCCCTTTTCCATTGATGTCAAAAGGGGAGAATAATAGGTACAAGTACAAGAATAGGTACAAGGAATAGGTACATGTTGGTAAAATAAGGGGTAGTTACTATATGTTTTCTAGATGGTAGTATGTGTAGGTTTTAAGATGTGACAGTTTTAGTTTGCAGTTGCCATCAATGACAAAGGAGGAGATTGTTGGAAATATTGTCATTGATGTCAAAGGTCTAACATTATTCATGATAAAGGCCCCATTGCATTTAATGGTGTTTTTAATATTCATATCTTGGATAATGTGTGTTAATATTTATTTAATATTAATAAATATAGTTTTGGTTGTATATAAGTCAAAAGAGGGCCCATCTAGAAGTCAAAGAGTCACGGGGTAAAAGACGAAAGAGGAATGGGACGCATTTTCTCACGAAGAGTCATCTTGGGGAATTCCAAGAGTCACCATGTGAAGACAAAAGAGGTATGGTGCATTTTTATATCAAGGGAAACTTTGAGAAATATGAAAAGTCACCAAGATAAAGATAAAAGAGAAAAAGATGCTTTTGCTTATGAAGTATCAACATTTGACTTTTAAAATGCAAGCATACGAAGGGTCATGAAAGTTTGGTAACATTTTATATGAGGATTAAAGGGACACAAAAGGTGAATGCTAAAGGTCACTTGGAAAGCTATAAATAAATGCTTGAGAAGCCATTTGTTATATGAAAAAGAGTGCATGGTTTGTAATTATTTTCAAAGAGAGAGAAATAAGAGATATTTTAGAGTTCTATCATTTGTTGAGTAAGCAACATTGAGAGATAATTGTTTTTATAAAAAAGAAGGGTTGGTGCTCCTATGGGTTGGTGCTCACAAATAGTTGTTGTGTTGGTGCTCGACAAAGGGGATGGTGCTCCTAAAAGTTGGTGCTTATGAACATTTTATTTCAAGTTGGTGCTCATTCATAGACTTGAAATTTTTATATGTGGTTCTTTTCACTCTGTGTTTCCACATAAAAATATACTCTCTCTCTCTCTCTCTCTCTCTCTCTCTCTCTCTCTCTCTCTCTCTCTCTCTCTCTCTCTCTCTCTCTCTCTCTCTCTCTCTCTCTCTCTTGTGGTGAAAATTATTGTTTTAGTTTTATTGGATATCTTGAATGTGTGATTAAGTGGTTAAAGAAAAGAAATCATATTAAATGAAAAGATATATAATATACTGATTTACCCCCCCCTCTCAATATATTTTGTGCTTATAATTAAGAAGATTATATCGATCAAGAATTTGTGATGCATTTAAATCAAATGATTTTTATAAGATAAATGTATTGCATAGATAAATAAATGTTAGAAAAATACATTGAAGAATGCCTTAGTGTCATTCATGACAAGGTGGAACATAAAAATACATATATGCTAAGGATAGTGACAAAATGTAAAGCAGTTATTGAAAAAATAATAGAGTTATCAATGGAAAGGATTATAACGCATGGTCATAGTGTAGGTAGATATGGTTGGATTTTTTACCGTATGTTCCTGTATGGTCTAACTTTACTATCTTCAAAATATCCATTGTATGATGCACTTTTGTCTAACAATTACTTCCTAAAATGCAAGAAATATAGAAAATAAGCACAATCAATTGGTGATTTCAAGAAATTTACTTCCAATTTATACCTTCAACTAGACAAATATTATGAGGATAATAAGAATAAATACTTCCACCCATAATCATATTTTTAAAATGTCCAACCTTATATAGAACTAATGTTACATTTAAAATTTCATAAAATCATGTTTTTTTGTACAGGTATGTGTTGTAATATTTATCTCTCTTTATTTACAAAGCTATTTTCATCTATGTCTAGGTCGGGTTTCTCCCTATAAGACATACCTAGGAGGAAATCGATGGCATATTTGGAAACCTATCTGAGTGTATAAAGAGGAAAGATGTATGAAGTGTGGTAGAGATGAAGGACACTTATAGGATGTGTGAAGATATAATAAACTTCATTCCACATTTGATTGAAGAAGTGGTGGATTTGAAAGAGTGTGATAATAGTTACTAGCTGAAGGGAAGAAATGAAATAGTAGGCTTGATAAAAGCTCAACACTTTATTTTACACATAGATCAAGGTCAACCTATTATGCATTGCAAAAACTCTATAATTGATAGGAATTAGTCCCCCCCTAATTACATTATGGGGAAAAAAATAAAATGGTGAGCCATATATTCCAAAAGGTAATCCGACAAAAATATATTTCAAAGACTTGAAAAATATAGAAATGTCTCAAGATTCCATTATTACAAAAGACTCAGATAGAAGTAGAAAAAAGTTGAAAAGTAAATGAAATATAACTTGAATAAGTATGTACAACAATTCAATGGATTTGGTTTAATGATAAATAGTAAGTATAAGGATCTAGTATATTACTTCCAAAACATCCATGACATAATGAAATAAGACATGTTCCCTACTGAAGTTGAGTGCATAGGGGAGTTTTGGCCTAGAATTCATCATGGCATATGCATGCATAGATATTTTCACAAAATGGTTCATGATAGGACCCTTGATTTTAGACTGACATATACATATACATGTGTCGGTCTAAGAAGTAAAAGAACAAAATGCATTTGATCTAGCTCAAGATGTGTAAATCATAGATATGTTATTTCTTACACCAGACAACTCTACAAGAGTGGACTACATAATATGGGTTTCTAAATCTAAAAGCAAGATTGAGATACTCTCAACAAATGGGGATATAGAATAAAGGGTAAATGAATCTTTGTTTATCCTAGTTCATACAGGGAAAAAAAATTTAGAAGAAGCATAAATTTATATAGGCTGGTTTGAAAAGAAATGGAAGCGAAACCGAACTGACACATATGTACCATCCATACTCATATATAGTATCATCTATGCTTGAAAAACGAATAAAAATTATAGATGTGATACACTTTTTCTCACTTATCTTTTAAAAAACATTGTAATAGACTATTTGAATGCATTTTCCCACTAGGCACTAACAAAATTAGTGATAAAAATATTAGGAAATTTGAAATGGTGTTTCCTTAATTTTGGAATGAGAAATATGAATGGTTTTTTTTATTTAGACCATTTTTTGAGAATGTATAATGATTTTTTATTTTATTTATTTATCTTTATTTTTAGTGGCACTTCGCATTTTGGGTCTTGAAAAATACACTTCAGCATTTGAGTTTTATATTTTCTACTAAGACAATTTAGTATTTCGATAACTATGAATCTATTTAATAACATTTGATTGTTGGAACATCCACTTCACATTTTTTCATTCTTCAAAATAGTATTCAAAAAGATATTCATAATTTGCACATCTACGAATTTACACTTTGGAGTTTGTGTTTTGTAAAATACACTTTAGCATTCCCATGTATACGAAAATGTTTTTGTGGTTTACGCCTTTGAATATCCCATTTTCACATCAAGATTTATTCATTAGCCTTTTTTTATTGACAAATGTTATTCAGTGTTTTAGTTTTTCAGATTACACTACATATAATCACCAAAGATTGTGCCATATGGCACAATCTCAATGATTAAGTTATGTGGAAGGATGACCAATCCAAAAAAAGGTAATAAATAATGAATGAACCTAAGATTGCAACATACATTACAATCTCAATAACTTGACTATGTGGGATAATAAATTAATAATGTAATAATAGAACACCTAATAATTGATACAAGTGAGGTACACAAATATTAGATAAACTATGATGGTCACCAAGATGTCACTTGAATGAGTTTAAATATATAGTTTATGATCTAATCAACCTATAAAAAGTGGCATTCCAGTCATCTCAGGTTTATTAAATCACATATCGGCCAAGTGTGTGATTGATGTAAAAATAATTATTGCTTAAGATATAGCTGCATAATTTGGACTTATTGTACACACACACACACACACACACACACACACACACACACACACACACACACACACACACACACACACACACACACACACACACACACATGATTTATTTGTAATAAGTCCAAGTAATTCTTGATGAAGTCTAATTTGTTTATGATATTTTTCAACTACTAATTATTTATGATTATTTTAAATAATTTGGACTTATCACGAGTACATTAGGTAGATATGATTTATTTTCAATAAGTCCAACTTTATCACAATACAATCCAATTTAAACTTAATACAATCAAATTTATTTTCGATAGTTTTGGAAAATTTAGATTATTGATAAGTCCAAATTATATGAAATAGTCCTTCCTAATTTATAAACCCAATTTAAAATAGTGTTTAAGCATCTTAAAACCCTTGTTCAAGTTATCCTAGCTTATCATGGGAATGCTTTAAGATATTCCATCGACTTACTTTATTTTTTTATACTAAGGTTTAGTCATGTTTATTAACATGGCCAAACCTTAGTCTAAAATTTATATTTGGTCCCTTTTATATCCCATGGCCCTCTGATCTTTTATCTATTGACATGGTCTAACGAACACTTGGTCCCTTTGTTATAATATTAGATCAAATTCCTATCCTAAATCTTTTATTATATTAAAAAAACATTAGGCTAAAACTTTATATTAATTTATTTATTCTCTAAACTTTGAATTCATTATTTTCATTGTTAACTTGAGGCCAATCACAACCAACTTAGTGGATCACAATCCCATGCTGTGCACAAATTCAGACAGAGTTGATTAGAGGGTGCTTATAGAAGTCAATAACTCAATAATCTTGATCAATGATGTGCATTCACCTAGGTGGAGGTGATCGAAAGGTTCATGTTCCATGAAAGTGACAAGTGTCACCATCTCAGTGAGTTGATTGAAGATCCAATGGAAGGCATAATGTCAAAATTCAAGAGCCCTAGGATAAGTGAGGTGGTGAAAAGTGTCACCAATACAAGAAGCCTATTAGAGATCTTATGGTGACCAAAGATCAGCAAGTCAAAGATCCTCCAAAGGGACGTGTTAAGGACAAGTATCTTAATCTAGCTGAGTGACCAAGAAAATCAATTATTCATGATCAATCATTCATCCAACAGATTGATGACATGAATAAGAGCATATTTTTTAAAGGGTCTATGTTGAACATGATAGTGACATGTCACAAGTTTTATGAACTAGATATAGATCAATGGTCAGCATTCGATCTTATGTTCAAAGGATAAACATCATGAAATGAAGGAGGACATCCATGGAGATAACAACAAAAGTGAACACCATGGTATTTTTAACATAGTTGTAGAACCCATGTGGACCTACATGGAAGTAAGGATATATTGAATGGCCTTGCAATTAGAATTGCCATGTTGTAACTAAAAATGGCAAGGGTCATATATACAGTATCCACATTACACAGAGATATTCCATATCAAACATCCCACATAGTATCATAAAGACACAAAATATCATGTAACCACGTTACACACATCCTACCCACATGTACAGTCATTAAATACATATAGTTTAAATAAATTTAGTGGAGCATGGGCCCCAACCAAAAAGGAGTTTGGTAGAAACATGGATGTCAAATTACAATTGAAAATGGTGGTGTAGAGTTGTGTAAGGGTACAAGGTGTGGAAAACAAACATTAAAATTATAGATTGAAATTTGTTTTTAGCTTCCTACATCATGCATAAGACAAAAGAAATTAACATGATAGAGGTCCAACCATTGACTACACATTTGAGATGGTGCAAAGTGCAATGTGTGTCTCTATCTTCAGATCCCATGGACCAAGGAGTTGAAATGAAATTTTTTAAAAACAAATAAATTTGTAAGTTCTAAATTTTTTTAAAAGGAGCCCCTAGGTCCCTAAGAAATATTAATAGGAAAAGTAAAGGTGAAAAATGCAAGGTGTTGAAAATACAAATTGGATAAACAAAAAAGGGGGGGCATAAAGGTAAAATAACCTAAGTTGTTGTATTTTCATTTTATTTGCTTGTCCAATCACCTCCATGGGAGGGACATATTACAGGTCTACAAATCTAAGGTGGGCCACTCTAGGGAAGATCACCTGAATAGCCATGGATCTATAATATTCCCATGCTATCATTACAAGAGTAGGTTGTTCCATGGCATGCATAAATGGAAGAATTTTTTTCCAAAAGTTTCTAGCTATGCAAGAAAGTGGTCAAGGGCATATTTAGGAGGTTAGACATGAAGAAAAGAACTTTTTTTGGCCTCCACCATGAAATTTCACCCTCCAGATCATGTAAAAATATTTCAGGTGTCACAAGGAATATTTTTCTAGTTGGGAATATTTTGGTAAAATTTGGACAGTCACTTTGTAATTTTATAAATTCGAACCCATAGTCCCATATTTGAAAAAATTTCAAAATGTATAAATAGAGGGATTATCCTATATTCTTGGGTTATTGTTTTTGATTTTTGATTTTTCTCTATGTTAAGGATCTACAAAAAAATTAGGATCAACAACTCTATGTACTTATTATCTCCCTTTCTATGTTGGTTACAAGTGTACAACAATTAGCAAGCTCTAAGAGCGTGTTTATGTCTCCCATATCCAACATGGATAAATCTCACCATGCCTTTCCCCATGGTGGAATTTTTAAACATTGGTGTATGTAATATCTTTTTTTCAAGTTAAGGGAAAATACTTGTAGTTCTTTATTGTATCTTATTAATGATATGCAATGAGATGTTTTAATTGCTATGTTGATTGGAAGTATAGCTTTGTGCTTATGTATGGTTTTCATCTTAGGCATATATCTCATTTGTAAACCCATTTTTTCATCGAGATTTGGAAATATTTTTTTAATACCTCATCAGGGTACCCTAGGGTCATGAATTTAGTAGGAGAAAGTATTTGAGATTTTAGTTTCAGTGTATGTTGTAGGGTTTTAGGGTTCATTTGGGCATTTTCATTCCATTAGAACCAATTGATGTAAATTTAACCTTTTTTGTTTCCATGGCTTTCATTTTAATTGTATTACATCTTTACAATAGGTGATGTCATGTATGTTGAAAGAAACCCTTCTATTTGAAAAACCACCAGCACACCAGACTTTTCTATTATTAACAAGTTGTCCTACCTTATCTTCTCATAAAAATAATACATACTTGTTGCATATCATAATTATTGCTTTCCTATAAATGCATAATATCTTTACTATATAACATGTGTTTTCTTCTTATCCTATTAAAGATTAGAATTATAGTCTTCCATCCAACCCTATTGTTGAAAATTATTTAGAATTAAGATTGCAAGAACTGTTATATATGTCTTTAGTAGCTTGTATGTGATCTAGAACATTTGTTCATTCCATGTGACAACCCTTCCCAGGTGTATTGAATAAGTTTGGTTACATCTTGGTCACATTTGTGTCTTTATTTACCAAAAATCCCAATGGAGGTTGAATTGTAAAATCTTTCCATGTGAGCAAGTTATCACATAGGTCCTCTCACCTTGGTTTAGGCAAAGCCAAAAGTAGCATGAAGATGACCATACCCTTTTTTGACGCTTCTCAATAATTTTACTCATACGATCCATCCTAGATGTCAAACCCGTCCCTGACTATAATGACATAGTAGTTGGGTTTTCAATTTTTTTTTTCATTTTATTCGAGTGTTCAAGACTGAGCGATAGAGGCATACAACTAGGAACCAATATAGGGTTGAAAACATACTATAATGGGGAAATGTGATGAATTTAAATGAAATATTGAGGATCATAGATACCAAAATATGACATTGCCAACATAGGAATAGATAATTCATACCTTAATATGAACATGCTTCCACTCAAGGAGATAAATTTGGATCAAAACTATATAAATAATAAAATAAATGATCCCATAGAGTGGCATAATCAAATGAAAGAGCTGGTCACATAGCTAACAATATGAGAGAATAATGTAATTGAAATATTTAGATATATGTTCATCCTTACTATATACAAAACATCTGGTTAAGTGGTAAATCAAAAATATTTTGAAAATGAAATACAAACACAA